>JAACNH010000439.1:83858-212355 GCA_019447015.1 Hymenochirus boettgeri | reverse complement strand
ATAAATGCTGATTATAATTGATGCAATAGCTAAACACTGATTATAACAGATGACATAGCTAAACACTGATTATAACTGAAGTCATAGCTAAACACTGATTATAACTGATGACATAGCTTAACTGATTTTAACTGATGTCATAGCTAAACACTAATTATAACTGATGTCATAGCTGAACACTGATTATAACTGATGACATTTCTAAACTGATTATAACTGATAATATAGCTAAACACTGATTATAACTGATAACATAGTTAAACACTGATTATAACTGATAACATAGCTAAACACTGATTATAACTGATGACATACTGAAGCTAAACACTGATTAAAGATGATGTCACAGATAAACATGATTATCACTGATAACAATAAATGCTGATTATAATTGATGCAATAGCTAAACACTGATTATAACTGATGACATAGCTAAACACTGATTATAACTGATAATATAGCTAAGCATTGATTATAACTGATAATATAGCTAAGCACTGATTATAACTGATGACATAGCTAAACACTGATTATAACTGATGCATAGAAAAGATAATCAATGCACATTCCTGGGCCCCATACAATATCACATTATCTGCACACTGGCATACTTTATAAACATAGAAAAGATAATCAATATCTATCTATCTATCATCTATCTATCTATCTATCTATCTATCTATCTATCTATCTATCTATCTATTACCTATCTATCTATTATCTATCTGTTATTTATTTATCTATCTACATTTCAATCCACTATCTATCTATCTATCTATCTATCATTTCTCTATCTATCTATCTATCTATCCATCCATCCATCCATCTATATATCTATCTATCATTTATCTATCTATCTACCTATCTATCTTTCTATCTATCTATCTATCTATCATCTATAAATCTATAAAATCTATAAATCTATCTATCTGTCTAAATATTATCTGTCAAACATGCACATATAAATATATAGATAAATATACAGATATGTAGATAGATGGTTAGATGATGATGAGATAGATTGATAAATAGATGGATAGTCGATAAGTTTGATAGATAGATAATAGATAGATTGATAGATAGATAGATAGATAGATAGATAGATAGATAGATAGATGATGGATGGATGGATAGATGGATGGATAGATGGATGGATAGATGGATGGATAGATAGATAGAGAGATGATGATGAGATAGATTGACTAATAGATTGATGATAAGTTTGATAGATAGATAGATAGAAAGATAGATAGATAGATAGATAGATAGATAGATAGATAGATAGATAGATAGATAAAGAGATAGATAGATGATAGATAGATAGATGATAGATAGATATATAGATGATAGATAGATAATAGATAGATAGACAGATAGATAGACAGATAGATAGATAGATAGATAGAGAGATAGATAGATAGAGAGAGAGAGAGATAGATAGATAGATAGATAGATAGATAGATAGATAGATAGATCGATAGATAGATAGTAGTGATGTAGTCATATAGATGATAGATGGATGATCGAAGTAGGATCAATAGAGAGATAGATAGATTAGATGAAGATCGAAAAATAGATGATAGAGCGATCGCTAGCTAGACGCTAGTTAAATAGATAGATTTATGATAGAGTAGATAGATAGATGATATATAGATAGATGATAGACAATAGATAGAAGATAGATAGCAAGATAGGATAGCTAGATAGATCCGATAGATAGATTATTGATGTATATCTACCTGTCAATATACATTGATCTGATCAGCTAATCTATCTATCGTATCTAGGTATGTATCCATATTATTTATCATATCTACATTCCAATGACCTATTATCGATCGATCTATGCTATCTACGGTATCTATCCATTATTTATTATATTACATGGTAAATCTTGCTATCTATCTATCATCGTCTATCTATCTACTATCTATCATCTATCTAGGTATCTAGCTTGTCTCTCAACCAATATCATTATGTTATTTATTTATTATACAGGTCCATCTTGCCTATCTAATCGATTATATCTATCTATCTAGCTATGTATCATCTAGCTATTAGCTAGTTCTACAACAGCCATAATATTTTGGTAGTTTACAGTCATCATTATTACTAGCATCTAGTTATTATTATCTAGACGACTCGAGTCTTAATAATATCCATATTTATCTTATCTACAGGTCATCAATCTACATCTATCCTATCGATAATTGATCTATATTAATCTATCTACTCTATCCCCTTCACCCCAATCTAATAAAGCCAATAACAAGCCTTATCAGGGAGATAGTAATTTTATTATCTACACTCGCTAATACTCCCCTCAGACCTCACAGCTATCTATCTCTCTATCTATCAGATCCTATCATTACGATCATCTATCTATCATTATTATCTATCATCATCTTCATATATCGATCTATTATATATCGATCCATCCATCTATCCATCTATAGATAATCTATCTATCTATTATATAAGACTATCTATCTATCACTATCCACTATCCTGGATGGATGGAATATACAGATACCGTGAACCGAATGAATAAATTACCGATATACCGGACCTGGATGAATGAATATACAGATTTTATACAGTGACCTGATGGATGAAATATTACAGATCTACCTGCACTGACCTGGTGGATGGATATTACAGATATACCATAACATGGATGACTGAATATTACATATATACCATGACTGGGATGGATGCTTATTACAGCTTATACCGTGAACGGGTGGCTGAATATTACAGATAGACCGTGACTGGATGGATGAAATACACTATACGTGACATGAATGAATGAATCTACCGATATACGTGGACTGGATGTAATGAATATTTACAGATTCACGTGGACCTGGATGCATGCATGCCATTTTCACACAGCATATCCCCACCGTGTACGGATGTAATGCATATACAGATATACCTGTGACCTGGATTAAATGACCCCATTATTACCAGATATACTTTTATTCTTTTGCCCGGGAGCTGAATGAAATTACAGATAGACCGATGACCTGGCATGAATGAATATTACAACGATATACCTGACAAGATGGAGGGATATTACAGATAAACACCTGGAATTGAATGAATATTACGATAACCATGACTGGATGAATGCGATACAGATATCCATGACCTGATGGATGAATATTACAGAATACCGACCTGGAGGGATACCTGGATGGATGGATTATTACAGCATATACCAGCCCTGAATGAATTAGAACTTCACAAGCATGTACATAGAACGATTTACATAGGGCTGTTACGTCCACAAGAGGTGCCCCTATTAGGCTATTAAAGTCATGACACTTTTTATTTCCTGATTTGCCTCAGTAGTAAGGGTTATTATCTGTGGATAATCAATTAATAAAGGCCTAAACATAATATCCACTGCTGTCTTCAATTTACTCATGATTTGACATTTATGTATCCGTTATTTGGAAAACGTGATTTTGCAGTCATTAAGAAAAAGAAACATTTTTATTGTGCTGAATGACGGCGCGCACACTAGGGTTTGTTTCTTCCACGCTCGCAGCCAGTCATTCGCGAGTGGCAGTGTTTGATCTAGTTGCATGTGATTTGATTTTTTATTCTTTTAATATGTTTTGTTCCTATAAGTTTTGGCAGTGTAGAAAGGTAACGCCTATATGATATAAATAAAAAACCAAAATGAAACCGATAACAGAGATAGATAATATTGTTAACGTGCCAGACAAGATAAGCACTGATAACAAAACGAGGACATATATAAGCAATGATTAGAACTGAGACATATTAACACTGATTATAACTGATGACATAGCTAAACACTGATTATAACTGATAACATAGCTAAACACTGATTATAACTGATGACATAGCTAAACACTGATGATAACTGATGACATAGCTAAACACTGATTATAACTGACATGGCTAAACACCAATCATAACTGATGACATAGCTGAACACCGATTATAACTGATGACATAGCTAAACAGTGATTTTAACTGATGACATAGCTAAGCACTGATAACAACCGATGACATACCATAGGTTGTGTGTGTCTGTGTGAGGGTGGGAGTTGGAGTGGGTGTAGGGGTGTTCAGTAGTGGGTGTACATGGTCCTGTGTAGGGTTGGGGGTATATTCTTTACTATTGCGTTTATCATCAGTGGCAGTGGGTTGTGCGGACTGTAACTGCCCCCAGTCCTTATTCCTTTCATTGTTATTCAATCACCCTGACTGTTTTATATTTCTATTCACATTAAGGTTTTAAGTCACTTTCCTTCTTGTTTTCTCTCTTCTTTTTTATTTATCTTCTCATGTCTCTTCTCGCTCTCTGCATTTCTGTCTTTCCACCTCCTTCAAGGCTTGACCCCCCCCCCACACATGAATATTATCTGCATTTAAGTTATGCAGAGGTTAATTACCCAGAACAGCAAAAGCAAAATTAAATCGTAGACGAGTTTTATGAAGAGGGGTTCTGGGTAAATCTCCCGAATGTCTCGGTCTGTTTGATAAAAATTGTTGGTGCTGCAGATTAATTAGACAGAGTTAACCAGTGTCAAGCCAATTCAACAATCCCACCAGCCAAATGATGAGTGATCAGTGATCAGCCTTTTCAGCCAAGCTGAACCAATTTACTAGTCATGGTCGCCCAAACCATTCCCAGTCTCTTTAAGCCAAGCCAGTTCACCAGCTGATACAATAATTTACCAAAGGCAAGTTTGCCTATAGTTGAGTATGGCTGTGTACAGTTTGCCCACAGTGACTGGTACATACAAGTTTGCCCACAGTGACTGGTGTATATAAGTTTGCCCCACGTGACTGGTGTATATAGTTTGCCCACATGACTGTCATACAAGTTTGCCCACAGTGAATGGTGTAATTGTTTGCCCACAGTGACTGGTGTATATAAGTTTTGCCCACCCTGAGTATGACTGGTACATATAAGTTTGCCCACAACTGGTATAAAAAATTGATGCTACTGTATCAGCAGACGGAGACACCCATAAAGATACATTTTGCAGTGCAAATGAATGAGATTTCATGCTTTAAACTATCTTTATAGCTGGTCCCCAGTGGGCTTCCTCTCCAAGTGGGTCCCAGGCACCTGCCTAGGTTGCCTTGTGGGTAATTTGGCCCTGGTCATGGTACATCAATCGAGTTCACCAGCATCTCTCAGCCAAGCCAATTAGTATAGTAAGTATTTCACCAGTCTCTGTCAGTTAATCCAGTTTAATCATTCTCATATGTGTTTGTGTGGGGTTGGGGGTGGGTGTAGGGGTGTATCAGTAGGTGTGTGTGCCTGTATGGGGGTGGGAGTGGGAGTGGGGTGGGTGTAGGGGTGTATCAGTAGGTGTGGGTGTACATGTGTTAGTGTGGGGTTGGGGGTGGGTGTAGGGGTGTATCAGTAGGTGTGTGTGCCTGTGTCTGTGTGGGGGTGGGAGTGGGGTGGGTGTAGGGGTGTATCAGTAGGTGTGTGTGTCTGTGTGAGGGTGGGAGTTGGAGTGGGTGTAGGGGTGTATCAGTAGTGGGTGTACATGTGTCTGTGTAGGGTTGGGGGTATATTCTTTACTATTTGGCTGTATAATCAGTGGCAGTGGGTTGTGCGGACTGTAACTGCCCCCAGTCCTTATTCCTTTCCATTGTTATTCAATCACTCTCTGACTGTTTATATTTCTATTCACATTAAGGTTTTAAGTCACTTTCCTTCTTGTTTTCTCTTCTTTTTTATTTATCTTCTCATGTCTCTTCTGCTCTCTGCATTTCTGTCTTTCCACCTCCTTCAAGGCTTTGACCCCCCCCCCAAACCATGAATATTATCTGACATTTAAGTTATGCAGAGGTTAAATTACCCAGAACAGCAAAAGCAAAATTAAATCGCTAGTACGAGTTTTATGAAGAGGGGTTCTGGGTAAATCTCCCCGAATGTCTCTGTCTGTTTGATAAAAATTGTTGGTGCTGCAGATTAATTAGACAGAGTTAACCAGTGTGCAAGCCAATTCAACAATCTCCACCAGCCAAATGATGAGTGATCAGTGATCAGCCTTTTCAGCCAAGCTGAACCAATTTACTAGTCATGGTCAGCCAAACCAGTTCACCAGTCTCTTTAAGCCAAGCCAGTTCACCAGCTGATACAAATAAGTTTACCAAAGGCAAGTTTGCCTATAGTGAGTATGGCTGGTACAAGTTTGCCCACAGTGACTGGTACATACAAGTTTGCCCACAGTGACTGGTGTATATAAGTTTGCCCACAGTGACTGGTGTATATAAGTTTGCCCACAGTGACTGGTACATACAAGTTTGCCCACAGTGAATGGTGTATATAAGTTTGCCCACAGTGACTGGTGTATATAAGTTTGCCCACCCTGAGTATGACTGGTACATATAAGTTTGCCCACAATGACTGGTACATAAAAAATTGAGCTTACTGTATCAGCAGACAGGAGACACCCATAAAGATACATTTTGCAGTGCAAATGAATGAGATTTTCATGCTTTAAACTATCTTTATAGCTGGTCCCCAGTGGGCTTCCTCTTCCAAGTGGGTCCCAGGCACCTGCCTAGGTTGCCTTGTGGGTAATTTGGCCCTGGTCATTGTACATCAATCGAGTTCACCAGCATCTCTCAGCCAAGCCAATTAGTATAGTATAGTATTTCACCAGTCTCTGTCAGTTAATCCAGTTTATCAGTCTCTCTCAGCCAATTCACCAGCCTCTGTCAGCCAATTCACCAGTCTCTGTCAGCCAATTCCCCAGTCTCTGTCAGCCAATTCACCAGTCTCTGTCAGCCAATTCACCAGTCTCTGTCAGCCAATTCCCCAGTCTCTGTCAGCCAATTCCCCAGTCCGCTGTCAGCATTCACCAGTCTCTGTCAGCCAATTCCCATCTCTGTCGCGTCACAATTCCCCAGTCTGCTGATTCAGCCCAATCACCAGTCTCTGTCACCAATTCACCAGTCTCTGTCAGCCAATTCCCCATCCTGTCAGCCAATCCAGTTCTGCCTTCCCAGTTCTCTGCAGCCATTCACCAGTCTCTGTCGAGTCAATTCCCCATGTCCTGTCAGCCAATTCCCCAGTCCTCTGTACGCCAATTCCACCTCTCTGTCCAGCATTCCCAGTCTCTGTCAGCCAATCCCCAGCCTCTGTCAGCCAGTTCCTCCAGTCTCCTGTCATCCAATTCCCCATGTCTGTCCAGGCCAATTCCCAGTCTCTGTCAGGCCAATTCCCCTTCTCTGTCACCACATTCCCCAGTCTCTGCAGCCATTCCCCAGTCTCTGTCCCATCCGTCCTTGCAATCCCCCAGTCTCGGTCCGCATTCACTCCCAGTCTCTGTCAGCAATTCCCCAGTCCTCGTCAGCCATTCCCCAGTCTCTGTCAGCAATTCCCCAGTCTTCTGTCACCAATCCCCAGTCTCTGTCAGCCATCCCCCACTCGCCCAATTCACTCCTCGTCAGCCAATTCCCGATCTTGCACATCCCCAGTCTCTGCAGCATCCCATCCCCTTACTCCGCTCAGCAGTCACCATTCGTAGCATAATAGCCATCCTAAGTCCCACTAATCCCCTCTTTTGTTTGGGATATTTATAAACCAGAGAGGTTATAATGGGCACTAATGGCACAACCATAAATTTAAATCGTTTTTGTGGCTTTTGGCGCTTTTTGCACTCACGTGTTTTTATACAGCGCCCTAAAATACTAGCCTTGTCAGAAGTCTGCTTCATAATATTTGGCTATTTGGCCAATAGTGTAGCGTAGCTTCCACTGTGGTGGAAAAAATGCAACCGCTAATAACTCTTGGCCTGGTAATGTTGGTTAATGGTCACTGTTTGGGATCTCAAACACGTGTTGGTTAATATAGATGTTTAATCACCGTTTAGGATCTCAAACTCTTGTCGGTAATGTACAGGTTTAATGGTCACTGTTTGGGTTTTAAAATTCTTGTCTGGTATGTAGGGGTTCAAAGGACATTAAACTCCACCTTCCCTTTGCTCCTCTTCTGTGTTCATTCGCTGTTAATCAGCTTCTGATTACCTGTCTTTATTACATTCAGCTGTGTCACAGTCCTAATCAGCTCTGATTACCTGCTCTATTATTACATTCAGCTGTGTCACAGCCTAATCAGCTCTGATTACCTGTCTCTTATTACATCAGCTGTGTCCAGACCTAATCAGCCTGATTACCTTCTTTTATACATTCAGCTGTGTCACAGTCCTAATCAGCTCTGATTACCTGCTTATTATTACTTCAGCTTGTCACAGTCTAATCAGCTCTGATTACCTGTCTTTTTATTACATTCAGCGTGTCACACCTAATCAGCACTGATTACCTGTCTATTATTAACTTCACTTGTCACAGACCTAATCAGCCTGATTACCTTCTCTTTATTACATTCAGCTGTGTCACAGACCTAATCAGCTCTGATTACCTGTCTTTTATTACTTCAGCTGTGTCACAGCCTAATCAGCCCTGATTACCTGTCTTTATTACTTCATCAGCTGTGTCACAGACCTAATCAGCTCTGATTACCTGTCTCTTTATTACTTCAGCTGTGTCACAGTCCTAATCAGCCTGATTACCTGTCTCTTTATTACATTCAGCTGTGTCACAGTCCTAATCAGCTCTGATACCTGTCTTTTATTACATTCAGCTGTGTCACAGTCCTAATCCAGCTGATTACCTGTCTCTTTATTACATTCAGCTGGTCACAGACCTATCAGCTCTGATTACCTGTCTTATTATTACATTCAGCTGTGTCACCCTAATCAGCCTGATACCTGTCTCTTATTACATTCAGCTGTGTCACAGACCTAATCAGCTCTGATTACCTGTCTTTATTACATTCAGCTGTGCACAGACCTAATCAGCTCTGATTACCTGTCTTTTATTACATTCAGCTGTGTCAAGCAGACCTAATCAGCTCTGATTACCTGTCTCTTTAATTACATTCAGCTGTGTCACAGTCCTAATCAGCTCTGATTACCTGTCTTTTATTACATCAGCTGTGTCACAGACCTAACAGCTCTGATTACCTGTCTTTTATTACATTCAGCTGTGTCACAGACCTAATCAGCACTGATTACCTGTCTCTTTATTACATTCAGCTGTGTCAGCCTAATCAGCCTGATTACCTGTCTCTTTATTACATTCAGCTGTGATCACAACCTAATCAGCTTGATTACCTGTCTTTTTATTACATTCAGCTGTGTCACGGCCTAAGCAGCTCTGATTACTGTCTATTTATTACATTCAGCTGTGTCACAGCCTAATCATGCTTCTGATTACCTGTCTCTTTATTACATTCAGCTGTCACATCCTAATCAGCTATTATTACCTGTCTTTTGATTACATTCAGCTGTGTCACAGACCTAATCAGCTCGATTACTGTCTTTATTACATTCAGCTGGTGTCACAGTCTAATCAAGCTCTGATTACCTGTCTACTTGGTTGCATTCAGCTGTGGTCACAGTCCTAATCAGCTCTGATACCTGTCTCTTGATTACATTCAGCTGTGTCACGCCTAATCAGCTCTGATTACCTGTCTCTTTATTACATTCAGCTGTGTCACACGTCCTAATCCTCTGATTACCTGTCTCTTTTATTACATTCAGCTGTGTCCAGACCTAATCAGCTCTGATTACCTGTCTTTATATATCATTCAGCTGTGTCACAGTCCTAATCAGCTCTGATTACCTGTCTTCTTTATTACATTCAGCTGTGTCACAGCCTAATCAGCTCTGATTACCTGTCTATTATTACATTCAGCTGTGTCACAGTCCTAATCAGCTCTGATTACCTGTCTCTATTATTACATTCAGCTGTGTCACAGACCTATCAGCTCTGATTACCTGTTACTTTGATTACATTCAGCTGTGTCACGTCCTAATCAGCCTGATTATCCTGTCTTTTATTACATTCTGTGTCACAGTCCTACATCAGCTCTGATTACCTGTCTTTATTACATTCAGCTGTGTCACAGCCTAATCAGCTCTGATACCTGTCTTTTATTACATTCAGCTGTGTCACAGCCTAATCAGCTCTGATTACCTGTCTTTATTAATTCAGCTGTGTCACACGCCTAATCAGCTCTGATTACCTGTCTTTATTACATTCAGCTGTGTCACGGTCCTAATCAGCTCTGATACCTGTCTCTTTATTACATTCAGCTGTGTCACGGTCCTAATCAGCTCTGATTACCTGTCTTTTATTACATTCAGCTGTGTCACAGACCTAATCAGCTCTGATTACCTGTCTTTATTATTACATTCAGCTGTGTCACAGACCTAATCAGCTGATTACCTCTCTTTATTACATTCAGCTGTGTCACCAGACCTAATCAGCTCTGATTACCTGTCTCTATTATTACATTCAGCTGTGTCACAGTCCTAATCAGCTCTAATTCCTGTCTCTTTATTACATTCAGCTGTGTCACCGTCCAAATCAGCCTCTGATTACCTGTCTTTTATTACATTCAGCTGTGTCACCGTCTAATCAGCTCTGATTACTGTCTTTGATTACATTCAGCTGTGTCACAGGCCTAATATCATCTGATTACCGTCTCTTTATTACATTCATCTGTGTCACAGTGCCAACTCAAGCACTGATTACCTGTCTTTTATTAGATTCAGCGTGTCACAGACCTATCAGCTCTGATACCTGTCTTTATTACATTCAGCTGTGTCACAGTCCTAATCAGCTCTGATTACCTGTCTATTGATTACATTCAGCTGTGTCACAGACCTAATCAGCTCTGATTACCTGTCTATTAATTACATTCAGCTGTGTCACAGACCTTATCAGCGCTGATTACCTGTACTGATTTCCTGTGTCTCAGAAGCAGGTTTAAAAACTCACAGTACACGCCAACACTCACATTTATAGAGCTATGTTAAGCCTTTCAAAGCTCTATAAATGTATTCATTATACATTATTATACCGTAAAATTAATTTTTCCACAGTGCTTTGCAATGCAGGATGTTTCTTGCCGTGCTGCTTTGAGCATTTATTCAACCCATAGAGTTTCCTATGATTTTATTTAAAGAGCATGTCCACCCGAATTTTTTTTTTTTTATATGGTATTCCCCATGGGCTTCCAGCCCCAACCGCATAATTAATTTTTTTAAAAAGCCCCCCAAACTCTACTTACCTCCCCTCTTTCCTCCGCCGCGCTCCCGGCCCTCTGCTTGCTAGAAAATGCAAGCAGAGGGGCGGGACCGGCAGCCGCGTCTGTGATTGGCTGAGCGGCAGCCAATCACGGATGCGGCTGCCGGCAGCTCACTTAGCCGGAGGAAAGAGGAGAGGTAAGTAAAGTTTGGGGAGATTTCTAAATATATAAATCTAGCGGTTGGGGCTGGGAGCCCTTGGGGAATATTCTATATAAAGCATTTTACGCTAGGGGGAGGGAATCGAGAGAGGGTGGGAGAGGGAGGGAGAGGGAGGGAGAGGGAGGGGGGAGAAGAGCTGCAGTACGCATGGCCAAAATCTCCGGGAGGCCAGGAAGCAGGCAGTGTCCTATATGGACCTGCTAGCCTCCTGGTGGGCAGTTTTTGGGACTTTGGGGGGGCACTACCGGAGAACCCTATGGAGCTGGGATGTGAGGTAAGGATTAAACTTCACTACATGGTGGGGCCAGTAGTTGGAGGGATTATAGTTTTGGGGGTGGACATGCCCTTTAAAACAAACCCATTGATATGTATAACAGTTTTTAATGTAACTCACTATGTGATGCTATATTGTATAACATGCAATAGCTTTTATGTGCACATCTGCCTTTTGTAGTATCATTTTTTCTGGTTGTAGTGTTTTCTATGGCCCCTAAGTGGTGCTGTCTGCATGTTATTTACATTGTCCTATTACAAGAACAGGCTGGGCTGCCGATATTCCTCACTTGCTGTGTGTTAATTTTCAGTAATCCAGTTAAATATATCACAGAGATGAAGGACTGACAGTAGGCGGAGCCTTTAGCTAGACATAGGGGTAAGCGAGGTAACATACCGTCTGGAGATCCACCCACCAATGTAACAGCCACATCGCTCACGGCAATTAACATTTCATTTCAATCGGTACATTGTGTGATTATATATAGTGCGAGGAAATGTTCTGCATTAACAGTATATACGATATGGCAGCTCCCACCCATATATATAAATATATAAAGATATATATACAGAGAAGGAATGTTCTGTACACACAATAAGCTATACCCTCATACTGTACGGTGGGAGCTGCCATATTGTTTCCCTTATACAGAGAAGGAATGTTCTGTACATACAATAAGCTATACCCTCATACTGTACTGTCTAAGGGAAACAATATGGCAGCTCCCACCCATATTATAATATACAGAGAAGGAATGTTCTGTACATACAATAAGCATACCCTCATACTGTACTGTCTAGGGAAACACTATGGCAGCTCCCACCCTATGTATAAATATACAGAGAAGGAATGTTCTGTACAACAATAAGCTATCCCTCATACTGTACTGTCTAAGGGAAACACTATGGCAGCTCCCACCCATATGTATAAATATACAGAGAAGGAATGTTCTGTACACACAATAAGCTATACCCTCATACTGTACTGTTCTAAGGGAACAATATGGCAGCTCCCACCCATATGTATAAATATACAGAGAAGGAATGTTCTGTCACACAATAAGCTATACCCTCATACGGTACTGTCTAAGGGAAACATATGGCAGCTCCCACCCATAGTATAATATATACATAGAAGGAATGTTCTGTACACACAATAAGCTATACCCTCATACTGTACTGTCTAAGGAACAATATGGCAGCTCCCACCCATGTTAATTAAATATACAGAGAAGGATGTTCTGTACACACAATAAGCTATACCCTCATACTGTACTGTCTAAGGGAAACATATGGCAGCTCCCACCCATATTATAAATAATATACAGAGAAGGAATGTCTGTACACAACATAAGCAAAACCCTCATACTGTACTGTCTAAGGGAAACAATATGCAGCTCCCACCATATGTATATATAATATACAGAGAAGGAATGTTCTGTACACCACATAAGCTATACCCTCATACTGTACTGTCTAAGGGAAACATATGGCAGCTCCCACCCTATGTATAAATATAATTACAGAGAAGGAATGTTCTGTCACACAATAAGCTATACCCTCATACTGTACTGTCTAAGGGAAACAATATGGCAGCTCCCACCCATATGTATAAATATAAAATATACAGAGAAGGAATGTTCTGTAACACACAATAAGCTATACCCTCATCCTGTACTGTCTAAGGAAACACTATTGGCAGCTCCCACCCATATGTATAAATTATAAATATACAGAAGGAATGTTTCTGTACATACAATAAGCTATACCCTCATACTGTACTGTCTAAGGAAAACAATATGGCAGCTCCCACCATATGTATAAAATAAATATACAGAGAAGGAATGTTCTGTACACACAATAGCTATACCCTCATACGTACTGTCTAAGGGAAACAATAGGGCAGCTCCCATCCATATGTATAAAATATCAGAGAAGGAATGTTCTGTACACAACAATAAGCTATACCCTCATACTGTACGTCTAAGGGACAATATGGCAGCTCCCACCCTATTGATAATATAAAATATACAGAGAAGGAATGTTCTGTACAACAATAAGCTATACCCTCATACTGTACTGTCTAAGGGAAACAATATGGCAGCTCCCTCCATATGTAATAATATACAGAAGGAATTTTCTGTACACACAATAAGCTATATACCCTCATACTGTACTGTCTAAGGGAAACAATATGGCAGCTCCCACCCATATGTATAAATATAAATATACGAGAAGGAGTTCTGTACACACAATAAGCTATACCCTCATACTGTACTGTCTAAGGAACAATATGGCACTCCCATCCATATTTATATAATACAGAGAAGGATGTTTCGTACACACAATAAGCTATACCCTCATACTGTACAGTCTAAGGGAAACAATATGGCAAGCTCCCACCCATATGTAATAATATAATATACAGATAAGGAATGTTCTGTACAACAAATAAGCTATACCCTCATACTGTACTGTTCTAAGGAAAACAATTGGAGCTCCCCCCATATGTATAAATATAAACAGAGAAGAATGTTCGTACACACAATAACTATAACCCTCATACTGTACGTCTAAGGGAAACAATATGGCAGCTCCCACCCATATGTATAATATATATACAAGAGAAGATGTTCTGACACAATAAGCTATACCCTCATACTGTACTGTCTAAGGGAAACAATATGGCAAGCTCCCATCCATATTTTATACATATAAATATAAGAGAAGGAATGTTCTGTACATAACCATAACTATATCCCCCATACTGTACTGTCTAAGGGAAACAATATGGCAGCTCCACCCATATATATAAATATATAAGATATATATACAGAAGAAGTGATGTTCTGTACATACAAATAGCTATACCCCATACTGTACTGTCTAGGGAAACATATGGCAGCTCCCACCCATATATATATATATAATAAGATATATTACAGAGAAATATGTCCTGTACATACAATAAGCTATACCCTCATATTGTACTGTCTAGGGAAACAATATGGCAGCACCCCACCCATATGTATAATATACAGAGAAGGAATGTTCTACATAACTACCTCATACTGTACTGTCTAAGGGAAACATATGGCAGCTCCCACCCATATTATAAATTATATAAAGATATAATACAGAGAAGGAGTTCTGTACAACAATAAGCTATACCCCCATACTGTACTGTCTAAGGGAAACAATATGGCAGCTCCCACCCATATATATAAATATAAAAAAGATATATACTACAGAGAGGAATGTTCTGTACATACAATAAGCTTACCCTCATACTGTACTGTCTAAGGGAAACAATATGGCAGCTCCCACCCATTTATAAAAATAAATATACAGAGAAGGAATGTTCTGTACAACAATAAGCTATACCCTCATCCTGTACTGTCTAAGGGAAACACTTATGGCAGCTCCACCCCATATGTATAATATAAATATACAGAGAAGGAATGTTCTGTACAACAAAAGCTATACCCTCATACTGTACTGTCTAAGGTAAACAATATGGCAGCTCCCATCCATATGTATAATATACAGAGAAGGAATGTTCTGTACACACAATGCTATCCCTCATATCGTACTGTCTAAGGAACAATATGCAGCTCCCATCCATATGTATAATATACGAGAAGGAATGTTCTGTACACACAATAAGCTATACCCTCATACTGTACCGTCTAAGGGAAACAATATGGCAGCTCCCACCCATATGTAAATATAAATATACAAGAAGGAATGTTCTGTACATACAATAAAGCTATACCCTCATAACTGTACTGTCTAAGGGAAACAATGAGGCAGCTCCCATCCATATGTAAATATAATAGAAGGAATGGTCTGTACACACAATAGCTATACCCTCATACTTGTACTGTCTAAGGGAAACAATATGCAGCTCCCACCCATATGTATAATATAAATATACAAGAGAAGGAATGTTTCGTACACCAAACTATACCCTCATACTGTACTGTCTAAGGGAAACAATATGGCACTCCCATCCATATGTATATAAATATACAGGAAGGAATGTTCTGTACACACAATAAGCTTATACCCTCATACTGTACTGTCTAAGGGAAACAATATGCAGCTCCACCCATTGTATAATATAAATATACAGAAAGGAATGTTCTGTACACACAATAAGCTATACCCTCATACTGTACTGTCTAAGGAAACAATATGGCAGCTCCCACCCATATGTATAAATATACAGAGAAGGAATGTTTCTGTACACACATAACTATACCTCATACTGTACTGTCTAAGGAAACAATATGGCAGCTCCCACCCATAGATATAAATATAAATACAGGAAAGGAATGTTCTGTACATCAATAGCTATACCCCATACGTACTGTCTAAGGGAAACAATCTGGCAGCTCCCCCCTATTATAAATATATAATATACAGAAGGAATGATCTGTACATACAATAAGCTATACCCCATACTGTCCTGTCTAAGGGAACAATATGGCAGCCTCCCACCCATATATATAAATATATAAAGATAATTACGAGAAGGAATGTTTCTGTCATACAATAGCTATACCCCCCATACTGTACTGTCTAGGAAACAATATGCGCAGCTCCCACCCATATATATACTAAAAGATATATATACGAGAAATAATGTCCTGTACTAACAATAGCTTATCCCTCAATTGTACTGTCCTAGGAAACAATATGGCAGCACCCACCCATATGTATAATATTAAATATACAGAAAGGAATGTTCTGTACACACATAATCTATACCTCATACTGTACTGTCTAAGGGAAACAATATGGCAGCTCCCCCCATATGATTAAATATAATTATACAGAGAAGGAATATTCTGTCCACACAGTAATCTATATCCTCATACTGTACTGTCTAAGGGAAACATATGACAGCTTCCCACCCTAATTGTATAAATATAATATAACAGAGAGGAATGTTCTGAACACACAATAAGCTATACCCCATACTGTACTGTCTAAGGGAAACAATATGGCAGCTCCCACCCATTTGTATAAATATAAATATATATAGAAGGAATTTCTATACACATAATAAGCTATAACCCTCATACTGTCTGTCTAAGGGAAACAATATGCAGCTCCCACCCATATGTATAAATATACGAGAAGGAATTTCTGTACACACAATAGCTATACCCTCATACTGTACGTCTAAGGGAAACAATATGGCAGCTCCCACCCATATGTATAAAATATACAGAGAAGGAATGTTCTGCACATACAATAATCTAACCCTCATACTGTACTGTCTAAGGGAAACAATATGGCAGCCCTCACCCATATGTATAAATTAATAATACAGAGAAGGAATGTTCTATACACACAATAGCTATACCCTCATACTGTACTGGTCTAAGAGAAACAATATGGCAGCTCCCACCCATATGTATAAATATACAGAGAAGGAATGTTCTGCACATACATAACTTATAACCTCATACTGTACTGTCTAAGGGAAACAATATGGCAGCTCCCACCCATATATATAAATATATAAAGATATATAATACAGAGAAGTAATTCCTGTACATACATAAGCTTACCCTCATATTTACTGGTCTAAGGGAAACACTATGGCAGCTCCCACCCTATGTATAAATATAAATATACAGAGAAGGAATGTTCTGTACACACAATAAGCTATACCCTCATCTGTACTGTTCTAAGGGAAACAATATGGCAGCTCCCACCCTATGTATAATATAAATATACAGAGAAGGAATATTCTGTACACACAGTTAATCTATATCCTCATACTGTACTGTCTAAGGGAAACAATATGGAAGCTCCCACCCATATGTATAAATATAAATATACAGAGAAGGAATGTTCTGTACACACAAAACTCATACCCATACTGTACTGTCTAAGGGAAACAAAATGCAGCTCCCACCCATTTGTATAAATATAAATATATATAGAAGGAATTTTCTATACACATAATAAGCTATACCCTCATACTGTACTGTCTAAGGGAAACAATATGGCAGCTCCCACCCATATGTATAAATATACAGAGAAGGAATGTTCTGTACACACAATAAGCTAATCACCCCATAACGTACTGTCTAAGGAAACAATATGGCACTCCACCCATATGTATAAATCTACAGAGAAGGAATGTTCTGCACATACAATAATCTATACCCTCATTACTGTACTGTGTAAGGAAACAATATGGCAGCTCCCACCCATATGTTAAATATAAAATATACAGAGAAGGAATGTTCTATACACACATAAGCTATACCCTCACTGACTTACTGTCTAAGAGAAACAATATGGCAGCCTCCACCCATATGTATAAATATACAGAGAAGGAATGTTCTGCACATACAATAATCTATAACCTCATACTGTACTGTCTAAGGGACCATATGGCAGCTCCACCCATATGTTGATAAATATACAGAGAAGGAATGTTCTGTACATACAATAAGCTATACCCTCATACTGTCTTCTAGGAAACAATATGGCAGCTCCCCCACATAAGTAAATACAAATTGGCAAGTTGCATATTCAGACGACCGGACCGGTAATTTGTTTGATGAATTTTTCCTAATGTTTTATTATAACAAACCACCTGAAATTTTAGCTACAAAAGCATTATCAGTGTTTCCAAGATAGCTGCCATTTACCTAGAACCATTTGAGCAATACGTAACCTTTCATCTCCAAATCTACAGTATTAGACAGGGAAATTATGTAAAATTTGACATTAAGGTGTTAATATTGTGTTATTTGCAGGGTTAGTGATTTATTAACACCATTATTTATTAATATTATTAATTTGGCTTGAAAAAGCCAAATTCCTGTTCTAATTCTTCTCCTTCCGTTTTATTCTTCCGCTTTTTTGGACCGTATCTCCTCCCACAGTTTTTGAGCTAGAGACATGAAATTCGGTACAGACGTGCGGGGCATATAGGAGAAGTGTGCTATCTTCTAGCTAAGGAATCCGCTGAAGCGTTACGGCGGACATTTTTTCCCATAGACTATAATGGTAACAATCCTCAAATGTGGATATTTCAAAACAGTTTGTTTCATGGTCATAAATACAAATGGTGATACCCCCAACCCCCCACACAGACCCAGGTACACCCACCTACTGACCTACCTTTCCATTCCCATGGAAGCCATACTTAAAGGGTAACTATAGTCAAAAAACTAATATTGATCAATCATCCATAACAATTAGTTATATGGTCATACATGCAAAAACACATACCCCCAACTTAACATGGGTACACACACCTACTGACCTACCTTTCCATTCCTGTGGCAGCCTTACTTAAAGGGTAACTAAAGTCAAAAAAGCTAATTTAGTCTCAATAAAAGATATATATATATATATGGTTGTAAACACAAAAAAAGACATACCCCCTCAACCAGACCCAGGTACACACACCTACTGATATACTTATCCATTACTGTGGCAGCCATATTTAAGGGTAACTAAAGTCAAAAAAATTAATTTTGATTAATAATAAAAAAGGTTTGTTTTTTTAACCCCCATGTGGCACAGTTACACACACCTACTGACCTACCCTCCAATTTCTGTGAGAGCCATATTTAAAGTGTAACTATAGTCAAAAAACGAATTTTGACTAATCATTTAAAAAGTTTGTTTTTTTTAACCCCCAACCCAACACAGGTACACACACCTACTGATCTACTTATCCATTACTATGGCAGGTACACACACCTACTGATCTACTTATCCATTACTATGGCAGGTACACACACCTACTGATCTACTTATCCATTACTATGGCAGGTACACACACCTACTGATCTACTTATCCATTACTATGGCAGGTACACACACCTACTGATCTACTTATCCATTACTATGGCAGGTACACACACCTACTGATCTACTTATCCATTACTATGGCAGGTACACACACCTACTGATATACTTATCCATTACTATGGCAGGTACACACACCTACTGATCTACTTATCCATTACTATGGCAGGTACACACACCTACTGATCTACTTATCCATTACTATGCAGGTACAACACACACCTACTGATCTACTTATCCATTACTTGGCAGTACACACACCTACTGATCTACTTATCCATAACTATGGCAGTACACACACCTACTGATCTACTTATCCATTACTATGGAGGTACACCACACCTACTGATCTACTTATCCATTACTCTGGGCAGGTACACACACCTACTGATCTACTTATCCATTACTATGGCAGTACACACACCTACTGATCTACTTATCCATTACTATGGCGGTACCACACACCTACTGATCACTTATCCATTACTTGGCAGGTACACACACCTACTGATCTACTTATCCATTACTATGGCAGGTACACACACCTACTTCTACGTATCCATTCACTATGGCAGGTACACACACCTACTGATCTACACTTATCCATGACTTGCAGGTACACACACCTACTGATCACTTATCCATTACTATGGCAGTACACACACCTACTGATCTACTTATCCATTACTATGGCAGGTACACACAACTACTGATCTACTTATCCATTACTATGGCAGTACACACACCTACTGATCTACTTATCCATTACTATGGCAGGTACACACACCTACTGATCTCCTTATCCATTACTATGGCAGGTACACACACCTACTGATCTACTTATCCATTACTATGGCAGTACACACACCTACTGACTACTTAATCCCATTACTATGGCAGGTAACACACACCTACTGATCTACTTATCCATTACTTGGCAGGTACACACACCTACTGATCTACTTATCCATTACTATGGGCATGTACACACACCTACTGATCTAACTTATCCATTACTATGGGGCATACACACCCTACTGATCTACTTATCCATTACTTGGCAGGTACACACACACCTACTGATCTACTATCCATTACTATGGCAGGTACACACACTACTGATCTACTATCCATAACTATGGCAGTACACACACCTACGATCTACTTATCCATTACTATGGCAGGTACAACACACCTACTGATCTACTTATCCATTACTATGGCAGGTCACACCCTACGATCTACTATCATTACTATGGCAGGTACACACACCTATACTTATCTACTTATCCAATTACTATGGCAGGTACACACAACCTACTGATCTACTTATCCATTACTATGGCAGGTACACAACACCTACTGATCTACTTATCCATTACTATGGCAGGTACACACACCTACTGATCTACTATTCCATTACTATGGCAGGTACACACACTACGGATCTACTTATCCATTACTATGGCAGGTACACACACCTACCTTGATCTACTTATCCATTACTAGGCATGTACACACACCTACTGATCTACTTATCCTACTATGGCAGGTACACACACCTACTGATCTACTTATCCATTACATGGCAGGTACACACACCTACTGATTCTACTTATCCATTACTATGGCAGGTACACACACCTACTGATCTACTTATCCAAATGGCATTCCACACCTACTGATCTACTATCCATTACTATGGCAGGTACACCCACCACTGATCTACTTATCCATTACTATGGCAGTACACACACACCTACTGATCTACTTATCCATTACTATGGCAGGTACACACACCTCCTGATCTACTTATCCATACTATGGCAGGCGTACACACACCTACTGATCTACTTATCCATTACTACTGGCAGGTACACAAACACCTACTGATCTACTTATCCATGACTATGGCAGGTACACACACCTACTGATCTACTTATCCATTACTATGGCAGGGACACACACCTACTGATCTACTTATCCATTACTATGGCAGGTACACACACCTACTGATCTACTTATCCATTACTATCGCAGGTACACACACCTACTGATCTACTTATCCATTACTATGGCAGGTACACACACCTACTGATCTACTTATCCATTACTATGGCAGGTACACACACCTACTGATCTACTTATCCATTACTATGGCAGGTACATGTCTATTATTACATTCAGCTGTGTCACAGACCTATCCAGCTCTGATACTGTCTATTGATACATTCAGCTGTGTCACGTCCTAATCAGCTCTGATTACCTGTCTATTAATTCACATTCAGCTGTCACAGCCTAATCAGCGCCTGATTACATTCTGTTCTATTATTACATTCAGCTGTGTCACAGACCTAATCAGCTCTGATTACCTGTCTATTAATTACATTCAGCTGTGTCACGACCTAATCAGCTCTGATTACCTGTCTATAATTATTACATTCAGCTGTGTCACAGACCTAATCAGCTCTGTATTCCTGTCTTATTGATTACATTCAGCGCTGTCTACAGACCTAATCAGCTCTGATTACCTGTCTATTAACATTCAGCTGTGTCACAGACCTAATCAGCTCTGATTACCTGTCTATTTATTACATTCCTGTGTCACAGACCTAATCAGCTCTGATTACTGTCTATTAATTCCCATGTGTCACAGCCTAATCAGCTCTGATTACCGGTCTATTATTACATTCAGCTGTGTCACAGACTAATACTCTGATTACCTGTCTATTATTACATTCAGCTGTGTCAAGACTAATCAGCTCTGATTACCTGTCTATTATTACACTTACTGTGTCACAGACCTAATCAGCTCTGATTACCTGTCTATTAATTACATTCAGCTGTGTCACAGACCTAATCAGCTCTGATTACCCTGTCTATTATTACATTCAGCTGTGTCACAGACCTAATCAGCTCTGATTACCTGTCTATTAATTACATTCAGCTGTGTCACAGACCTAATCAGCTCTGATTACCTGTCTATTGATTACATTCAGCTGTGTCACAGACCTAATCAGCTCTGATTACCGTCGATTAATTACATTCAGCTTGTCACAGACCAATCAGCTCTGATTAACCTGTCTATTAATTACATTCAGCTGTGTCACACCTAATCAGCTCTGATTACCTGTCTATTTATTACATTCGCTGTGTCACGACCTATCAGCTCTGATACCGTTATTGATTACATTCAGCTGTGTCACAGACCTAATCAGCTCTGATTACCTGTCTATTTATTACATTCAGCTGTGTCACAGTCTAATCAGCTCTGATTACTGTCTATTGATTACTCAGCTGTGTCACAGACCTAATCAGCTCTGATTACCTGTCTATTATTACATTCAGCTGTGTCACTGACCTAATCAGCTCTGATTACCTGTCTATTTATACATTCAGCCTGTGTCACAGACCTAATCAGCTCTGATTACTGTCTATTGATTACATTCAGTGTGTCAACAGTCCTAATCAGCGCTGATTACCTGTCTCTTAATTACATTCAGCGTGTCACAGCCATAATCAGCTCTGATTACCTGTCTCTTATTTACATTCAGCTGTGTCACAGACCTAATCAGCTCTGATTACCTGTTCTATGATTACATTCAGCTGTGTCACAGACTAATCAGTCTGATTACCTGTCTTATTAATTACATCAGCTGTGTCACAGACTAATCAGCTCTGATTACCGTTTATTGATTACATTCAGCTGGTCACGACCTAAGTCAGCTCTGATACCTGTCTATTAATTACATTCAGCTGTGTCACAGACCTAATCAGCCTGATTACCTGTCTATTATACATCAGCTGGTCACAGCCTAATCAGCTGCTGTTACCTGTCTCTTATTACATTCACTGTGTCACAGTCCTAATCAGCTGCTGATTACCTGTCTCTTATTATTACATTCAGCTGTGTCACAGACCTAATCAGCTCTGATTACCTGTCTATTATTACATTCAGCTGTGTCACAGACCTAATCAGCTCTGATTACCTGTCTATTAATTACACATCAGCTGTGTCACAGACCTAATCAGCTCTGATTACCTGTTATTAACATTCAGCTGTGTCACAGACCTAATCAGCTTGATTACCTGTCTATTATTACATATCAGCTGTTGTCACAGCCTAATCAGCTCTGATTACCTGTTTCTTTATTACATTCAGCTGTGTCACAGACCTAATCAGCTCTGATTAATGTCTATTTATTACATTCAGCTGTGTCACAGACCTAATCAGCTAGATACCTGTCTATTAATAATTCAGCTGTGTACAGCTAATCAGCTTGATTACCTGTCTTTTATTACATTCAGCTGTGTCACAGACCTAATCAGCTCTGATACCTGTCTATTGATTACATTCAGTGTGTCACAGACTAATCAGCTCTGATTACTGTCATTAATTACATTCAGCTGTGTCACAGACCTAATCAGCTCTTGATTACCTGTCTATTAATTACATTCAGCTTGTGTCACAGACCTAATCAGCTCTGATTACCTGTCTATTGTTACATTCAGCTGTGTCACAGACCTTATCAGCCTGATTACCTGTCTATTAATTACATTCAGCTGTGTCACAGACCTAATCAGCTCTGATTACCTGTCTATTATTACATTCAGCTGTGTCACAGACCCAATCAGCTCTGATTACCTGTCTATTATACATTCAGCTGTGTCACAGACCTAATCAGCTCTGATTACCTGTCTATTATTACAATTCAGCTGTGTCACAGACCTAATCCGCTCTGATTACCTGTCTATTGATTACATTCAGCTGTGTCACAGACCTAATCAGCTCTGATTACCCTGTCTATTATTACATTTCAGCTGTGTCACAGACCAATCAGCTCTGATTACCTGTCTATTATTACATTCAGCTGTGTCACAGTCCTAATCAGCTCTGATTACCTGTCTATTAATTACTTCAGCTGTGTCACAGACCTAATCAGCTTGATACCTGTCTATTAATACATTCAGCTGTTGTCACAGACCTAATCAGCTCTGATTACCTGTCTATTTATTACATTCAGCTGTGTCACAGACCTAATCAGCTCTGATTACCTGTCTATATTACATTCAGCTGTGTCACACCTAATCAGCTCTGATTACCTGTCTATTTAATTACATTCAGCTGTGTCACAGACCTAATCAGCTCTGATTACCTGTCTATTAATTACATTCAGGTGTGTCACAGACCTAATCAGCTCTGATACCGTCTATTATTACATTCAGCTGTGTCACAGACCTAATCAGCCTGATATACTGTCTATAATTACATTCAGCTGTGTCACAGACCTAATCAGCTCTGATTACCTGTCTATTAATTACATTCAGCTGTGTCACAGGACCTAATCAGCTTGATTACCTGTCTATTAATTAACTTCAGCTGTGTCACAGCCTAATCAGCTCTGATACCTGTCTATTGATTACATTCAGCTGTTCATGTCACCGACCTAATCAGCTCTGATTACCTGTCATTGATTAATTCAGCTGTGTCACCGACCTAATCAGCTCTGATACCTGTATAGTAATTACCTTCAGCTGTGTCACAGCCTAATCCAGCTATGATTACCTTCTATTGGATAACATTCAGCTGTGTCACAGACCTAAATCAGATCTGATTACTGTCTATTATTACATTCAGCTGTGTCACGACCTATCAGCTTGATACCTTGCTATTATTACATTCAGCTGTGGTCACAGCCTAATCAACGTGATACCTTATTATTGATACTTCAGCTTGTAAGATACAACAGTCTATTACCTTTATGTACATCGAGGTCACTGATATAGCTCTGTATTGATCTATTTATTACATTCACTGCTCACAGTCCTCTATAGCTCTGTATACGTCTACTTTAATACATTCAGCTGTGTAACAGACCTAATCAGCTCTGTTACCTGTCTATTGATTACATTTCAGCTGTCGTCACTGACCAATCAGCTCTGTATTACCTGTCTATTTATTACATCGAGCTGTGGTCACAGTACCTAATTCAGCTCTGATTACCTGTCTTAGTGATTCACATTCAGCTGGTCACAGACCTAAGTCACGTCGATTACCTGTCTTTTTACATTCAGCTGTTCACAGTTCCAATCAGCGCTGATTACTGGTTCCCCTTTTTTATTACATTCAGCTGGTGTCCTAGTCCTAATCAGCGTGATACCGGTCTCTATTATTACATTCAGCTGTGCACAGCCTCCTAATCAAGCGGACCTGTCTCCTTCCTTAACATTCAGCTGTGTCAAGACCTAATCAGCTCTGATACCTGTTATGATTACATTCAGCTGTGGTCACAGACACTAATCACGCTCTGATTACCGTCTACTTTATACATTCAGCTGTGTCACAGACCTAATCCAGTCTGATTTAACCTGTTATTGTTACATTCAGTGTGGTCACAGTACCTAATACAGCGTCGATTACCTGTCTTGTAATTACATTAAGCTGTCCACAGTCCTAATCAGCTCTGATACCTGTTTTATTACATTCAGCTGTGTCACAGACCTATAGCTCTGAACCTGTCTATGTGATATATTCAGCTGTGTCACAGGATCCTAATCTCTATTCCTGTTATTCTACTCCCGTGTCCGTTATTCATACGATTTACAGCTGTGTCACAGGACCAATCAGCTCGGATTAACTGTCTATGATTACATTCAGACTGTGTCACAGACTAATCAGATCTCGATAACTGTCTATTAATTACAATTCACTGTGTCAAGTCCTAATCTGTCTGATTACCTGGTCTTTATTACATTCAGCTGTCACAAGACCTGAATCAGCTCTGATTACCTGTCTATTTATTAATTCGACTGGGTCACAGCAATTTTATCAGCTCTTCTACCTGTCTATTAATACATTCAGCTGTGTACACGTCCTTGATCAGCTCTGATTACCACTGTTCTCATTATTACATTCACTTGTCACAGACCTAATCAGCTCTCGATTACCTGTTATTGGATTACATTCATCTGTGTCCACAGACTTATCAGCTGATAACTGTCTATTATTACAATGTAACTGTGTCACAGACTATATCCTACGCATTACCTGTCTATATATTCATTCGCCTTGGTCACAGACCTACACAGCTCTGATACTGTCTATTGATTACATTCAGCGTTGGTCACAGACCTTATCAGCTCTGATTACCTTCTATTATTACTTCAGCTGTGTCACAGACCTAATCAGCTCTGAATTACCGTCTATTTATTACATTCAGCTGTGTCACAGACTAATCAGCTCTGATTTACTGTCTATTGAGGTACATTCAGCGTGTCACACCTAATCAGCGCTGATTACCTGATCTTATTAATTAACACTTCAGCGTGTCCAGACCATAATCAGCGTTGATTACCGTCTATTATTACCATTCAGCTTGTGTCACGGACCTTCATCCGCTGTTCCTGTCGATTTAATTACATTCACCTGCTGTGTCACAGAACCAATCAGCTCTTCTTCACCTGTCTATGATTACATTCAGCTGTGTCCGACCTAATCAGCTCTGATTACCTTCTGTATTTTACAGTTCAGCTGTTTTGTCCTTGTCAATCAGCCTGATATACCTGTCTGATTACATGCAGTGTTCATTATATTGATTACATCTTACATCTGTTTCAACAGACCTAATCACCGATCCTCTCTGATTTACACCTGGTCCATACAGGCTGATTACCTTCATCCAAGCGTGTGTCACAGACCTATTCCAGCTCTGATTACCTGTTCTATTTGATTACATTCAGCTTTGTCACAGACCTAATCAGCACTGATTACCTGACCTTAGTACATGAATTCAGCTGTGTCACACCTAATCAGCTCTGATTACCTGTCTATTGTATTACAACTTCAGCTGTGTCACAGACCAATCAGTCTCTGATTACCTGTCTATTATTAATTCAAGCTGGTCACGAGACCTAATCCTCTTTGATACCGGTCCTATTGATTAACATTCAGCTGTGTCAGCAGAACCTAATCCAGCTCTGTATAACCTGCTTTTATTACATTCAGCTGTTTGTCACAGTAAGCCTAATCAGCCTCTGATACCCTGTCTATGATTACAATTCAGATCTGTATCACAGTCCTATCAGCTCTGACTTACCTGTCTATTAATTACATTCCGTGTGTCAACAGAACCCTAATCAGCTCTGGATACCTGTCGATTATTACATTCAGCTGGTGTACAGACCATAATCAGCCTGATTACGTCCTATTAATACCATCAGCTGTGTCACAGACCCAATCAGCTCTATCTCATGATTACACTTCCGCCCCCCCTATTAATAAGTCACTGTCAAACCAGACAGCTCTGATTACTCTTGTCTTATTAATGTAAATGTCAGCTGTGAGTACCTATTCAGCTCTGGTACCTGTTATTGATTACATGTAAGGCTGTGTCACGACCTAATCAGCTCTGATTACTCTATTGATACATTCAGCGTTGTCACACCGACCTAATCAGCTCTGATTACCTGTTATTAAACTTCAGCTGTGTCACAGACCTAATCAGCTCTTGATTTACCGTCTTATTCTAATTACATTCAGCATGTGTCACTGACCTAATGCATCTCTGATTACCTTCTGTGATTACAGTCACGCTTGTGTCCACGACCTAAATCACTAGGTACAGTCTTTGATTACATTTCATCGGCTGTGTCCGAACATGTGAACCTCTCAAAAACATCTGTTACCTGTCTATTAATTAACATCAGCTGTGTCACTAGACCTATCAGCGCTGATTACCCTGTCTATTAATTACATTCGCTGTTGTTACACTTCGACCTAATCACTCTGATACCTGTCTATTAATTACATTCAGCTATTGTCCACAGACCTAATAGCTCGGATTACATGGTCTATTAATTACATTCAGCTGTGTCACGACGCTGATCACTTCTGTTTACCTGAGTTAATTACATTCAGCTGTGTCACTGACACACTAATCACGCTTCGAGTTACCTGTCTATGATTACATTCACGCTGTGTCACCAGACCTAACAGCTTGATTACCTGTCTATTAATTACATCAAGCTTCGGTCACAGACCTAATCAGCTCTGATTACCTGTCTATTAATTACAATCCAGCCCGTGTGTCACAGACCTAATCACTCTGATGACTCTGTATTTACATTCAGCTGTCAACTGAATATAGCATACCTTCTAATTCATTCAGCTGTGCACAGACCTAATCACTCTGAACATATTACGTACGATTAACACCTATCCGCTCTTATTTACTATTAACATCCAGCTGTGTCACAGACTAATCAGCTTGATTACCTTCTATTATTACATCCAGCTGTGTCACAGACCTAATCAGCTCTGATACCTTCTCTTATTACATTCAGCTGTGTCACAGACCAATCAGCTCTGATTACCTGTCTATTAATATTCAGCTGTGTCACAGACCTAATCAGCTCTGATTACCGTCTATTAATTACATTCAGCTGTGTACCAGACCTAATCAGCTCTGATTACCCGTCTATTATTACATTCAGTGTGTCACAGACCTAATCAGCTCTGATTACCCGTCTATTAATTACATTCAGCTGGTGTCACAGACCTATCACTCTGATACCGTCTATTAATTACATTCAGCTGTGTCACGACCTAATCACGCTCTGATTACCCTGTCTATTAATTACTTCAGCTGTGTCACAGACCTAATCAGCTCTGATTACCTCTATTAATTACATTCAGCTGTGTCACACGACCTAAACCAGCTCTGATTACGCTGTCTATTAATTACATTCAGCTTGTTGTCACAGACTAATCAGCTCTGATTACCTGTCTATTAATTACTTCAGCTGTGTCCACTGACCTAATCAGCTCTGATTACCGTCTATAATACATTCAGCTGTGTCACAGACCTAATCAGCTCTGATTACCTGTTCATTGATTACATTCAGCTGTGTCACAGACCTAATCAGCTCTGATTACCTGTCTATTTATTACATCAGCTGTGTCACAGACCTAATCAGCTCTGATTACCTGTCCATTGATTGACATTCCAGCTGTGTCACGACCTAATCAGCTCTGATTACCTGTCTATTTATTACATTCAGCTGTGTCACATACCTAATCAGCTCTGATTACCTGTCTATTGATTACATTCACTGTGTCAACGACCTAATCAGCTCTGATTACCTGTTCTATTAATTACATTCAGTCTGTGTCACAGACCTAATCAGCTCTGATTACTGTCTATTAATTACATTCAGCTGTGTCACAGACCTAATCAGCTCTGATTACCTGTCTATTAATTACATTTCAGCTGTGTCATGACCTAATCAGCTCTGATTACCTGTCTATTAATTACATTCAGCTGTGTCACAGACCTAATCAGCTCTGATTACCTGCTATTAATACATTAGCGTGTCACTGACCTAATCAGCCTCTGATTACCTGTCTATAATTACATTCATTTACTCAGCTGTGTCACAGACCTAATCAGCTCTGATTATACCTGTCTATTAATTACATTTCAGCTTGTCCACTGACCTAATCACTCTGATTACCTGTCTATTAATTACATTCAGCTGTGTCACAGACCTAATCAGCTCGATTACTGTCTATTAATACATTCAGCTGTGGTCACTACCTAATCAGACTCTGATTACAGTCTATTATTACATTCAGCTGTGTCCACGACCTAATCAGCTCTGATTACCCTTTACTATTATTACATTCAGCTATGGTCACTGACTAATCAGCTCTGATTACCTGTCTATTAATTACATTCAGTCTGTTGTCACAGACTAATCAGCTCTGATTACCTGATCTATTAATTACATTCAGCTGTGTCACAGACTAATCAGCTCTGATTACCTGTCTATTAATATCAGGCTGTGTCACAGACTAATCAGCTCTGATTACCTGTCTATTATTACATTCAGCGGTGTCACTGACCTAATCAGCTCTGATTACCTGTCTATTATTACATTCAGCTGTGGTCACAGTCCTAATCAAGCTCTGATTACCTGTCTATTAAGTACAGTCCGTTTCACTGACCTAATCAGCTCTGATTACCTGTCTATTAATTACATTCGCTGTGTCACAGTCCTAATCAGCTCTGATTACCTGTCTATTGATTACATCAGCTGGTGTCACAGACCTAATCAGCTCTGATTACCTGTCTATAATTACTTCAGCTGTGTCACAGTACTAATCAGCTCTGATTACCTGTCTATTAATACATTCAGCTGTGTCACAGACCTAATCAGCTCTGATTACCTGTCTATTTATTACATTCAGCTGTGTCACAGACCTATCAGCTCTGATTACCTGTCTATTAATTACATTCAGCTGTGTCACAGACCTTATCAGCTCTGATTACCTGTCTATTAATTACATTCAGCTGTGTCACAGACCTAATCAGCGCTGATTACCTGTCTATTAATTACATTCAGCTGTGTCACAGTCCTAATCAGCTCGATACTGTCTATTTATTACATTCAGCTGTGTCACAGACCTAATCAGCTCTGATTACCTGTCTATTAATTACATTCAGCGTGTCACAGTCCTAATCAGCTTGATTACCTGTCTATTATACATTCAGCTGCCAGACTATCAGCTCGATTACCTTTATTGATTACATTAGCTGTGTCACAGACCTATCAGCGCTGATTACCGGTCCTATAATTACTTCAGCTGTGTCACAGACCTATCAGCTTCTGATTACCGTCTATTGTTACATTCGCTGTGTCACGACCTGATCTCAGCTCTGATTATACCTGTCTATTAAAACATCAGCTGTGTCACGACCCTAATCAGCTTCTGATTACCTGTATATAATTACATTCAGCGTGTCACAAGACCTAATCAGCTCTGATTACCTTATTAATTACATTCAGCTGTCACAGTCCTAATCAGCGCTGATTATCTGTCTATTGATTACATTCAGCTGTTTTCACAGTCCTAATCAGCTCTGATTAGCCGTCTATTAAATTACATTCAGCTGTGTCACCTGACCTAACACTCTGATTACCTTCCTATTTAATTACATTCAGCTGTGTCACAGACCTAACCAGCCTGACTACCTGTTTTTGATTACATTCAGCTGTGTCACAACGACCTAATCAGCTCTGATTACCTGTCTTATAATTACATTCAGCTGGTCACAGTCCTATCAGCTCTGATTAACTGTCTATTGATTACATTCAGCTGTGTCACAGACCTAATACAGCTCTGATTACCTGTCTATTAATTACATTCAGCTGTACCACAGAACCTATCAGCGCTGATTACCTGTACTGATTTCCTGTGTCTCAGAAGCAGGTTTTAAAAACTCACAGTATACCGCCAACACTCACATTATAGAGCTATGTTAAGCCTTTCAAAGCTCTATATGTATTCATTATACATTATTATACCGTAAAATAATTGTTTCACAGTGCTTTGCAATGCAGGATGTTTCTGCCGTGCTGCTTTGAGCATTTATTCAACCCATAAAGTTTCCTATATTTTATTTAAAGAGCATGTCCACCCGAATTTTTTTTTTTTTTATATGGTTCCCCATGGGCTTCCAGCCCCACCGCATAATTAATTTTTTTAAAAAGCCCCCCAAACTCTACTTACCCACCTCCCCTCTTTCCTCCGCCGCGCTCCCGGCCCTCTCTTGCTAGAAAATGCAAGCAAGGGGCGGACCGGCAGCCGCGTCTTGTTGGCTGAGCGGCAGCCAATCACGGATGCGGCTGCCGGCAGCTCAATTAGAGAGGAAGAGGAGAGGTAAGTAAAGTTTGGGGAGATTTCTAAATATATAAATCTAGGTTGGGGCTGGGAGCCCTTGGGGAATATTCTATATAAAGCATTTACGCTAGGGGGGGAATCGAGAGAGGGTGGGAGAGGGAGGGGAGGAGAGGGGAGGGGGAAAGAGCTGCAGTACGCATGGCCAAAATCTCCGGGAGGCCAGGAAGCAGGCAGTGTCCTATATGGACCTGCTAGCCCCTGGTGGGCAGTTTTTGGGACTTTGGGGGGGCACTACCGGAGAACCCTATGGAGCTGGGATGAGGTAGGATTAAACTTCACTACATGGTGGGGCCAGTAGTGGAGGATTATAGTTTTGGGGGTGGACATGCCCTTTAAAACACCCCTTGAATGTATAACAGTTTTTAATGTAACTCACTATGTGATGCTATATTGTAACATGCAATAGCTTTTATGTCACATCTGCTTTTGTAGTATCATTTTTCTGGTTGTAGTGTTTTTCTATGGCCCCTAAGTGGTGCTGTCTGCATGTTATTACATTGTCCTATTACAAGAACAGGCTGGCTGCCGATATTCCTCACTTGCTGTTGTTAATTTCAGTAATCCAGTTAAATATATCACAGAGATGAAGGACTGACAGTAGGCGGAGCCTTTAGCTAGACATAGGGGTAAGCGGGTAACATACCGTCTGGAGATCCACCACCAATGTTAACAGCCACTCGCTCACGGCAATTAACATTCATTTCAATCGGTACATTGTGTGATTATATATAGTGCGAGGAAATGTTCTGCATTAACAGTATATACGATATGGCAGCTCCCACCCATATATATAAATATATAAGATAATATACAGAGAAGGAATGTTCTGTACACACAATAAGCATACCCTCATACTGTACTGTCTAAGGGAAACAATATGGCAGCTCCCACCCATATGTTAAATATACAGAGAAGGATGTTTTGTACTACAATAATCTTACCCTCATCTCGTACTGTCTACGGGAAACACATGGCAGCTCCCACCATATGTTAAATATACAGAAAGGAATGTTCTGTACATACAATAAGCTATACCCTCATACTGTACGGTCTAGGGAAACAACTATGGCAGCTCCCACCCATATGTATAAATATACAGAGAAGGATGTTCTGTACAAACAATAAGCTATACCTCATACTGTACGGTCTAAGGGAACAATATGGCAGCTCCCACCCCCATATGTATAAATATACAGAGAAGGAATTTTCTGTACACACAATAAGCTATACCCTCATCTGTACTGTCTAAGGGAACAATATGGCAGCTCCCACCCATATGATAAAATATAACAGAAGGAATGTTCTGTACACACAATAAGCTATACCCTCATACTGTACTGTCTAAGGAAACAATTGGCAGCTCCCACCACATTGTATAATATACAGAAAGAATGTTCTGTACACACATAAGTCTATACCCTCTACTGTACTGTCTAAGGGAAACAATATGGCATCTCCCCCATATGTATAAATAATATACAAGAAGGAATGTTCTGTACACACAATAAGCTATACCCTCATACTGTACTGTCTAAGGGAAACACTATGGCAGCTCCCACCATATGTATAAATATAAATATACAGAGAAGGAATGTTCTGTACACACAAAAAGCATAACCCTCATACTGTACTGTCTAAGGGAAACAATATGGCAGCTCCCACCTATATGTATAATATACAGAGAAGAATGTTCTGTACACTCAATAGCTATACCCTCATACTGTACTGTCTAAGGGAAACAATATGGCAGCTCCCACCCATATGTATAAATATAAATATACAGAGAAGGAATGTTCTGTACACACAAAGCTATACCCTCATACTTACTGTCTAAGGGAAACAAATGGCAGCTCCCACCCATATGTTATAATAAATATACAGAGAAGGAATGTTCTGTACACACAATAAGCTATACCCTCATCCTGTACTGTCTAAGGGAAACATAGGCAGCTCCCACCCATATGTATAAATATAATATACAGAAGGAATGTTCTTACATACAATAAGCTATACCCTCATACGGTACTGTCTAAGGTAAACAATATGGCAGCTCCCATCCATATGTATAAAATATACGAGAAGATGTTCTGTACACACAATGCTATACCCTCATACTGTACTGTCTAAGGGAAACAATATGGCAGCTCCCATCCATATGTATAAATATACAGAGAAGGAATGTTCTGTACCACAAGCTATACCCTCATACTGTACCGTCTAAGGGAAACATTGGCAGCTCCCACCCATATGTAATAAATATAAATATACAGAGAAGGAATGTTTTCTTACAACATAAGCTATACCTCATAACTGTACTGTCTAAGGGAAACAATATGGCAGCTCCCATCCATATGTATAAATATAGACCAGAGGAAATGTTTCTGTACACACAATAAGCTATCCCCTCATACTGTACTGTCTAAGGGAAACATATGGCAGCTCCCACCCATATGTATAAATATAAATATACATAGAAGGAAGTTTCTGTCACACAAAGCATACCCTCATACTGTACTGTCTAAGGGAAACAATTGGCGCCTCCCATCCATATTTATAAATATACAGAGAAGGAATGTTCTGTACAACACATAAGCTATACCCTCATACTGTACATCTAAGGGAAAACAATATGGCAGCTCCCACCCATATGTTAATATAAATATACAGAGAAGGAATGTTCTGTACACACAATAAGCTATACCCTCATACTGTACTGTCTAAGGGAAACACATATGGCAGCTCCCACCCATATGTATAAATATACAGAGAAGGAATGTTCTGTACACACAATAAGCTATAACCCTCATATCGTACTGTCTAAGGAACAATATGGCAGCTCCCACCCATATATATAAATATATAAAGATATATAACAGAGAAGGAATGTTCTGTACATACAATAAGCATACCCTCATACTGTACTGTCTAAGGGAAACAATATGTGCAGCTCCCATCCATATATAAATATAAAATACAGAGAAGGAATGTTCTGTACATACAATAAGCTATACCCCCATACTGTACTGTCTAAGGGAACACATATGGCAGCTCCCACCCAATTATAAATATATAAAGATATATATACAGAGAAGGAATGTTCTGTACATACAATAGCTATACCCCCCATACTGTACCTAAGGGAAACAATTGGCAGCTCCCACCATATATTATATATATATAAAGAATATATACAGAAATAATGTCCTGTACATACAATAAGCTTATACCCTCATATTGTACTGTCTAAGGGAAACAATATGGCAGCACCCACCCTATGTATAATATACAGAGAAGAATGTTACTATACCCCCTACTGTACTGTCTAGGAACAAATGGCAGCTCCCACCCATATATATAAATATTAAAATATATATACGAGAGGAATGTTCTGTACATACAATAAGCTATACCCCCATACTGTACTGTCTAAGGAAACAATATGGCATCTCCCACCCATATATAAAATATAAAATATATTACAGAGAAGGAATGTTCTGTACATACAATAAGCTATCACCCATACTGTACTGTCTAAGGGAAACAATATGGCAAGCTCCCACCCATATGTATAAATATAAATATACAGAGAAGGAGTTCTGTCACACAATAAGCTATACCCCATCCTGTACTGCTAAGGGAAACACTATGGCAGCTCCCACCCATATGTTAAATATAAATATACAGAGAAGGAATGTTCTGTACATACAATAAGCTATACCCTCCTACTGTATGTCTAAGGTAAACAATATGGCAGCTCCATCCTATGTATAAATATACAGAAGGAATGTTCTGTACCACAATAAGCTATACCCTCATACTGTACTGTCTAAGGAAACAATATGCAGCTCCCATCCATAGTATAAATATACGAGAAGGAATGTCTGTACACACAATAAGCTATACCCCTCATACTGTACCGTCTAAGGGAACATATGGCAGCTCCCACCCATATGGTATAAATATAAATATACAGAGAAGGAATGTTCTGTACATACAATAAGCTATACCTCATACTGTACTGTCTAAGGGAAACAATATGGCAGCTCCCATCCATATGTATAATATACAGAGAAGGAATGTTCTGTACACACAATAACTATACCCTCATACTGTACTGTCTAAGGGAAACAATATGGCAGCTCCCACCCATATGTATAAATATAAATATACAGAGAGAATGTTCGGTACACACAATAAGCTATACCCTCATACTGTACTGTCTAAGGGAAACAATATGGCAGCTCCCATCCATATTTATAAATATACAGAGAAGGAATTTTCTGTACCACAAATAAGCTATACCCTCATACTGTACAGTCTAAGGGAAAACAATTGGCAGCTCCCACCCATATGTATAAATATAATACAGAGAGAATGTTTCTGTACACACAATAGCTATACCCTCTACTGTACTGTCTAAGGGAAACAATTGGCAGCTCCCACCCATATGTATAAATATACAGAGAAGGAATGTTCTGTACACACAATAAGCTATACCCTCATACTGTACGTCTAAGGGAAACAATATGGCAGCTCCCACCCATATATATAAATATATAAAGATAATATACAGAGAAGGATGTTTCTGTACATACAAGTAAGCTATACCCTCATACTGTACTGTCTAAGGGAAACAAATTGCAGCTCCCATCCATATTATAATATAAATATACAGAGAAGGAATGTTCTGTACATACATATTATAGCCCCCATACTGTACTGTCTAAGGGAAACAATATGGCGCTCCCACCCATATATATAAATATATAAGATATATTACAGAGAAGGAATGTTTCTGTACTACAATAAGCTATACCCCCATACTGTACGTCTAAGGGAAACAATATGGCAGCTCCCCCCCATATATATATATATAAGATATAATACAGAGAAAATGTCCTGTACATACAATACTATACCCTCATATTGTACGGTCTAAGGGAAACAATATGGCACCCCCCACCCATATGTATAAATATAATATACAGAGAAGGAATGTTCTGTAACACACAATAACTATACCCTCATACTGTACTGTCTAAGGGAAACAATATGGCACTCCCCCACATATGTATAAATATATATACAGAGAAGGAATATCGTACACACTAAATCTATATCCTCATACTGTTACTGCTAAGGGAAACAATATGACAGCTCCCACCCATATGTATAAAATAAATATACAGAGAAGGAAGTTCTGAACACACAATAAGCTATACCCTCATACTGTACTGTCAGGGAAACAATATGGCAGCTCCCACCCTTTGTATAAAATAAATATATATAGAAGGAATTTTCTATACACTAATAAGCTCTATACCCTCATACTTACTGTACTGTCTAAGGGAAACAATATGGCAGCCCACCCATATGTAAAATATACAGAGAAGGAATGTTCTGTACACACATAAGCTATACCCTCATACTGCTGTCTAAGGGAAACAATATGGCAGCTCCCACCCCATATGTTATAAATATACAGAGAAGGAATGTTCTGCACATACAATAATCTATACCCTCATACTGTACGTCTAAGGGAAACAATATGCAGCTCCCACCCATATGTATAAAATATAAATATACAGAGAAGGAATGTTCTATACACCAATAAGCTATACCCTCATACTGTACTGTCTAAGAGAAACAATATGGCAGCTCCCACCCTATTTTAAATATACAGAGAAGGAATGTTCTGCACATACAATAATCTATACCCCCATACTGTACTGTCTAAGGGAAACAATATGGCAGCTCCCACCCATATATATAAATATATAAAGATATATATACAGAGAAATAATGTCCTGTACATACAATAAGCTATACCCTCATATTGTACTGTCTAAGGGAAACACTATGGCAGCTCCCACCCATATGTATAAATATAAATATACAGAGAAGGAATGTTCTGTACACACAATAAGCTATACCCTCATACTGTACTGTCTAAGGGAAACAATATGGCAGCTCCCACCCATATGTATAATAAAATATACAGAGAAGGAATATTCTGTACACACATTAATCTATACCTCATACTGGTACTGTCTAAGAAACAATATGGAAGCTCCCACCCATATGTATAAATATAAATATACAGAGAAGGAATGTTCTGTACACACAATAGCATACCCTCATACTGTACTGTCTAAGGGAAAACAATATGGCAGCTCCCACCCATTTGTATAAATATAAATATATATAGAAGGAATTTCTATACCATAATAAGCTATACCCTCATACGTACTCAGGGAAACAATATGGCAGCTCCCACCCATATGTATAAAATACAGAGAGGAATGTTCTGTACACACAATAAGCTATACCCTCATACTGTACTGTCTAGGGAAACAATATGGCGCTCCCACCCATATTATAAATATACAGAGAAGGATGTTCTGCACATACAATAATCTATACCCTCATACTGTACTGTGTAAGGGAAACAATATGGCAGCTCCCACCCATATGTATAATATAAATATACAGAGAAGGAATGTTCTATACACACAATAAGCTTACCCTCTACTGTACTGTCTAAGAGAAACAATATGGCAGCTCCCACCCATATGTATAAATATACAGAGAAGGAATGTTCTGCCATACAATAATCTATAACCTCATACTGTACTGCTAAGGGAACATATGGCAGCTCCCACCCTATTATAAATATACAGAGAAGGAATGTTCTGTACATACAATAGCTATACCTCTACTGTACTGTTCTAAGGGAAACATATGGCAGCTCCCCCACATAAGTAAATCAATGGCAGTTGCATATTCAGACGACCGGACCGGTAATTTGTTTGATGAATTTTCCTAATGTTTTATTATAACAAACCACCTGAAATTTTAGCTACAAAAGCATTCAGTGTTTCCAAGATAGCTGCCATTTACCTAGAACCATTTGGAGCAATACGTACCTTTCATCTCCAAATCTACAGTATTAGACAGGGAAATTATTTAAAATTTGACATAGGTGTTAATTTGTGTTATTTGCAGGGTTAGTGATTTATTAACACCATTATTTATTATATATTAATTTGGCTTGAAAAAGCAAATTCCTGTTCTAATTCTTCTCCTTCCGTTTTATCTTCCGCTTTTTTGGACGTATCTCCTCCACAGTTTTGAGCTAGAGACATAAATTCGGAATACGCGTGCGGGGCATATAGGAGAGTGGTTCTATCTTCTAGCTAAGGAATCCGCTGAAGCGTTACGGCGACTTTTTTCCCATAGACTATAATGGTAACAATCCTCAATGTGGATTTCAAAACAGTTTGTTTCATGGTCATAATACAAATGGTGATAACCCCCAACCCCCCACACAGCCCAGGTACACCCACCTACTGACCTACCTTTCCATTCCCATGGAAGCCATACTTAAAGGGTAACTAGTCAAAACTAATATTGATCAATCATCCATAACAATTAGTTATATGGTCATACATGCAAAAACACATACCCCCAACTTAACATGGGTACACACACCTACTGACCTACCTTTCCATTCCTGTGGCAGCCTACTTAAAGGGTAACTAAAGCAAAAAACTAATTTAGCTCAATAAAGATATATATATATATATGGTTGTAAACACAAAAAAAGACATACCCCCTCAACCAGACCCAGGTACACACACCTACTTATCTTATCCATACTGTGGGCACCATATTTAAGGGTAACTAAAGTCAAAAAAATAATTTTGATTAATAATAAAAAGGTTTGTTTTTTAACCCCCATGTGGCACGTTACAACACACACCTACTGACCTACCTCCAATTTCTGTGAGAGCCATATTTAAAGTGTAACTATAGTCAAAAAAGAATTTTGACTAATCATTTAAAAAGTTTGTTTTTTTAACCCCCACACCCAACACAGGTACACACACCTACTGATCTACTTATTCCATTACTATGGCAGTTACACACACCTACTGATCTACTTATCCATTACTTGGCAGGTACCACACACCTACTGATCTACTTATCCATTACTATGGCAGTACACACACCTACTGATCTACTTATCCATTACTATGGCAGGTACACACACCTACTGATCTACTTATCCATTACTATGGCAGGTACAACCACCTACTGATCTTTATCCATACTATGCAGGTACACACACCTACTGATCTACTATCCATTACTATGGCAGTACACACACCTACTGATCTACTTATCCATTACTATGGCAGGTACACACACCTACTGATCTACTTATCCATTACTTGGCAGGTACCACACACTACTGATCTACTTATCCTTACTGTGGCAGGTACACACACCTACTGATCTACTTATATCCATTACTATGGCAGGTACACACACCTACTGATCTACTTATCCATTACTGTGGCAGTACACACACACTACTGATCTACTTATCCATAACTATGGCAGGTACACAACCTACTGATCTACTTATCCATTACTATGGCAGGTACACCCACCTACTGATCTACTTATCCATTACTATGGCAGGTACACACACCTACTGATCTACTTATCCATTACTATGGCAGTACACACCACCTACTGATTACTTATCCTACTATGGCAGGTACCCACACCTACTGATCACTTATCCATTACTTGGCAGGTACACACACCTACGATCTACTTATCCATTACTATGGCAGGTACACACACCTACTTCTACTACCATTACTATGGCAGGTACACACACCTACTGATCTACTTATCCATACTGTGCAGGTACACACACCTACTGATCTACTTATTCCATTACTATGGCAGGTACACACCACCTACTGATCTACTTATCCATTACTATGGCAGGTACACACACCTACTGATCTACTTATCCCATTACTATGGCAGTTACACACACCTCACGATCTACTTATCCATTACTAGGCAGGTACACACAACCTACTGATCTCCTTATCCATTTACTATGGCAGGTACACACACCTACTGATCTACTTATCCATTACTATGGCAGGTACACACACCTACTGATCTACTTATCCATTACTATGGCAGGTAACACACACCTACTGATCTACTTATCCATTACTATGGCAGGTACACACACCTACTGATCTACTTATCCATTACTATGGGCAGTACACACACCTACTGATCTACTTATCCATTACTATGGGGCATACACACCCTACTGATCTACTTATCATTACTTGGCAGGTACACACACCTACTGATCTACCTATCCATTACTATGGCAGGTACACACACTACTGACTCTACTATCCAGTACTATGGCGTCACACACACCTACGATCTACTTATCCATTACTATGGCAGGTACAACACACCTACTGATCTACTTATCCATTACTATGGCAGATACCACACCCTACGATCTACTATCATTACTCTATGCAGGTACACACACCTACTTGATCTACTTATCCGTTACTATGGCGTACACACACCTACTGATCTACTTATCCATTACTATGGCAGGTCACAACACCTACTGATCTACTTATCCATTACTATGGCAGTACACACACCTACTGATCTACTATCCATTACTATGGCAGTACACACACCTACGATCTACTTATCCATTACTATGGCAGGTACACACACCTAACCTGATCTACTTATATCATTACTAGGCATGTACACACACCTACTGATCTACTTATCCTTTACTATGTGGCAGGTACATCACACCTACTGACTACTATATCCATTACTGATGGCAGGTACACACACCTACTGTTCTACTTATCCATTACTATGGCAGGTACACACACCTACTGATCTACTTATCCAATGGCATTCCACACCTACTGATCTACTATCCATTACTATGGCAGTTACACCACCACTGATCTACTTATCCATTACTGGGCAGGTACAACACACCTACTGATCTACTTATCCATTACTATGGCAGGTACACACACCTACCTGATCTACTTATCCATACTATGGCAGGTACACACACCTACTGATCTACTTACCATTACTGTGGCAGGTACACACACCTACTGATCTACTTATCCATACTGATGGCAGGTCCACACACCTACTGATCTACTTATCCATTACTGAGGGCAGTACACACACCTACTGATCTACTTATCCATTACTACTATGGCTTACACACACCTACTGATCTACTTATCCATTACTAATGGCGGTACACACACCTACTGATCTACTTCTCCATTACTTGGCAGGTACAACACACCTACTGATCATACTTATCCATTACTGTGGCGGTACACACACCTACTGATCTACTTATCCATTACTATGGCATGTACAACACCTACTGATCTACTTATCCATTACTATGCAGGTACACACACCTACTGATCTACTTATCCATTAATGGCAGGTACAACACACCTACTGATCTACTTATCCATTACTATGGCAGGTACACACACCTACTGATCTACTTATCCATTACTGTGGGCAGGTACACACACACCTACTGATCTACTTATCCATTACTGTGGCAGGTACACACACCTACTGATCTACTTATCCATTACTGTGGCAGGTACACACACCTACTGATCTACTTATCCATTACTATGGCAGGTACACACACCTACTGATCTACTTATCCATTACTATGGCAGGTACACACACCTACTGATCTACTTATCCATTACTGTGGCAGCCACACTTAAAGGGTAACTAAAGTCAAAACAAACACATTTTGATCAATAACCAAAAAAGGTTGTTTTTTTAACTTCCAACCTGTTCCAGGTACACATGCCTACTGACCTACCCTTCCGTTTTCATGGCAGCCATATTTAAAGGGTAACTATAGTCAAAAAAATGTTTGTTTTTTTAACCCTTAACGTGACACAGGTACACACACCTTGCAGATCCTTTATTTCATTTTTCAAAGATCTGCATTCACACAGTCCAGAGCGTTCTCCCTATAGGCCACATGCTCATTCAGAAAAGTGCCAACACACAGTGCTGATAAAGCCCAGACAGTATCGGAGCTTTATCTGTACTGTGTACCTAGCTTAAATCTTTTATCCCCCAACCTGACACGAGTACACACACCATCTGACCTACCTTAAATTCATGTGACAGCCATATTTAAAGGGTAAGTAAAAAACATACAATGACCTCATCATTGCCATTACTGGGTTTAAAAATCTGCAGCAAACACACATATTCCCTTCCAAAATGCAGCCTGTCAAGCTAAATTCAAAGTTTATACTTAAACTTTCCCCTTCTAGTTACTATTATTTTTATTATTGCTATAATTACTATTAGTATTATTATTACTATTATTATTGCTATTGTACCCCCCATAATAATAATAATAATTCTAATAACTGCTAGATAAAAATAAAAGCACCTTTCGGAGCAGATTTGTTTTTAAATAACTCTGATAACTTGCCTGTATTAAACCTGATACTCCTTAAAGGTAAAGGATCACAGGGGAATATTTCGATCCCAGATGCTGCCTCCCTGAGTCATCACGTGATCCCCTGACATGATCTCATCAATCTCTATATTTGTGCTATGATATCACTGCTGGGAATAAGCTGCTTTTTCTTTATCTGTCGTAACCAATTAAATACCAAGCTGGTGTTTGAATCTCTCTATTCACGGGGAATTCAGTTGGCGTTTTGCTCCCCCCTAGAGGGGAGGGGGAGGGGGTCTATGCAACTGCTGGACATGTGACACTGTAAACTCCTGGATTGACCTCCTTATGGTCATTCACCTGGAAACAAGCAATGACATCATCTTTCATTAAATTTCATTAAAGATGAAAGCGAATTGCTTCTCCACATACAACCCATTCATACGGACTCTGCAAGGAACAGTAGAAACTTTTTTTAAGGACAACTAAAACTAATATCTAAATTTTACTGATGCTGAATCCTTATTGGTGCTTTCCATCATATGTGGTCAATAAAATGTATCTGTAGTGGAACTATAATTCTAACATTTTACATCTTACATTTCCGCTGTCAATCAAGTGCCTTATTATCATAAACTCTTTTACTGGAATGGTGACAGATGATACGTGTGAATTGCATGATGGGAAATTCTCTCTCCCAGTGCTGACTCATAGTGATTACTAAGCATGCTTGCCCATACAGAAAGTCATGTCAAATGGAAGGAGGAGTCTGTTATGAGAGGGAGGTGGGATACTGAGCCTGAGTGCACAAGTACTGGATTGAAGGCATAAACGCTTACCTCAGAGCAAGTGATACTTACATGCATTTATTTATAGATTACGATGAGGCAAAGTAATTATGTTTTTATTCTTCCGGGTAGGGTAAAAGGGTTGAACTTAGCCCTTTCTTCAACCTTGGCAACTTACCTAACTAGGGAACATTACAATGTCTTTCTATACCATCTTTCACTGAAGTAACATCCATGCCCCTCCTCTTAATACACAGTGATATGAAGAAGGTATTTGGAGAGCTACTCTTCCAGGATTAATCGCACTGAGCATGCTCGGTCATAAAACAGAGGAGTGGGCGGACACCATGCACCTTCTACTAGGAAGAAAGATCAACTTTAAAGTGCTGTATATCTGGAAAGAAATGGCACAGAAAGGCAATCAAATTATTATGGGTTATAAATCAAGATGATGTTTAATTTGACCTACAGATTATTTTTTTTTAAAAAATTAAAAAATGTAAACAAAAGCAAAATAGTCTTTCATCAAGGTTCCTCCTACCCTTTAACCTGGCAGAGTTTGTAATTTTACGATAATCAATATCTTCAAAATATCGTCCATTCTGTCTTCTCTACCGTAGCCTAGAAATCCAATGTTCATTACTTTTTTTTTCTCTTAAACTTTACACAGTTCCCCTCTATTTGGACTGGGTTCGTATAATATTTACCCAACGCGCCGCTGCTCCCCCTCTTCAAATGACGCTTTAATAGAGAGAAATATGAAATCCTCATTCTAGTTTGTTTTCACTTTAAGATTTCACTTCTGGAGAATATTTTAGTTGGACGGACACACAGAAATATATATTAGTTTTATTGCTCGGTGCAGAGGTTTATAACGTTGAATTAAAGAAAGGGAATAAGGTGTACATTCCTTTAATAATGACTTTTACTGAAAGTGTAACTATTTTATTACTGCATTTTATATTTCAGTGGTTCCTCCTTTACTAGGTAATGTAATAGGACGTTACAGGTTATTATAGACACACATACATGTGCAATTAACAATGTAGTTTTACAGTGGATTATAATATTATTATAATAATCAATCTGCTATGTCCTAGATGAACAATTATGAAGTCTGGTATACAGGGGCCATATTTCCAGATTAGCTTGGTCCAGCCAGAAATTATTTATCAATCAGGGATCAGACCAGCCCTTACATCAGAGGACATTGGGATGCAAATTACTGAAAAAGCAAATAAACATTTAAGGAATAGTTCACTGAGAAAGTGAATCATTCCTTTAATGCATTGATTGAAGACGGGAGGTTAAGGAGCTATTACTCACCTTCATTTCTGGCTCCTGAGAGATTGATTGAAGAACAGGAGGTAAGGCGAATCTGTATAACTCAGTCTGTGTCCTTGTAACTTTATATACACACAGAACTCCTCAATGACTTCTAATATCCTTATAATTTACAGTAGGGGATACATTATCCCTTATAATACATGAGTGGTACCCAGAGTTCCCTGTATAACTCAGTCTGTGTCCTTGTACCTTTATATAGACACAGAACTCCTCAGTGACTTCTAATATCCTTATAATTTACAGTAGGGGATACATTATCCCTTATAATACATGAGGGGTACCCAGAGTTCCCTGTATAACTCAGTCTGTGTCTTTGTACCTTTATATAGACACAGAACTCCTCAGTGACTTCTAATATCCTTATAATTTACAGTAGGGGATACATTATCCCTTATAATAAATGAGTGGTACCCAGAGATCCCTGTATAACTCAGTCTGTGTCCTTGTACCTTTATATAGACACAGAACTCCTCAGTGACTTCTAATATCCTTATAATTTACAGTAGGGGATACATTATCCCTTATAATACATGAGTGGTACCCAGAGTTCCCTGTATAACTCAGTCTGTGTCCTTGTACCTTTATATAGACACAGAACTCCTCAGTAACATCTAATATCCTTATAATTTACAGTAGGGGATACATTATCCCTTATAATACTTGAATGGTACCCAGAGTTCCCTGTATAACTCAGTCTGTGTCCTTGTACCTTTATATAGACACAGAACTCCTCAGTGACATCTAATATCCTTATAATTTACAGTAGGGGATACATTATCCCTTATAATACATGAATGGTACCCAGAGTTCCCTGTATAACTCAGTCTGTGTCCTTGTACCTTTATATAGACACAGAACTCCTCAGCAACATCTAATATCCTTATAATTTACAGTAGGGGATACATTATATAATATAATATATATAATATATATATAATGTGAACAGGTGGGGACAGTGTTTGGGATCATTTTGCTTTTCTTGGCTCCTTGTTAAGCAGCAGATGAAACATCCAATATAAAATACAGGAACAAACTGCCTAGTCTGTCGATTGGCGATGGCAAGAGATCTGCAGCCTGGACCCAGTGGGTGTCTGCGTCTCTGGGCCCAGTGGGTGTCCTTCCAATGGTATGAATAGTGTCAGTCTGTCACCCTTCTCCCTCCTGCTGCAGTTGGCAATGGGAGAACCCAGACCAGAGGGGCTGTACAGTTCCCTGCGTGGTGTTAAGTATCTCACATTATCAGGCTACGTTCAGAGTCGCTGTGTTATTCATTGGCACCATCTGCTTGCCCCCAAGACCACGCCAAGCACTGATGTCATGCCCACCACCAACTGCTACCGTGGTGGGCAGCCAAGCCAGAGCGACCGATGCCAACCTGCCCGTATTCAGTGGCTTATCACGGCTTAATCTGTTAACAGAGAAGATGAAGTTATAACTATAAACAAGGAGAAAAACGAGACAGAGGGACAGGTGACCAGGTTGGATCGATTAGGGATGTCAGCCGGGGGATGCTGGGAGTTGTATTTTTGAAACATGAAGGGGGTGCTGACCTACTGGTTGCCCTGGTCTGGGACATGGGGAATGTAAACCAATTTTGTATTTCTGTAGAATCACGGGATAGGTCAGAAAGGAATGTTACCTAGAGGAGTAGTAACTACCTACCCATGGGCCTCTACTGTCCCAAACTACCTACCTATGGGCCTCTACTGTCCCCTAATACCTACCAATGGGCCTCTACTGTCCACAACTACCTACCCATGGCCTCTACTGTCCACAACTACCTACCCATGGGCCTCTACTGTCCCCAACTTCTACCTACCCATGGGCCTCTACTGTCTCCAACTACCTACTCATGGGCCTCTACCTACCCATGGGCGTCTACTATCCACAACTACCTACCCATGGGCCTCTACTGTCCCCAACTTCTACCTACCCATGGGCCTCTACTGTCCCCAACTACCTACCCATGGGCCTCTACTGTCCACAACTACCTACTCATGGGCCTCTATTGTCCCCAACTTCTACCTACCCATGGGCCTCTACTGTCTCCAACTACCTATTCATGAGCCTCTACCTACCCATGGGCCTTTACTGTCCCCAACTTCTACCTACCCATGGGCCTCTACTGTCTCCAACTACCTACTCATGGGCCTCTACCTACCCATGGGCCTCTACTATCCACAACTACCTACCCATGGGCCTCTACTGTCCCCAACTTCTACCTACCCATGGGCCTCTACTGTCCCCAACTACCTACCCATGGGCCTCTACTGTCCACAACTACCTACTCATGGGCCTTTATTGTTCCCAACTTCTACCTACCCATGGGCCTCTACTGTCTCCAACTACCTATTCATGAGCCTCTACCTACCCATGGGCCTCTACTGTCCCTAACTTCCTACCCATGGGCCTCTACTGTCCCCAATTACCTACCCATGGGACTCTACTGTCCCCAACGTCCTACCCATGGACCTATACTGTCCCCAATTACCTACCCATGGGCCTCTACTGTCCCCAACTACCTACACATGGGCCTCTACTGTCCCCAACTACCTACCCCATGGCCTCTACTGTCCCCTACTACCTACCCATGGGCCTCTACTGTCCACAACTACCTACCCATTTGCCTTTACTGTCCCCAACATCTACCTACCCATTAGCCTCTACTGTCCCCAACTTCTACCTACCCATGGGCCTCTATTGTCCCCAACTACCTACCCATGGGCCTCGACTGTCCCCAACTACCTACACATGGGCCTCGAATGTCCCCAAATACCTACCCCATGGCCTCTACTGTCCCCTACTACCTGCCCATGGGCCTCTACTGTCCACAACTACCTACCCATTTGCCTCTACTCTCCCCAACTTCTATCTACCCATGGGCCTCTACTGTCCACAACTACCTACCCATTTGCCTCTACTCTCCCCAACTTCTACCTACCCATGGGCCTCTAGTGTCCCCAACAACCCACCCATGGGCCTCTACTGTCCCCAACTTCTACCTACCCAAGGGCCATATTTGCAATTTAACGTTATGATAGCGACGCTATATGTACACCCATTGTTGTACATTTACACTGAACATGATAAATGGCCATGTGGTAGTAAACTATCGCTATGGTTTTCTATGGGGATTGTAAATCTACAATCACATTATTATAGTTTATGATCATTATTGTTAATGATTTTATAACTATGTCCTGCAGAATATACATTACAATCTCCACCCACTAAACTTGCATTATGGGAAACAGTAAAGTTACAATGAGCAGGTACCATAACAGAGGATTATGGGTAGGGAGCAGGTGGAGTTATAGCTTTATATGGGTGTAGATATTAATGCTATATTTTGAAAACTACAACTCCCAGCATTCCCTGTCTGTTGTACATTGCTTGGGAGATTTAAGGGCTAGGCCACACTAGCGCGTTTTTTGCGCGTTTGCGCACGCGTTTCGCGCTCGCGATTGCGCCCTCGATTTTCGCTAAAGTGGAAATCGCGGGAACGCAAAAATTCCCGTGATTTCCGATGCGCATGCGTTCACCATTTTTGGTGCGTTAACGCAGCGTTTCCATAACGCGAAAAAGCGAAAACGCGAACGCACAAGAAAAGCGCACACAATCGCTCGCGATTTTGTGAGCGATTCCTGTGTGTTGCAGTGCGTCCTCAGCCTAAATGTCAATCATCTGGATGTCCGGCTTCTAATTGAGAATTTACTCTGAAATATAAACGATCCTGAATGGATCCTATAATCAGTAACTAGCAGATAGAAACCCGGCTGTATATGAGTGAGACTAAAGCTGGGTACACACAGTAACGATAAAGCCCCGATACCGTCGGATCCGACTTTTCGCCACTGGTTATCACTGATTTCTAAATTGCAAAAAGTCCCCAAAAATTTGGCAAAAAGGCGTCGATAACGGAGACGAAACATGTAACAAACCTTTGGGTAATAATGGGTAATAATCATCATCATTCATTGGCCAGGGAACAATGGGGTTAGGTTGGAAGTGAATTAATATCCCTACACCAGTCCTGTTTGCATTGTATTGTAGACTGGATTCTGTAGGGGGCTGGGTTGGCTTGAGTCATGATGTACGAACAACAGAGAATATTGGGCTCAGCTTTATATATACCAATCCTGTTAAAGTGGTGACCTAGCTAAGCACCAAGATAACAGTTTTGCTGCAATGAATTAGCCAAGCCCCAATTCAAGCTGATGACATAATTGTGCAGCGATGATATCATAGCTGAGCACCAATTAAAGCTGATTAGTTTTGCAGCGATTATATCATAGGTAAGTAACAGCTGATGACATCATTTTGCAGCTATGATATCGTTTACAGGATTTTGTACATTGCATCACTGTAACTTTTGAGACACTTTGGGCCTCATTTACCCAGACTCGCTGCCGGTTAGCGCGACTTTAGCTCCATATTAGCTTCAGGTGCGTGCGTTACGCAAAAATCACGCTTTTTTTGCGTTTGTGCTAGTTTTAGCGCAGGGTTTTAACACCAACATATAGCTGGTGTTAAACTTCCGCAGTCGGCAAATCCCTTACCGGGATTCGCAAACGAGATATTAAATCGCGGAAGGAGCATTTACCCAGAGCGATAGCGGCTCTGGGTAAATGAGCCCCTTTATTTGCTGTTTTCATATCTGCTCCTGGGTAAATGTGATAGGTTAATATTAAGACATTTCGACCTTAATTAAAGGGGAACTAAAGGCTTGTGAATTAAAGAACATACATAAAAAGTGTTCTGCAGGTATTTAAATGATTCATTCTATATCACTTCTAATCTACGTTGGACAGAAATCTGTGTCCTGGTGTAACCTGTACTTTATAATGATAAAACATCTTACCAGTTCCTAACTCTTTTTGTAGACCTCATCTGAAAAACGTTCTACTATATGGTTTTTACAGCAAACGGATCGCAAGACTCTATAGCTATCGGCGTACGAAACGCCCTAACTGGTTAAAGCTTCTAATTGAGAATTTACGCTGAAATATAAACGATCCTGAATGCAACACACAGGAATTGTGCACAAAATCGCGAGCATTATCGCACGCGATTGTGTGCGCTTTTCTTGTGCGTTTTGTGTTCGTGTTTGCGTTTTGCGCGTGCGTTTTCGCCATTTTGCGTTATGGAAACCCATGCGTTAACGCAAAAAAAATGGTGAACGCATGTATCGGTTTCTGTTTTCTGTTTGGAGATTCTAAGTTACTTTTTAAACTTTTGTTAGTGTTGGGTCATACGGCCTAAATTACCGCCAGCCACATCGGTATATTGAAGGGTTAACCTATTCAATACTGGTTAGCGCCAACCCCTTACTAATTTATTTCCAGGAATTAAACCAGAATTAGACCGGAAAAGACCGGCCATAAAACTCTGAGCCCCTCTCCTCTACTGCCTAACTACATCCCATTTAACCATGTTTCAGACCCATCACTATCCTTCTATCCAACTCTATCAAATCTTTTGCTGCACTACAACCCCCTATTGTTGGTGAGACCATTTCCATTGCACCCTCCATTTTATCCTCTTACTTTCTGTCCCATCATGAACTGCTTGGAATGTTTAAATCCTCCTCAGTAGGGATGGCCGGTTCGCGGATCTGAACCCGGATCCGCCACGGATTTATCCCGTTCGCGAACGGCGGGTTTTTCCGGATTTTCTGCCTTCCGAACCGCGGATTTCTCGTATTGTCGAAAATTTTTGAAAATACGGGAAATCTCGTAATTTCGGAAATTTCCGGAAAATACGCGTTTTCTCGTAATTTCGAAATTTTTCGAAAACACAAGGATTTCTCATTTCCGTACATACGTACAAATTTACGAAATTACGAGATTTCCTGTATTTTTCGAAAATACGAGAAATTTCATAATTTCAAGGATATTTTTCCTTTTAACAGGTCCGCTCGTGGATTTTCGAATCCTCGAGCGGACCGGATATCCATGATCTGTTTTGTTCTTACTCATTCCATCTCCTGGCAAAAAAGGAGACCTGGATCTCCCACCATGATTCTGCGGTCGAAGCTTCCATTACGCATGGCGGTCTATCTTTCATTCACCTCGCTCCTCAGGACGGTGGAGAGGTAGGTCTTCTCTTTTCACCTATCTGCCGGTTTAAACTTGTTTCCACCCTCTGTGGCTTTTTCCTCATTTGAAGTCCATGTTGTCCAACTTATCCAACCCTTATGTCTACGAAGTAGCATTCGTATACAGACCCCCTTCTGCCTCAGCCCCAGTCGCTTTCCTTACAGAGTTTGAACCTCTATCTCTATCTTTCTTTCCTCCAACTGTCCGGCTATAATTCTAACTGACTTCAATTGTCACATTGACGACGCTAAGCAGTCCTGTCCTCGCTTTCTCCACCTAACGTCCTCCTTCTCCCTCCAGCAGTGACCAACACAAGCACCATGGATGGTCTCCTACTGGACTTGGTCTTTACTAAACATCTGTCTGTCTCACATAAAAATATCCCGTGTTGTTTGTTTTCGCTATTTAACACTCTCTTGAAGCCCTCGCCTACTAACACTTTAACTTCTATCTACGACCCGTGGGATTTTGTGGACTAGTTTAGCACTAAAGTAGAAAATATCCACATGCAAATCCCTTCACCCTTGGACAACTCACACCTCTTTCTTCCCCCACCACTTGCAACTCTGGAATCTTTCACCCATCACCGATTATGAAGTCTCAGACCTTCTTTTGTCCTCACCCCTTACAACATGTACCCTTGATCCCACGCCCTCCTTCCTACTCGAACACAGCTTGAAAATCCTTACCCCGCTCTATCTCACACCTTTAATTCCTCCCTGACCTCTGGGATATTTCCTGCTGCCTTCAAACATGTGTGTCAAGCCCCTTCTTACATAACCCTCTCTGGACCCTACTTGTCTCTCAAACTACCTCAACTGTCTCCCTTTTACCGTTTGCTTCTAAACTCTTAGAACGTCTCGTCTCTACACGCATTACTAACCAACTCCATCCTAATAATCTATTGGACCAATTGAAATCGGGATTCCGACCGGGTCATTCAACTGAAAACGGCCCTCTGTAAGGTTACTAATGACCTACAAACTGCAAAATCCAAGGGCCAATTCTCTATCCTCATTCGCCTTGACCGGTTGATCGGCCACTCTCTTCTTATGCAAATTCTATATTCTCTGGGCATCCGAAATGAAGCTGTTTCATTGTTGTCTTCTTATCTCTCTATCAGATCTTTCCTCTAGACTGTTATCCTACCTTTATAACTCTCTCCCTTCGCCCGGTGACATCCATTAATACTTTCCCATCTAGACTGTTATCCTACCTTTATAACTCTCTCCCTCTCTCCCTTCGCCTGGTGACATCCATTAATACTTTCACATCTAGACTGTTATCCTACCTTTATAACTCTCTCCCTTCGCCTGGTGACATCCATTAATACTTTCCCATCTAGACTGTTATCCTACCTTTATAACTCTCTCCCTCTCTCCTTGCCTGGTGACATCCATTAATACTTTCACATCTAGACTGTTATCTACCTTTATAACTCTCTCCCTTCTCGCTCGCCTGGGTGACATCCATTAATACTCACATCTAGACTGTTATCCTACCTTTATAACCTTCTCCTCTCTCCCTTCGCCTGGTGACATCCATTAATACTTTCAAATCTAGACTGTTATCTACCTTTATAACATTCTCCTCTCTCGCTTCGCCTGGTGACATCCATTAATACTTTCACATTAGACTGTTATCCTACCTTTATAACTCTCTCCCTCTCTCCCTTCGTGGTGACATCCATTAATACTTTCCACATCTAGACTGTTCTTACTACTTTATAACTCTCTCCCTCTCTCCCTTCGCCTGGTGACATCCATTAATACTTCCCATTAGACTGTTATCCTACTTTATAACTCTCTCCCTCTCTGTTCGCCTGGTGACATCCATTAATACTTTCATACTAGACGTTATCCTACCTTTATAACTCTCTCCCTCTCTCGTTCGCCTGGTGACATCATTAATACTTCAACATAGACTGTATCCTACCTTTATAACTCTCTCCCTTCTCCCTTCGCCTTGTGACATCCATTAATACTTTCCCATCTAGACTGTTATCCTACCTTTATAACTCTCTCCCTCTCCCTTCGCCTGGTGACATCCATTAATACTTTAATCTAGAATGTTATCCTACCTTTATAACTCTCTCCTCTCCCTTCGCCTGGTGACATCCATTAATACTTTCAATCTAGACTGTGTTCTCTACCTTTATAACTCTCTCCTCTCTTCCCTGCTGGTGACATCCATTAATACTTTACATCTAGAGTATCCTACCTTATAACTCTCTCCCTCTTCCTTCGCTGGTGACATCATTAATACTTCACATCTAGACTGTTATCTACCTTTATAACTCTCTCCCTCTCTCCTTCGCCTGGGTGACATCCATTAATACTTTTCACATCTAGACTGTTATCTACCTTTATAAATCTCTCCTCTCTCTCCTTCGCCTGGTGACACATCCATTAATACTTTCACATCTAGACTGTTATCCTACCTTTATAACTCTCTCCTCTTTCCCTTCGCCTGGTGACATCCATTAATACTTTCCCATTAGACTGTGTATCCTACCTTTATAACTCTCTCCCTCTCTCCTTCGCCTGGTGACATCCATTAATACTTTCACATCTAGATGTTATCCTACTTTATAACTCTCTCCCTTCTCCTTCGCCTGGTGACATCCTAATACTTTCCCATCTAGACTGTTATCCTACCTTTATAACTCTCTCCCTCTCCCTTCGCCTGGTGACATCCATTAATACTTTCCCCTTAGCTGTTATCCTACCTTTTATAACTCTCTCCTCTCTCCCTTCGCCTGGTGACATCCATTAATACTTTCACATCTAGACTGTTATCCTACCTTTATAACTCTTCCCTCTCTCCTTCGCCTGGTGACATCCATTAATACTTTAACCTCAGATGTTATCCTACCTTATAACTCTCTCCTCTCTCTTCGCCTGGTGACATCCATTATACTTTCACATCTAGACTGTTATCCTACCTTTATAACTCTCTCTCTCTCGCTTCGCCTGGTGACACCATTAATACTTTCACATCTAGACTGTTATCCTACCTTATAACTCTTCCCTCTCTCCCTTCGCTGGTGACATCCATTAATACTTCCATCTAGACTGTTATCCTACCTTATAAACTCTCCCTCTCTCCCTTCCCCTGGTGACATCCATTAATATTTCACATCTAGATGTATCCTACCTTTATAACTCTCTCCCTCTCTCCCTTCGCTGGTGACATCATTAATACTTTCCCATCTAGACTGTTATCTACCTTATAACTCTCTCCCTCTCTCCCTTCGCCTGGTGACAATCCATTAATACTTTCCATCTAGAATGTTATCCTACCTTATAATCTCTCCCTTTCCCTCGCCTGGTGACATCCATTAATACTTCCCATCTAGACTGTTATCCTACCTTTATAATCTCTCCCTCTCTCCCTTCCCCTGGTGACATCCATTAATACTTTCACATCTAGACTGTTATCTACCTTTTATAACTCTCTCCCTCTCTCCCTGCGCGGTGACACCATTATACTTTCCATCTAGACTGTTATCCACCTTTATAACTCTCTCCCTCTCTCCCTCGCTGGTGACATCCATTAATACTTTCAATCTAGACTGTTATCCTACCTTTATAACTCTCTCCCTCTCTCGCTTCGCCTGGTGACATCCATTAATACTTTCACATCTGACTGTTATCCACCTTTATAACTCTCTCCCTCTCTCCCTTCCCTGGTGACATCCATTAATACTTTCAATCTAGACCGTTATCCTACCTTTATAACTCTCTCCCTCTCTCCTTCGCTTGCCTGGTGACATCCATTAATACTTTCACATCTAGACCGTTATCTACCTTTATAACTCTCTCCCTCTCTCCTTCGTGGTGACATCCATTAATACTTTCACATCTAGACTGTTATCCTACCTTTATAACTCTCTCCCTCTCTCCTTCGCCTGGTGACATCCATTAATAATTTCAAATCTAGAATGTTATCCTACCTTTATAACTCTCTCCTCTCTCCCTTCGCCTGGTGACAATCCATTAATACTTTCACATCTAGACGTTATCCTACCTTATAACTCCTCCCTCTTCCCTCGCCTGGTGACATCCATTAATACTTTCACATCTAGACTGTTATCCTTCCTTTATAACTCTTCCCCCCTCTCTCCTTCGCCTGGTGACATCCATTAATACTTTCACATCTAGACTGTTATCCTACCTTTTAACTCTCTCCCTCTCTCGCTTCGCCCGGTGACATCACCATTATACTTTCACATCTAGACCGTTATACCTACCTTTATAACTCTCTCCCTCTCTCCCTTCGCCCGGTGACATCCATTAATACTTTCACATCTAGACTGTTATCACCTTTATAACTCTCTTCCCTCTTCCCTTGCGCCTGGTGACATCCATTAATACTTTCACATCTAGACTGTGATCCTACCTTTTAATTTCCCTCTCTCCCTTCGCCTGGTGACATCCATTAATACTTTCACATCTAGACTGTTATCTACCTTTATAACTCTTCCCTTTCGCCTTCGCCTGGTGACATCCATTAAACTTCACATCGAGAGGTTATCCTAAAATTAACTATCTCCTCTCTCGCTTCGCATTGCTGGTGGACAGCCATTGAGAACTTTACATACGAGACTCGTTATCCTACCGGGAGACGCGCGAACGAGAGACGGAGCAGGGAAGCAGGAAGAAGGGCACAGAGAGACGGGGAGCCACCACAACCCACACCACAACCCCCCCCCCCCCCAACCACCACCCCCCCCCACCCCACCCCACAATTTTTTGTTTTTTTTAAAAACTCTCTCCCTCTCTCACTTCGCTTGGTGACATCCGTTAATACTTTCACATCTAGACCGTTATCCTACCTTTACAACTCTCTCCCTCTCTCGCTTCGCCTGGTGACATCCATTAATACTTTCACATCTAGACCGTTATCCTACCTTTACAACTCTCTCCCTCTCTCGCTTCGCCTGGTGACATCCATTAATACTTTCACATCTAGACCGTTATCCTACCTTTAAAACTCTCCCTCTTCGCTTCGCCTGGTGACATCCATTAATACTTTCACATCTAGACTTTATCATACCTTTATAAATCTCTCCCTCTCTCGCTTCGCTGGTGACACCATTAACTTTCACATCTAGACTGTTATCCTACCTTTTAACTCTCTCCCTCCTCCCTTGCCTGGTGACATCCATTAATACTTTCACATCTAGACTGTTATCTACTTAACTCTCTCCCTCTCTCCCTTCGCCTGGTGACATCCATTAATACTTTCCATTTAGACTGTTATCCTACCTTTATAACTCTCTCCCTCTCTGCTTCGCCTGGTGACATCCATTAATACTTTCACAATCTAGACTGTTATCCTACCTTTATAACTCTCTCCCTCTCTCTTCGCCTGGTGACATCCATTAATACTTTCACATTAGACTGTTATCTACCTTTATAACTCTCTCCCTCTCTCCTTCGTCGCTGGTGACATCCATTAATACTTTCCCATCTAGACTGTTATCCTACCTTTATAACTCTCTCCCTCTTCGCTTCGCCTGGTGACATCCATTAATACTTTCACATCTAGACTGTTATCCTACCTTATAACTCTCTCCCTCCTTCCTTCGCCTGGTGACATCCATTAATACTTCACATCTAGACTGTTACCTACCTTTAAACTCTCTCCTCTCTCCTTCGCCTGGTGACATCCATTAATACTTTCACACTAGACTGTTATCTACTCTTATAACTCTCTCCCCTCTCCCTTCGCCTGGTGATATCCATTAATACTTTCACACTAGACTGTTATCCTACCTTTATAACTCTCTCCCTCTCTCGCTTCGCCTGGTGACATCCATTAATACTTTCAATCTAGACTGTTATCCTACCTTTATAACTCTCTCCTCTCTCCCTTCGCCTGGTGACATCCATTAATACTTTCACATCTAGACTGTTATCCTACCTTTATAACTCTCTCCTTCCTTCGCTTCGCCTGGTGACATCCATTAATACTTTCCATCTAGACTGTTATCTACCTTTATAACTCTCTCCCTCTCTCCTTTGCCTGGTGACATCCATTAATACTTTCCACATCTAGATGTGTATCCTACTTTATAAATCTCTCCTCTCTCCCTTCGCTGTGCCTGGTGACATCCATTAATACTTCCCATCTAGACTGTTATCCTACCTTTATAACTCTCTCCCCTCTGCTGCCTCGTTGACATCCATTAATACTTTCCCATCTAGACTGTTATCCTACCTTATAACCTCTCCCTCTCTCCCTTCGCCTGGTGACATCCATTAATACTTTCATCTAGACTGTTACCTACCTTTATAACTCTCTCCTCTCTCGCTTCGCCTGGTGACATCATTATACTTCACATCTAGACTGTTATCCTACCTTTATAACTCTCTCCTCTCTCCCTTCGCTGGTGACATCCATTAATACTTTCACATTAGACTGTTATCCTACCTTTATAACTCTCTCCCTCTCTCCTTCGCCTGGTGAAATCCAATAATACTTTCACATCTACGTGTTATCCTACCTTTATAACTCTCTCCTCTCTCCCTTCGCCTGGTGACATCCATTTATACTTTCCCATCTAGACTGTTTATCCTACCTTTATAACTCTCTCCCTCTCTCCTTCCCCTGGTGACATCCATTAATACTTTCCATCTAGACTGTGTATCCTACCTTATAACTCTCTCCCTCTCTCCCTTCGCCTGGTGACATCATTAATACTTTTCCCATTAGACTGTTATCCTACCTTAAACTCTTCCTCTCTCCCTTCCTGGTGACATCCATTAATACTTTCATCTAGACTGTTATCCTATTATAACTCTCTCTCTCCCTCTCTCCTTCGCTGGTGACATCCATTAATACTTTCCCATCTAGACTGTTATCCTACCTTTATAACTCTCTCCCTCTCTCTCTCCTGGTGACATCCATTAATACTTTCCCATCTAGATTGTTATCCTACCTTTATAACTCTCTCCCTCTCTCCCTTCGCCTGGTGACATCCATTAATACTTTCACATCTAGACTGTTATCCTACCTTTATAACTCTCTCCCTCTCCCTTCGCCTGGTGACATCCATTAATACTTTCCCATCTAGACTGTATCCTACCTTTATAACTCTCTCCTCTCTCCTTCGCCTGGTGACATCCATTAATACTTTCACATCTAGACTGTTATCCTACTTTATAACTCTCTCCCTCTCTCCCCTTCGCCTGGTGACATCCATTAATACTTTCACATCTAGACGTTATCATACTTTATAACATCTCTCTCCTCTCTCCTTCGCCTGGTGACACTCATTAATAACTTTCAATCTAGACCGTTATCCTACCTTTATAACTCTCTCCCTCTTCCCTTCGCCTGGTGACATCCATTAATACTTCACATCTAGACCGTTATCCTACCTTTATAACTCTCCCTCTCTCGCTTCGCTGGTGACATCCAAATACATTTCACATCTAGACTGTTATCTACCTTATAAATCTCTCCCTCTCTCCCTTCGCCTGGTGACATCCATTAATACTTTCACATCTAGACTGTTATCTACCTTTAACTCTCTCCCTCTCTCCCTTCGCCTGGTGACATCCATTAATACTTTCAATCTAGACTGTTATCCTACCTTTATAACTCTCTCCTCTCTCCCTCGCCTGGTGACATCATTAATACTTTCCCATCTAGACTGTTATCCTACCTTTATAACTCTCTCCTCTCCTTCGCCTGGTGACATCCATTAATACTTCACATCTAGACCGTATCCTACCTTTATAACTCTCTCCCTCTCCTTCGCCGGTGACATCCATTAATACTTTCACATCTAGACTGTTATCCTACCTTTATAACTCTCTCCTCTCTCCCTTCGCCTGGTGACATCCATAATACTTTCACATCTAGACTGTTATCCTACCTTATAACTCTCTCCCTCTCTCCCTTCGCTGGTGACATCCATTAATACTTCACATCTAGACTGTTATCTCAGATTAAACCTTCCCTCTCTCCCTCGCCCTGGTGACATCCATTAATACTTTCATCTAGACGTTATCCTACCTTTATAACTCTCTCCCTCTCTCGCTTCGCCTGGGTGACATCCATTAATAACTTTCACATTAGACCGTTATCCTACCTTTATAACTCTCTCCCTCTCTCCCTTCGCCTGGTGACATCCATTAATACTTCCCATCTAGACTGTTATCCTACCTTTAAAACTCTCTCCCTCTCTCTCACTTCGCCTGGTGACATCCATTAATACTTTCCCATCTAGACGTTATCCTACCTTATAAACATCTCTCCTCTCTCGCTTCGCCTGCCGTCGGTGACATCCATTAATACTTTCACATAGACCGTTAACCTACCTTTATAACTCTCTCCCTTCTCGCTTCGCCCGGTGGACATCCATTAATACTTTCACATCTAGACTGTTATCCTACCTTTATAACTCTCTCCCTCTCTCCCTTCGCCTGGTGACATCCATTAATACTTTCACATCTAGACTGTTATCCTACCTTTCTGAACACCAGCACAACGAATGATTGTTAGCCCTTTTAAGCACTTTGTACCCATCCCCCCCACTTGTATCTGTATGTTGTCCCTCCCACTTAGATTGTAAGCTCTTCGGGACAGGGATCTCATTCCTAATGTGTCATGGCATGCTGCACTTATCATAGCAATTTATCCATAATTTATATGTATGTATGTATGTATTTTACTTCTTATATAGCTCTACATATTCCGCAGCGCTTTACAATTATTTACTCAATTCACATCAGTCCCTGCCGCGAAGAGCTTACAATCTAATCACTTTATGTACCCATACAACCTATCAGTATGTCTTTATGAATGTGGGGAAACCGGAGTGGCCAGAGGAAACCCACGCAAGCACGGGGAGAACATACAAACTCCTTGCAGATGTGTCCAAGGGTGGAATCGAACTCAGGACCTCAGTGTTTCAAGGCATCAGTGCTAACCACTGAGCCACCGTTCTTAACCTATGTATGATATTATATTTATTTTTTATTTATCTGTATAATTGCTTGCACTTACCCCCTTGCTTGTATACTGGAAGATTTACCCAGAGCGATTGTGATTCTCGGATTGGCTGAATTACTACTGTCCTCTCCGATTGGCTGAACTATAAATAACTTGTTTAATGAAACTATTCCCTGATTGGACAGAGTTTGCCTGACTCCAGGGTCATTTTAATGTCACAATAAGGGAAAATTAAACATTGTGCTGCTAATTTGTAATAGAATAGAATTTTTTATGGGATTCCGGACTTCACCACTTTCAGAATTTTGTTTGTAAGAGTCTGTCCCTTTAAAGGGGAACTGAATAAGTTAGGTTTACGTAAAAGCCTGCAGTCTTAAATACCAATGGGATTGTCCCTTTATTGCTAATATGAGTCCGTCCGTAATAGGTGTTTCAAGTGCCGATGAATGGTCAGCATGGGCATCGGAACCGACTGATACAAACGGAAAATTTCCCTTAGTTGCGGTCGGACACTTGTCCTGTAGTATAGGGAGTTGCCCGTGATTGTAGGGAGTATGGCAGTCACCAATAATGAGAACGCTTGTGATTGTGTGTAGCCACATAAGATGACAGACAGAATCTTACTGATTGTTACTGTGCAGGGGGACGACTGTGTGAAAACAGGAAGTACCTGCACAGACATGAAAAAACAGGAAGTGTTCAAGCAGGAAGTAAAATTACTGAACCTTTTACAGCAATAACTTCTCACAATTTTTACACAGAGATGTTATGTAAGGTTCATTTTGAAGGTAAGACGGAAAAGTTTTTATATAACCATAACCAGTTGGAAAAAAATTGGAGACCCCAGTTACCCTTTAACTTCTTTTTGTTCTAGGAAGCAGGTTTCAAACGTGCGGCCCTCCAGATGTTTGAAAACTACAACTCCCAGCATTCTCTGGCTGAATAATGCAAACAAGGAATGCTGGGCCTTGTAGTTTTCAAACATCTGGAGGGCCACAAACTTGACATCCCTGTTCTAGGATGTGAACTCTTGGCCGTTCTAAGCCTATAGTTTGGGGCCCCCTTAGGTGTTAGGGCCCTGTGCAATTGCCCTGTGTGCCCCATATGAAAAACGAAACATTAACAGACATTAATAAAGACACATAGGGAATACTCAGCAACAAAGAACCAATCAGGACACGCTATTTTCTTAAGTAATAATACTTTAATAAAATTAAGTTCTTAATGTCAATGTCAATTCAGCACATTTAATACATTAACCCTTTCCCTTCTTTGTTTTCTACAATTTGTGCAACATCATGTATGCTTTAACTATCTGCAAAAGAACAAAAATAAAATAAAATGAGAAACCATTAAAAACTCCATAAACCAGGGCTAAGCTATACTCTCTGCCAACAGTCCACAGGCGGTAGGAGATCACTAAAAGGTCCGACCTCCCCCCTTTCCTGTCATTGAGATTTCTACTGGTTTTTCTCCGACCTGGAGACTTTTCTCCAGTCAATAAAGATCTCGGGGACAAATACTTCACTAGTAAAATTCAAACTGAAGCTTTACAAATGAAGATGTTTTGGAAACCAGTCTTGGGAGACGGCGTGAACACAATACAAAATAACGACAGCTTGAGGTAACACCTGACATGCGTTTGTAAGCACCAAGTTAATTAAAGGTAAAGTTAATATTTGTTCAGCTGACCAAATCTGCCATTCTCTTAAATAAATCAGCCAAGAGGTTTAAGTCGGGCGGAAGAACGTTACCGTTTTAAATATCTCGCTCTTATTTTTGCGCGAGGATTATAATAGCGTTGTAGGTATTTTCTCCCCCCAAAATATTATATTTTCCATGAAAATGTTATAATAAAAAAAAAAGAACAGAATATAAAGTGCATGAAGTATGATTACATCAAGAAAAAATATAAAACAATATTGACAGCTTTGTATAAACCATATTAAAAAAATCCTTTCAACTGCCAAATGCCTTTAAAGCAGAGTTCCAGGTTATATACATTTCCCTTTGTATATAGATTATAAACTGCGAATGAAAACGATCAACCCTTTGCCTTTGGGTCCTTTTAAAACAAAGATAAACATTCGGGAAGTTCATTTTAATCTCACTCCTACTGCCCCTTGACACGGAGATACAATGTAGCTAATTAGGCAGCTCCTCTGAGCATGCCCAAAACAGTGGTTCGGAAAGGAGGAGGGGTTAGACTTCACACAGTACATCTCTGGCTAGGCAAATGATCCATCATTTTAATTTGCCGTATCTGAGCTATACATCGAGTGGAAACGTGTTTTAGCTTAGGCAAGTTGGACACTGAACAGTTTTTTAAACGAAGAGGTAAAAAACAAAAATAATAATGTTTATTAAAGGGGGAGGGAGCTGTTAAATTACTGTCAAAGTGATAATATTATAGAAGACACCAAGAGCTATATATGTCTTAAATTCCCCTTTCCATACAAGTATTAAATAGCCATTCCTGTTGTATTTTTTTTTCCTCTATATAAACTTTTTTTTTTTGTTCGTTTTGATTTTATAAAAAAAAAAATCAGAATATTTATTATTTATTTTTTTTTCCATCCTGGGCCGTAAATGTTAAAGCTATTTGCAAAATGCTAAGGGACAAATCTGTATGAAATTTGCCTTCCAGCGTAGCCTACTTTTTCAATATATTAAGTGCTATATTAGGAACATTTGTTTTTATGATTTAAAAAAAAAAAAAAAAAATTATAATTTTATATAAAAACAACAGTAAAAAAAAAATACCTTTGTGGTAAAATATAGTTTAAAAAAAAAAAAAAGAAAACAATTTGAAAATATAAACAGAAACATAGAATTTTTTTTGGTTTTTAAAATTCCTACATTAAAAAAAATACTTTGTCAGAAAATGTTCTTTAAAGGGGAGGTGGGAAAAATTTTATATAAAAATTTAAAGGGACAAATGTATTATTATTTTTTTTTTTTATAAATATGTGTTTTCACAAATACTGGCAGTAAAATATAAAAGTATAGCTTATTGCATTCACATAAACATCAATCGGTAATTTTTATAAGCATATATAAGTTCAAGCTGCCATATTTGGCTTAGAAATACCATAAAAAAGAACATTACTCTAGAAGCACGGTGAGGTTTATTGGATATATCCAACGTGGAATGCTGTCTGCATGCAATAAGTTATTCCCTGATATTTTATTGCCCATTTAAGGGTAATATTACAGGTAATTAATATTAAGGGTAATATAACATTACACACAACCTATAGTTTCCCTTATACGTAAACCCTATAGACGAGTCTTGTCTTCAAAAACATATTCAACGCAACAATTTCTCTTAACGTTCATCTCCACATTTGGTTGTTATTTATTTATTTTTTCCTTGGATCTGTCCTGGCTTAGTGCACATAGTTTATTGCTAGGCTGACATATCGCTTTAAAAAAAAAAAGAGGACCCTGCATCAAAATATCTTAAATATAGCACGATGGGCGTTTATATATATCTCACGAACCCATTTTATCCAAAATTACACAAAACATTAAACTCTCTCTGGGCAGAATAAAATAAAGGAAATCCTAAAAAATATTGACTATTAAACAAGGGTTCCTTGTTAATTTAATTTAAGGTCAGGCAGAGTTAAATTCCACCAACATTACTACCCAGAACAAAGATCGGTGAATGGCGTTTGTTTGTGGATAGGGTGTGACAATGACATTACTTTTAAAGGGATTTTAAGAAATATTGATTTTTATTTTTTCCCCAAACTGGGGCTTGGTGATATCTTAAGTGTTACTGTTTTAGTTTCTTGTTTCCTAACCTAGATTAGAGATGTCCGAACTAGATTAGAGATGTCCGAACTTAGCAAAATCCGGAAATGCGAAAATCTGCGAGCGGACCCGTTAAAAGGAAAAATGTCCTTGAAATGACGAGATTTCTCGTATTTTCGAAAATTTTCGAAAATACGGGAAATCTCGTAATTTCGAAAATTTTCGAAAATAAGTGTTTTCTCGTCATTTCAAAAATTTCCGAAAATACGTATTTTCGGAAATACGAGTAATCCTCGTAATTTCGTAAATTTTCGAAAATACGTATGTACGGAAATAAGAGAAATCCTTGTGTTTTCGAAAATTTTCAAAATTACTCGATTTCCCATATTTTTGAAAATCTTCGAAAATACGAGAAATCCACGGTTCGGAAGTTCGGAAGGCGGAAAATCCAGAAAAATCCGCCGTTCGCGAACGGGATAAATCCGCGGCGGATCCGGGTTCGGATCGGCGAACCGGCCATCCCTACTTAAGATTTTGCACACTACAGAAGCCTTCCCATTCCCTTTAAGGCGTCTCTATTTGAACTAGTGCCTAGTAGAAAAAAATAAAAAAAAGAACGTATCAGAAACAAAGACTTAAAAATGTTTTTTGAGTTCTTGAGACCTGACCATTGGGGGGTTGGAACAGTGCATATGAGACTCTCAAGTGGACATCATTCGTTTATCTCTGAAAGTGCTATATCCAATTTATACGGCGGGTACAAAAAAATAGACTAGCTTTAATTCATAGAAATATAATGACAAAACAAATTGTCTTACAACCTCTGGAAGAAGGGAATAATAATTATGTTTAAAAAATCTTTCAAGATGGCTCTCTCTTTCCATTGGACAAGGCCACTCCTAGTTCGGTTATATTTTTGTTAAGGTGAAGGAACTCAATGGCTCTACGGGGAAGAGGAAATTAATTGACTGTGTTAAATGAAATGTAAAAATGTGTCGAGAGGATGGAGTTCGGAGAAAGCAATGAACTACAACTGCCTGATAAGGTCTAGACACCTGATCAATGGGCTTCGACACAAACATTTACTATTCGGTCTTTCAGCATCCACAAGTCATGCGGGATGCACCTAAGGTCATCAAAAGCGGATGAGTTGAAGATATAAGGATTAACCACTCAAATGGAGGTTAACCCCTCCCTGCCAAGGTATACCTCGTATTGGAGATGATAATCTTGTACATTTATCCCTCCCCAGTAAGAGATCTTTTTAGAACCCTTGAACTGCAGCTATATAAACAGGGCATTGCTTATCCAACACCTCATTTTAGATCTAAAAAGGGATAAAAAAAACAACAGCAAAAACCTCTATTCTCATTATTAATTTTGTGTATTTAAATTGCCCTTATAAATTTAGGTAATACTGGCAAGAACTATCATAATATCCCCTTTTTAGGCAAACAATCTCTTCATCAAAATAAAACGTATAAACTGTTCTCCAAACTAGTAGGTGGTGGAAGGCATGTAACAGGTACCCTTGAGTTAACCTTATTGTCAGGGTGGAAGCTATGGCTCTAAACCCTAACCAAACAAACACCTTGATCATCCTCTTACACAAGGAGATACAATGTAGCCAATAGGACAGCTTTATAAGTCTTGTCTACTGACCACATTTGTATTACCGTGGGGCTGAAGTTAGAGGAAGTAGATATTTTGGTAAGAAAGGAAAGTGATACATGTGTTTAATTGGCAGTTTCTGTGCTAAAAGACAAGATACACTCAGGCCTATGTAATAAAAGTTCTTATCATTAAAAATGGTGCTAATTTTGCCCTAACCAATCAAATGTTAGCTACCATTTGAAAGCTATCAACTGACTGGCTGGGGCAAAATTAGCCCCATTTTTAACAATAAGAACTTTTATTACATAGGCCTGAGTGTGTTTTAGACAGAGGGAGGGGTTACTATTCAACTTTTAGAAGAAAAAGTTAATCTAATCAACTTTGCAATTGGCATTTTTAATAAACTATCCACCATCTACGCACAGTCTAAATGCTAAAAAGGAAAACAAATGTGCAGTATAGAAAATTTTACAGAAAAATTTTCCCCAAAAAAATTCTTCCGTTCAATTTCTAGTTTCTATTGAGAACCCCACAAGCTGTTTAAATGCTTAATTAAATAAATTAAGTAAAACCCCACGATTGAAATTTTAAAATAACAGTCTAGCGCCAAAATATTATTACAGATTACAACTTGAAACAATATATTAAAAGCTGTTTTGTGGTCATCTCCAGCTTCGGTCGTTTATATTATTGAAAACCGCGCATCCCTTCGAATTGGATTCCTAATTTAGCGCTAGAGCGCACTAGATGGACTTTTTCCTGAATGTGATACATTAATTTTGTTTTTTGTTTTTTTAAAAAAATTTTTACCATGAATTTTAACGTACCCCCCCTGCAAAAAATATTCTTAAAAAATTTAGGTTAATAAAAATATATGGCAATTCAGAACTGTTAAAGCAACATCTTATCCCCCTCGAAAACTTCTAAATGGAGCGGACACTAAACTAACTAATTCACTGTAGAAGCGTCTATATTACCCTACATCCTCCCACCCCCCCCACGCTACAAAATATTGCATTTACATCACTAAAACGATACATGGATTTTCCCTTCAGTGCTGGTGGGTCAGAAAGACACTCTTATCAAGGGCTTAAAATAATCTGAAATGTGTCAATATGAAGGAATTAATCGCTCTGTAATCTAACAATGTGATCACTAGACAATGAATTCGTAGCTAAGTCAACAGTAATATGTTTTTAATTTTTTTTTTTTTTTTTAAATTATCAAACCAAAAATAAAAAAGAAAAAGGTACTCTTTTCAAGAAATACTTAAGTTTAAATCTGGCTACAAAAAGTTTTAATTTCTTTCCTGTTTACATAACTATGCTTCGAAATCTTTTAAGGATTACTTTATCATAAAATAAAATCCTTTTTCTTTTAATAAATTACCCAATAAAAAGTATTTTTTCCCATTTTTTTTTTTTCAGCGCAAGTGCCCTGTTTACACACGATAAATGCATTTATTAAAATAGAACATTAAATAATAAACAAAAGATCTAATTTTTTTTTTAAGCAGTGTATTCTTTTGTTTTTGTGTTTTTATTTTTTTAAAAAAAAAAAAATTTTTTTTTTTTTTTGTTAAATTTGATTTACAAACTCACCAATGAAATAACAGTCTTGACCACCTTGCGGGAATAATAGAAGAAAAATTCTCTCTCAAATTTTTTAAAATTTTTTTAAATACCTTCTTTCTTTTCCATAGTGGGGAATTTGAAGCTATTTTATACTTCTCAAATATAAAACAAATTTGGTTTTTGTGTAGAATAATACATAGCGTTATCTATATAATTTATGATGATCATAGCACAATATATTTTTGTGTCATACGTATCTTCTATAATTCCTCTCTTTTTAGTTAGTGCCTATTTTTGTAGCCCTAGCTGGGGGAGGGGGTAAAATTTTTGATTTGTTGAAATTTTTAAATGAACATGATAAACATTGTGTGCGTAGGGAGATGTCTTACCAGGTTCAGAAGAAAGGACTTAATGAGACCATCGCTTTGCAAGCATTTAGATACATAAAGGGATCGTGGAGATTGGATAATGTATTGGCTTACAAGTCCACCAAACAATCTTTTCTATGGAATTAGTATTGGAAAAGGAAGCCCAAAATTGTTGCATTAAATCTCATATTTCAGCAATGGCTTCAGGGTTGGACTCTGTATATTTACCTCCTGTAGTTACAAGCAATGCCTTGACTTCACTAGTCCTTTAATATCATAACTGAGGCGCCCAACTGTTACAGCTACACCTTAAAATATCTGTTGTTTTCAGACCATCCCTCTATAATGAAACCTCATCCCATTGAATTGGACACAGAAGTCATTTTCTTGGTCAAGTGATGATGTGAAAAACAACTAAAAAGCATAAACATTTACAAATCAGACACCCCATTAGTACGTGTGATCTGATAGGTCAACTCTACATTCATCAATATATAGTCAACATGGCACCTTGAACAGCCATTTTGTTTTTGCCCTTTGCGAAATCGTGGAGAATGAATCCCACCAACCCAAATCTTGTGGCTAACCAACTTGACCCTCAAGAGTTGGAAAAACATTGTTATAGATATTCTGGAGGGCCACAAACTTGCTTTACTCCTATACTAATCTGAAATGTATAGACACGCAAAAAAATGCCCCTCTCTGGCAAATGTGGCTTGAAATGTTATAGTGACGATTAGAAAAGAGGCCAGTAGGACCTCATCAAAGGTGCCTTGTATCAATGAGACATCCATTGGCTTCTCTACACTCTTCCTTTAACTGCTACTTTGCTACTTTCTTCATTTTGGTTTATGGACGGTTAAGCCCTTATATTAAAAACAACTTCTAAAATAAGTTAAACCCTTTCCCTCCAGGCACCCAATCCAAACAAGCAAGACCGGCATCATATCAAGGGGGGGCATTTAAAAATGGACACTTCTCATGTTTTCATTAAAAAAAAAAAAAAAAAAGATTTTGGTTTTCTTATAGATTAAATAAAAAATATATTACGATAGCTCTGTGTATGGCAAATCTGTGCATCTTTTCTGGTCAGGACGGCCATTTTAGCATAGTAAAAATGAATGGCAGGGAGATCCATCAAATTGTTGAATGCCGGAGAATCGGTAGACTCCAGCATCCAGTAATATAGACACCAGCAGGTATTATCTGCTCTCTATGAAGAAGAAGTATATAGGCAACTTGAATATTGGTACAATTCAAAAAGGACCTTCCCCCCACCTTTACGCATGTAAGGCAACATATTAGCTCGATTTCCTTTGTCTGCAGTGAACCCTTTGCTTTATCATTATTATTTTGGTTTGCTGAAAGGAGTAAAATAAAAAAAACTGCTCTAGAGGATGTGCTACAGGAATCCATGCAATGTACAATCCCAGAGCTACATTAGGCTTTGGGCGGCTAAAAACTGTTGCCTTACTGCTTTATTGGAGAGACTTTTAAAGGTCTGTTTGAGAAAAGAATGGGGCCATTAGGCCATTGGGTCGTCCTTCTAAAGGGCGATTGTGAGCTGGGGAATGTTTTAGTGCACTTATTACATTCCGCCCAAAGACTTTCATGAACAGTCTTGGATGTCACCCTTTCCATCATTAGATAAAGGCTCACTTATCCATAAAGTCCTTTTTAAGAGCCTTTTTTGCCCCTTTGAGTTTTGTCTAAAGAGGTCATCCCCAAAATGACCCCGAAACGTGAATTGTTGCCACAAGATCCATTCTTAAATCACTACATTCAACAACAAAAAATATTAAATTAAATTCAAATACTGCTAATCTTTAACAAGCTCTAAAGAATGCTACATAGTATGAAAACCATGAGATAAAGTCTCAGATATAGGCTTTGTAAAATTCGGGGGTGAACTTTTTCTCCACTTGTTTCAAAATTCCTATCGTGGAGCTCCATGAAACATTCTAAAGGGCATTTTGAAATGAAGTGGTAAGAAAAAGTTATGCCCCCTCTTCTAGACTCGTATCGACCCGTTAGGGCTGTGATGACAAGTATGTCAGGGCTTAACATGTACAAGGATGTGTGCATTCCTGCCACAATCAAGATTTTTTTGTTCTTAGGGGGACTATAGCCCTTCTGTTGAGGAGGATGTTTAATTAAACCCCTTTTTTACATGATAACAACATAAAAGAAAGCTGTGATAACTTTGTCTTTCAGTCCACAAGCTGAGATTCACCCTGATGCTTAAACAGGATGTTTTTGATAAGCCCTCTTAACCCATCCAACCACCCCACTTTGAGAAAGATGAATATATATATTCTACTTGAGTATTTTTTTCCAACAAGTCTATGGGTTTTCAGAATTCCAAAATGATATGCTCAGGACAGGAAACCTAAATATCCAGGAAGCACCCCAAGAATTATTTTCCTTGGGGGGGGGGGGGAAGAGATTTTCAAATTTTTTTGCTGGAAGGAGCTACAGAGATTAAGAAAATAAGATTTTTTGATGCATAAGAAGCAGGTTCCGTTGATGTTGGTAAACTTGTTGGGATGAAAACTTTTTGTGTTCACCTGAAAGGGTCAACACTGCAAAAAAACTTTTCTCATGAAGGAGTGGACTTAAGAACCTTACCCCTACTAGACATTTTGTAGAGCTTGTAACTTTGGTCCAGCAAGTCTGTAAGTTTGTATATTTTTTTTTTTTACATTTAAATTTTTAAAAAAACGCTCTGGTCTAGCTTAAGAGGAAGCAAAATAATCTTGTGTAAAATGATTATAATTTGTGTTGTTGTTCCTCAAAGAGGAAGAGTTTGGAAGTGGAAGTTGACCGCTCTCCCGTAAATGCTCGGTCAACTTTCTCAAAGAGTTTCCTGGTTACAAGCAAGTTTCTAAAGTCTTTAAAAGCCCCCAACTTCAGTGCACAGTAAAAAATATGGTCAGTCACGTACAAATAAAAATAATAATTCAAATAATAAAAAAAACACCTACATGCAGAAAGTCCTGAACATTATTTTTTATAATTCATTCTTCGTGGTCCTTTTGTAATAACCGGCAGGATTTCTGATTTTTTAATTTTTTTTCGATGTGTGTTTATTTTTTGCCGTACGAAATCTTGCCGCACGTAACGTTGTAACTGCACAGTTGATATAGCTGCTTTGTTGTAAATTTAAAGTTGTATTCGAGGTAATTGTTGTATCCTCATATCACAGGTTCCCAGAGATCGGTACACAGTTTGTGGTTTAGTCTAAAATGTATTTTTTTTTTTTGTATTTTTGTAATTGTTGATGAATACAGATTCCTGTTAGTACAATATTTATTTTTTACAAGGTAGTGATGAGCGTAGGAAGATGATGTTGACTGGTGCCAACACTTTTGAACCTGAATTGTAACCCTGAGCTCCCAAAGCGTTTTTTTGTTTTCTGTTAAAGATTCAGCCCTTCTGCAAATCTTTACCCTCTCCCACCTGTCGGTGAGAACAATTGACTCCAAGAAAAAGTGACCGGACTGAATATTTGTCAACGGGAATCTCGTATGTTGGTGGATCGAAGCTGGAACTGTTACGGAACTGTCCCGGATTTGTTTTTTTCCTACCACAAGACTTTGTGGATGTCAACGGTCAATCTAATAAACCAACATCTTTAAAACAAAAATGGAAACACAGAGGGAAACGACCAGGAGACGGCACCTTCTAACCATCTGAGATAGGGGGGCAAAGTGTCTCCTTGGTTCCTCTTCACCCACCCAGTCGTATTCTGGCTGATAAAGTTTTTCATGCTTCGTTCATTCATTTTTTCCCTCCCCCTTCTGCTTTCATCCAAGTTTTGATCTATTTTAATACATATTCAGATCGGATGGTGCGGTAACACCACAAAACGAGAGAAGACGGTAAAGTGGAGTCCCCTTGATATCCAGTAAACAACCATGATACCTCCTCGGCCTCGGCCATAAAAAATAATAAAAAAAATTAGAAGTTCTGTTCACTAGGAAAAGTTTTTCCTTCTTTATCATCTTTTTTGACCTCTATGCACCAAACCCTCCCAGACCCTGCCCCGACAATCGTCCCACTTTAGGAAAAAATTCGGATGGCCTGAGTGGCAGAAGCATGGCAAACTGGGCATTCGGGTTCATTCCTTTCACAGATGCGAACTGCACATTCCATGCAGAAAAGGTTGTGCCCGCAAGGCACCAGTGCGGCGGTAACTTCGCTCTCAAAACACACCATGCACTCCCGGCTTCCGGAAATCGAGGTCCGGGTGGTGGTGAGTTTGGTGAATCCCGGCAGTGAGTCGCCTTGGCTTCTTCGTTGCAGTGTGGTAAGGCTGGAGTCAGGTGATCTCTGATTTGAAATGGTCTGGACATTGCCACTGCTCCCGGATCTTTGTTGCTTGGTGAAGATTCCAGGTGCCGGGTTGGCATTCTCCTGCCCGCCCCACATAGGACCTCCAGACTCTGTCACACCATAGTACACCTCTTGCTTGTAGTTGGGGAACAAATAGCCGTAGTTGAAGTCATTTTGATCATTCAGTCTTGGGGTCTCGTACACAGGCTCCGGAGGGCAATCTCCTATGCAGCCCAGGCTGTTTTGGCGAAAGGTGGATAAGGGTTTGCATCCTGTGGCCGTGCCGTGCACCCTCCAGCTTTCTGGGTACCGGCTTTCCATCCCCGAATCTGGGCTGCTAGACAGGAAGTCGTTCTCGTTGTTGTATTCCAGAATTTTACCAGTGCGTACTGCGATGTGCGTTTCAATTTCTTCCCTCGCTCGCTCCACGTTCCCCGGCGCTCCGGTGATCTCAAACACAGGGTCTCGGTCACGGCTCGGGGTGATTATGTAGGTGTTGGTCTGCTGCTGGATTCTTTTGATGGTGGCACCTTTGGGCCCGACCACCAAGCCCACCACTCTGTAAGGGACGCGAACACGGATGGTCACCTGACCGGGGAGAGTCGGAGCGCTGCCGAACGCGGTACCGGCCTTGTTACGGGAAGCTCGGATCATAGAGAAGTGCTCAGCGGCAGAGATGATTTCCCTTCTAGCCATAGCCACGTCCTCTCTGCGTCCGGTCACCATAAACACGGGCTCCTCCCCTCGTACCGGCGTCTTGATGTACGTGTTCGTTTTGGCTCTTAGTGCTTTGATTTTACAACCTTGGAAAAAAGACAGAAAATAAAAAGAAACAGTTACTATTTTATACAGTGGGTTAAAGGGAAAATAAGTCACTTTGTACTTCCCCTTTAACAATTTTCATTTTTTTTTTTTGCGTGTTTATTATGCCTCTGAAAATGAGAAAGAAAGCTGCCATATTGCTTGCATTAGGTTAGTGGGTTCTGGGTTGATACACCACCTCTCATTGTAATAAATAAAATGTGCGCTGTAATTAAGAATGATTCCTCAGTCAAGCAATATGGCAGCTCCCTCAACGCATACATAATAAATATAGGTCTTTATTATAAATCAAATTTCTATATTATATATCTATAGTATACAGATCTTCCATGGATATTACGTCTATATATATCTGTATTACATATCTATTTTTTTATATCTGCATTGTTTGTACTGTATATATAACTATTGTATAGCTATATTATATAGATCAGTATTACATATCTATACAGTCACGTTACACTGTGAACAGATCTGTCTGCTTGTATGTTAAAATGAAATTAATTCTATGATTAATATCTGCAGTCATTTACTTAAAGAATGAACACAATTATGTTACAAGCAAAAGATGATAATATATGGTTACTTAAGGTAACAGGTTATACAGGTCAGGAGACTCTGGGTACCACTCATGTATTATAAGGGATAATGTATCCCCTACTGTAAATTATAAGGATATTAAGTCACTGAGGAGTTCTGTGTCTATATAAAGGACAAGGATAAGACTGAGTTATACAGGGAACTCTGGGTACCACTCATGTATTATAAGGGATAATGTATCCTACTGTAAATTATAGGATATTAGAGGTCACTGAGGAGTTCTGTGTCCATATAAAGGTACAAGGTACAGACTGAGTTATACAGGGAACTCTGGGATACCACTCATGTATTATAAGGGAAATGTATCCCTACTGTAAATTATAAGGATATTAGAAATCACTGAGGAGTTCTGTCTATAAAAGGTACAAGGACACAGACTGAGTTATACAGGGAACTCTGGGTACCACTCATGTATTATAAGGGAAATGTATCCCTACGTAAGTTATAAGGATATTAGAAGTCACTGAGGAGTTCTGTGTCTATATAAAGGTACAAGGACACAGACTGAGTTATACAGGGAACTCTGGGTACCACTCATGTATTATAAGGGATAATGTATCCCCTACTGTAAGTTATAAGGATATTAGAAGTCACTGAGGAGTTCTGTGTCTATATAAAGGTACAAGGACACAGACTGAGTTATACAGGGAACTCTGGGTACCACTCATGTATTATAAGGGATAATGTATCCCCTACTGTAAGTTATAAGGATATTAGAAGTCACTGAGGAGTTCTGTGTCTATATAAGTACGCAAGGACACAGACTGAGTTATACAGGGAACTCTGGGTACCACTCATGTATTATAAGGGATAATGTATCCCCTACTGTAGTTATAAGGATATTAGAAGTCACTGAGGAGTTCTGTGTCTATATAAAGGTACAAGGACACAGACTGAGTTATACAGGGAACTCTGGGTACCACTCATGATTATCGGGATATGTTATCTCCACTGTAAATTATAAGGATATTAGAAGTCACTGAGGAGTTCTATGTCCATATAAAGGTACAAGGACACAGACTGAGTTATACAGGAACTCTGGGTACCACTCATGTATTATAAGGGATAATTTATCCCCTACTGTAGTATAGGATTTTAAGTCACTGAGTTCTGTTCTATATAAAGGTACAAGGACACAGACTGAGTTATACAGGGAACTCTGGGTACCACTCATGTATTATACGGGATAATGTATCTCCTACTGTAAATTATAAGGATATTAGAAGTCACTGAGGAGTTCTATGTCTATATAAAGTACAAGGACAGCTGAGTTATCAGGGAACTCTGGGTACCACTCATGTATTATAAGGGATATGTATCCCTACTGTAAATTATAGGAATTAGAATCACTGAGGAGTTCTGTGCTTATAAAGGTACAAGGACACGACTGAGTTATACGGGAACTCTGGGTACCATTCATGTATTATAGGGATAATGTATCTCCTACTGTAAATTATAAGGATATTAGAATTCACTGAGGAGTTCTGTGTCTATTTAAGGTACAAGGAACACGACTGAGTTATACCGGGAACTCTGGTACCACTCATGTTTTAATTGATATGATCCCTACTGTAAATTATAGGATATTAGAAGTCACTGAGGAGTTCTGTGTCTATTATAAGGTACAAGACAACGACTGAGTTATACAGGAACTCTGGGTACCACTCAGTATAAGGGATAATGTCCACTACTGTAAATTATAAGGAATTAGAGTCACTGAGGATTTCTGTCTTATAAGGTACAAGATACAGACTGAGTTATACAGGGAACTCTGGGTACCACTCATGTATTATAAGGAAGATGTATTCCCTACTGTAAATTATAAGGATTTAGAAGTCACTGAGGAGATCTGTTGTCTATATAAGGTACAAGGACACAGACTGAGTTATACAGGGAACTCTGGGTACCCTATGTATTATACGGGATAATGTATCCCCTACTGTAAATTATAAGAAGATTAAGAGGTCACTGAGGGGTTGTATTTGATTAATTACAATGATTATAAACAAGTTTCCAGCCTCCATCATGGGTCTATCCGTATCCAGAATATCTAAAATCTACATTTCCTATCAATAAGTTCATCTCTAAAGGAATATAATGTAGGAAACATGACCATCAGGATGCAGGAGGAGACAGTTAAAGTCCAAGCTACGGAGGGAGATTAGAGCCTTGAGCCTAATTGTAGAAATGACTGGAGTTGCCCAAATTGCTACTGACTTTACCTGGCAAGGCGCAGGTTAACTGTAAATAGGTAGACAAAGAAAATATCCACATCTATGGACCCTGCCCAATGGGGGAATATTCCTCTCCCTCCTTATCCAGAAAGTGGCTGGATTTCTCATGGGCGACACAAAGGCTCCATTGTTAGAGGCTCACAAGGGTCTCTGCGCTCTAGGAAACCAAGTTCTGCTTAAATGGCACCGAGGATTTTTTTCTTTTCTTATTTGTAAGGTGACTTGAAACTCCTCCCACCCTGACCATTAAATGGGATATCAGGGCCCCAATCATAAAGAAGAATATTAATTCCAGGTGGTGACAATATGAGTGACACCCTAAATACAGTATGTGACAATAGTGAGTACACCCTCACATTACAGTATGTGACAATAGTGAGTACACCCTCCCATTACAGTATATGACAATAGTGAGTACACCCCCACAATACAGTATGTGACAATAGTTAGTACACCCCATTACAGTATGTGACAATAGTGAGTACACCCCCACATTACAGCATGTGACAATAGTGAGTACACCCTCACATTACAGTATGTGACAATAGTGAGTACACCCTCCCATTACAGTATATGACAATAGTGAGTACACCCCCACAATACAGTATGTGGCAATAGTGAGTACACTCTCACATTACAGTATGTGACAATAGTGAGTACACCCCCACAATACAGTGTGTGACAATAGTGAGTTCATCCTCACATTACAGTATGTGACAATAGTGAGTACACCCTCACATTACAGTGTGTGACAATAGTGAGTACACTCTCACATTACAGTACGTGACAATAGTGAGTACACCCTCCCATTACAGTATGTGACAATAGTGAGTTCACCCTCATATTACAGTATGTGACAATAGTGAGTTCACCCTCACAATACAGTATGTGACAATAGTGAGTACACCCCCACATTACAGTATGTGACAATGGTGAGTTCACCCTCATATTACAGTATGTGACAATAGTGAGAGCACCCCCACATTACAGTATGTGACAATAGTGAGTACACCCTCACATTACAGTATGTGACAATAGTGAGTTCACTCTCACATTACAGTATGTGACAATAGTGAGTTCACCCTCACATTACAGTATGTGACAATAGTGAGTTCACCCTCACATTACAGTATGTGACAATAGTGAGTTCACCCTCACATTACAGTATGTGACAATAGTGAGTTCACCCTCACATTACAGTATGTGACAATAGTGAGTTCACCCCCACATTGTGTTAATATTTTCTTGTATGGGACAATACTGAAGATCTGACACTGTGATACAATGTGAAGTCAGTGTATAGTGTGTATAACAGTGTAAATAACTCACACACAGACATTCATCATTTCTAACCCCTAAGTAAATAACGTCCATATTGTGCCCAGTTATCCATTTCCCTCCCGGGGCCATGTGACTGGTTAGTGTTACAAGGTGTTATGTGTGTGTGGTGTAACCAGGTGACAAGTGTGTCTTATCTACAGTCAGGCATGGTGGTAGCAGTGTGATGGTTTGGGTACTGCTGGCACTGGGGAGAAACAGTCCATTGAATGAACCATGAGTGCCAACAAGTGCTGTGACTGAAGAAGAGCATGATCCCCTCCCTTGGGTAACTGTGACGTAAGGCAGAATTCCAACATAACAACCCCAAACACACCCACAAGACCTTGCTAAAGAAACACAGGGTAAAGGTGCTGGACTGGCCAGACCTCAACCCTATTGATCATCTGTGGAACATCCTCAATCTGAAGGTAGGGGGAGCCCAAGGTCTGTGAAGCTTTAGTGAACTCTGTGCCCAAGGCTGTGCTGAAAAATAATGTTGACTACACAAAACATTGACACACAGGGCACAGGGTCTCTCATTATACTGCTAGATTGTAATATCCTTGGGACAGGGTCTCCCATTATACCACTAGATTGTAATATCCATGGGACAGGGTCTCTCATTATACTGCTAGATTGTAATATCCATGGGACAGGGTCTCTCATTATACCGCTAGATTGTATTTATACCATGGGACAGGGTCTCTCATTATATCGCTAGATTGTAATATCCATGGGACAGGGTCTCTCATTTAATACCGCTAGATTGTATATCCATTGGACAGGGTCTCTCATTATACTGCTAGATTGTAATATCCTTGGGACAGGGTCTCTCTCATTAACTGCTAGATTGTAATATCCATGGGACAGGGTCTCTCTTATACTGCTAGATTGTAATATCCATGGACAGGGTCTCCCATTATACCGCTAGATTGTAATACCCATGGGGCAGGGTCCTTCATTATACCGTAGATTGTAATATCCATGGGACAGGTCTCCCATTATACCGCTAGATTGTAATATCCATGGACAGGTCTCTCATTATACTGGCTAGATTGTAATATCCTTGGGACAGGGTCTCTCATTATACTGCTAGATTGTAATATCCATGGGACAGGGTCTCTCATTATACTGCTAGATTGTGTAATATCCATGGGACAGGGTCTCCCATTAACCGCTAGATTGTAATATCCATGGGCAGGTCTCTCTTATACTGCTAGATTGTAATATTCATGGGACAGGGTCTCTCATTATACTGCTAGATTGTAATATCCATGGACAGGTCTCCCATTTACCGCTAGTTGTATATCCATGGGGCAGGGTCTCATTATACTGCTAGATTGTAATATCCATGGGACAGGGTCTCTCATTATACCGCTAGATTGTAATATCCATGGGACAGGGTCCCCCATAGATTGTAATATCCATGGGACAGAGTCTCCCATTATACCGCTAGATTGTAATATCCATGGGACAGGGTCTCCCATTATACCGCTAGATTGTAATCTCCTTGGGACAGGGTCTCCCATTATACCACTAGATTGTAATATCCATAGGACAGGGTCTCCCATTATACCGCTAGATTGTAATATCCATGGGACAGGGTCTCCCATTATACCACTAGATTGTAATATCCATAGGACAGGGTCTCCAATTATACCGCTAGATTGTAATCTCCTGGGCAGGGTCTCCCATTATACTGCTAGATTGTAAATCCATGGACAGGGTCTCCATTATACCGCTAGATTGTAATATCCATGGGACAGGGTCTCCCATTATACCGCTTGATTGTAATCTCCTTGGGACAGGGTCTCCCTTATACCGCTAGATTGTAATCTCTTTGGACAGGGTCTCCCATTTATACCGCTAGATTGTAATATCCTGGGACAGGGTCCCCATTATATATACCGCTAGATTGTAATATCCATGGGACAGGGTCTCCCATTATACCGCTAGATTGTAATATCCTTGGGACAGGGTCTCCCATTATACCGCTAGATTGTAATCTCCTTGGGACAGGGTCTCCCATTATACCGCTAGTTTGAATCTCCATGGGACAGGGTCTCCCATTATACCGCTAGATTTAATACCATGGGACAGGTCTCCCATTATACCCTAGATTGTAATCTCCTTGGGACAGGGTCTCCCATTATACCACTAGATGGTAATATCCATGGGACAGGGTCTCCATTATACCGCTAGATTGTAATCTCCTTGGGACAGGGTCCCCCATTATACGCTAGATTGTAATCTCCTGGGACAGGGTCTCCCATTATCCCGCTAGATTGTATTCTCCTTGGGACAGGGTCCCCCATTATACTGCTAGATTGTAATCTCCTTGGGACAGGGTCTCCCATTATCTCGCTAGATTGTAATCTGCTTGGGACAGGGTCTCCCATTATACCGCTAGATTGTAATATCCTTGGGACAGGGTCTCCCCTTATACCACTAGATTGTAATATCCTTGGGACAGGGTCTCCCATTATACCACTAGATTGTAATATCCTTGGAACAGGGTCTCCCATTATACCATAGTAACAGTAATTGAGGTTGAATAAAGACATGCATCCATCAAGTCCAAACTTTTCACCCTCCTTTTTAACCCTACCTAACAGTTGATCCAGAGGAAGGCAAAAAAAAAAAAACCTGCTAAAAAAGGGGGGAAAATTCCTTCCTGACTCCAAATGGCAATCGGAAAGTATCCCTGGATCAACCAGAACTACAGTAAATGTATTAATACCAGTAATTCTCAATATTATATAGTATCCCTGTACCAACCACAGAACCTACAGTATATGCATTAATACCAGTATTCTCAATATTATATAGTATCCCTGTTACCAACCAGAACTACAGTATTGCATTAATACCAGTAATTCTCAATATTATATAGTATCCCAGTACCAACCAGAACTACAGTATATGTATTAATACCAGTAATTCTCAATATTTTTTAGTTTTCAGAAACTTATCCAGCCTTTTTAAAGCTATCAATAAACCTTGCCATTACCACATCTGCTGGAAGACAGTTCCACAGTGTCACCTTCTCACTGTAAAGAAACCTTTCCCTGCACCTGAAGATGAAACTTCTTTTCTTCCACCTTAAGGGCTAGGCCACACTGATGCGTTTTTTTTGCGTTTGCGCTTGCGATTGCGATTTTTCAAAAATTATTGAAACGCGGCAACCGCAAAAAACGCGCGTTTTTCGATGCGATTGCGATTTGCGTTCTGCATTTTAATCGCAATCGATGCGTTTTCCTGATACTTATTGAAGAAATCGCAAAACGCAACGAAAATACGCACATGAAATCGCATGCTATTGCGTTTGCGTTTTGAGTTGGCCTAGCCCTAAAGGATGTCACGAGTCCTCTGATATGACCTATTAGTGAACAATGCACCAGAGAGTTCACTGTATGGGCCATTAATATATTGTATAGGTTTATCATGTCCCCACCCAAACGCCGCTCTCTCAATGAAACACGCCCCTAACTGTCTAATCTGCGCATTAGTCAAGCCCCCCCTCCATTCCCCTTATTAATTTAGTTGCCCTTCTCTGAACTGCCTCAATTCCAAGTGTTCCTTTTGTATGGGATTCCAAAACTGCACCGCATATTCCAAATGAGGCCTTACCAGTGCCTTGTAAAGAGGGAGAATAATATTTTTCTCTCTTGAATCTATTCCCCTCTTTAACAATGACATATCTTGCTACTCTAGCTGTTGCTACCGGCATTGTCACACTAAGTCTGTTCTACCAGAAGCCCCCAATACTTTTTCCATTACAGATGCACTTAACACGAGTTATTTATGGTGTAGGGGGCAGGATTATTAATCCCAATCTCCCTTCCATTTATCAACATTGAATCCTCTCCATCTGCTGCCCTAGATTGTCAAGCTCTTTAGGACAGAGATTTGGAATATCTTTCACTTTTACAGAGATTCTAGTTACCTTCACTTTCTCCATTGCACAGGGAGATCCAAGGCTGATTCATCTCTTTTCACTTTATGGGTTAAACTTGCTAACTGGGGTTTTGTGATGTGTGCTTGGGGAACCGGTTGGTATAATGTCCCAATGAATGTTCCCTATAACGATCCACTGCAGTTATTACTATCTGATTGTATCTCTGGTTAGAATCGTTTATGAAGTGAAATGTCTTAAAGAAGCATTTCTGGGCTGTCAGGGTTGGCCCCATAGTCATTAAATGACTGATATAAAATGTAAGGATATAAAGAAACAAAATATTCGGAGAAATCAGACTACCGGACTGTAATCTCCTTCGTATAGAAGCCTTTCAAGCTCATGAAAATCAGTATTGTACAGGAACAACAAGTAATATTAATACTATTTATTAATATTAATGCTATTTACTAAGGCTGGCAGATCCATGAGCTGTTAGAGTGCACCCTAAGAAGGGACATGGTGGGCCTTCAACCCACGTGCCCACAGACCAATCGTCGCATGCCCAAGATCTTGCCCCCAAACAAACAGCCCTAGAAACTGATAAGAGTTTTCTGACAGAGTCTATAGACCTGGCTCCTAATGATACATTTGGCTCCTGTTCGTCTGATTGCTGTTGGAACTTCTAGGTCCGGTGGGGAAGAAAATGACATTAAACCCTTTAAGCCAAGGAGTAATTATAGACCCCTAAACCTCGTTACGAATCCATTTTCCTTTCCATGGTGGGAACATTTAATTTAATACTATTAATAGAATGGGAATCTCTGGACACATTGGATTGGGAGAGGAATCTCAGACTGAACTTTCCCTTCCCCACCCCGTCCGAACGAACTGTCCAGGGCTTCTATTCCGATTCCTTTGTTCTGCATTCTGCGGAATTACCGTTTACTGCTTCCAGGCTCAGGTGACTTCACTGACTAGTCATGAAATGATGAAAGACTCGATAGCTGGAGTTCCTTGATACAATTTGTACCCGGGTCCGAAGGTGTTAAGGATTCTGGTCAGTGGGTCTTGCCTGCTGCATAGGTTTAATAATCCCCTCTGAAAACCCTATTCCTCAGGAAGGGTGGGAGAGGGGCCCCACGAAGGCTCTCAGAACCTATTCTATGCGTGGGACTGTGGCAAGGCTTCCCTGTACCTCAAATTCATCAGGGGAAGTTTATTCATATACCTGTAAACTAGGGCAGTTGGTATTCATATACACTGTCATAGGGGGTTTTATTCAGACACACTGTAAACTAGGGGCATTTTATTATGATACACTGTAAACTAGGGGCAGTTTATTCATATACATGTAACTAGGGGCAGTTTATTCATATACAACACTGTAACTATGGGCAGTTTGTGTTTTATTCATACACTAAACTAGGGGCAGTTTTCATATACACCTGTAACTAGGGGCAGTGTATTCTACAACTGTAAAACTAGGGGCGTTTATTCATACCTGACAGGGATTATTCATATACACGTAAACTAGGGGCAGTTTATTTCTAACACTGTAACACTAGGGGCAGTTTATTCATACACACTGTAAACTAGGGGCAGTTTTATTCATATCACCTGTAAACTAGGGGCAGTTTATCATAACACTGTAAACTAGGGGCAGTTTATTCATACACACTGTAAACTAGGGGCAGTTTATTCATACACACTGTAAACTAGGGCAGTTTTTCATATCAACACTGTAACTAGGGGGGCAGTTTATTCATAACACTGTAAACTAGGGGATTTATATTCATACACACTACTGTAAACTAGGGGCAGTTTATTCATATACACTGTACAACTCGGGGCGAGTTTATTCATCTACACTGTAAACTAGGGGCAGTTTATTATCATACACTGTAAACTAGGGGCAGTTTTCATATCACTGTAAACAGGGGCAGTTCATTCATATACACCTGTAACTAGGGCAGTTTATCAACACATACAACTTGGTAAACCTAGGGGCAGTTTATTCATACACACTGTAAACAGTGGCGTTTTTCATAACACTGTAAACAAGGGCAGTTTATTCATTTACACACTGTAAACTAGGGGCAGTTTATGATTCATACACACGTAAACTAGGGGGCAGTTTATTCACACACTGTAAACTAGGGGCATTTTTATTACATACCACCTGAAACTAGGGGCAGTTTATATACAACCTGTAAACTAGGGGCAGTTATTTCATACACACTGTAAACTAGGTGGCACTTTATTCATTACACACTGTAAACTAGGGGCAGTTTATTCATATACACTGTAAAACGGGGCAGTTTATTCATACACTGTAAACTAGGGGCAGTTTATTCATACACACTGTAACTAGGGGCAGTTTAATCTCAACACTGTAAAACTAGGGCAGTTTATTCTACAAACTGTAAAACTAGGGCAGTTTTTATATTCACATAACTGTAAATAGGGGCAGTTTTATTCATACACACTGTAAAACTAGGGGCAGTTTTATTCTATACACTGTACTAGGGGCAGTTTATTTCACACACTGTAAACTAGGGGCAGTTATTCATACACACTGTAAACTAGGGGCAGTTTTTCATATACATGTAAACTAGGGGCAGTTTTCATACATACACTGTAAACTAGGGGCAGTTTCTTCATCACACTGTAACTAGGGGCAGTTTATTCATAACACTGTAAACTAGGGGCAGTTTATTCATATCACACATGTAAACTAGGGCAGGTTTATTGCAGTATCCAACTGTAAAACTAGGGGCAGTTTATTCATATACACTGTAAACTAGGGGCGTTTATATCAATCCACTGTAAACTAGGGCAGTTTATTCATACACACTGGAAACAGTACAATTCTGCATATGACCATGTAAACTAGGGCAGTTTATTCATATACACTGTAAACTAGGGGCTTTATTCCTATACACTGTAAACTAGGGGCAGTTTATTCATATACACTGTAAACTAGGGCAAGTTTATTCATATACACTGTAAACTAGGGGAGTTTATTCATAGACACTGTAAACTAGAGGGCAGTTTATTCATATCCACTGTAACTAGGGGAAGTTTGATTCATCACACTGAAAACTAGGGGCAGTTTTTTTCATAACACTGTAACTAGGGGCAGTTTATTCATATACACGGTAAACTAGGGGCAGTTTTCTTTAGAACACTGTAAACTAGGGCGTTTATTATACACTGTAACTGGGCAGTTTATTCATATACACTGTAAACTAGGGTCAGTTTATTCATATACACTGTAAACTCGTGGCAGTTTATTATACAACTGTGAACTAGGGCCGTTTATTCATACACACCTGTAAACTAGGGGTTTAGAACACGTCCTAGGCAGTTTTAGATACACTGTAAACTAGGGCAGTTGTCTTTAGATACACTGTAGTCCTGGGTAGTTCTTTGATACACTGTACAACTAGGGCAGTTTATTCAGATAATGTAAAAACTAGGGCAGTTTATTCAATATACACTGTACTAGGGGCATTTATTCATACACTGTAACTAGGGGCAATTATTCTATACACTGTAAACTAGGGGCAGTTTGACTTTACCAATAGAAAATTCTGTAGTTGATTGAAAGACGTTACACACAGGAGATTCAATAAAGTTCTTATCCTTTAAAATGGTGCTTAATTTGCCCAACCAATCAGATGTTAGCTTCAAATGTTAAATAAGATCTGATTGGTGGGGCAAAATTAGCACCATTTTAAACGATAAGAAATTTTATTGAATAACCCCCATATGAGTACAGTACCAAATTAGAGATTCCGGAGCCGTTGTTAATTAACCTAGAATGTACACAAACTGACTGACTGTTCATTTATGTTATGGCTGTTATTGCTGCTAGTACAGAATACAATTGCACTTCTCATTGAGTTCATTGGAGGTATGAAAGCCAATAGGTAGTAATCTCCCATAAACCAGATCGTACCCATCCTGCTCGTTCATAGTAAATAGCTCCAAGGGTAGAAATGGTCATTTTATTCCCCCGTTGGGGAGTTTGGAGCCAAAACCTTGATACTTTGTGGCCAATTTCTCTCATTTTTCCTTCTATCTTTGGCTTGGTCTCGATTTTAAAATCTCAGAATTTTCATGTTGTTACCAGTTCATTTTATAGACCGAAATAACCCGAATCCCTTTTCTTCTATGGAACTACCGTACCGCGATCCTTCCTTAAATAAAGGGGTCCAGGGATTGGGGGTCCCCAAGTCAAACAATAAGAAAATGAAGAAAAACACTTCTGGTCTCTGTTAAAATTGGACAGAAATTGTTAAACTGCGAGAGACCCCGTGAGGGAAGGGTCCATGGGGAAGGAGGATGGAAGGTGGTGGTTCCTAAGAAGAAAGGAAACCTTATATACCTTCTCCCCCGTTTATGGTCCTTCCCCTGCCTCCCTGTACAGGGCATACGTCTCGTTAACCCTAAAGGTGTGTTCCCTTTGTTAATCCCCTCCCAAATGGGGAAAAGGAGGAAACGCATTTAAAAAAAAACAACCAAATACGATAAATCGGAATTGCCGTAATCGTTGAACCGTTTCATGGTTTCCACTGCAATTAAACGTCTCGTTATTCAACGTTCTCTTCAATCCACCTCCCCCCAACCCAAGACCTTTGTGCTTCTTTGAAAGAGAAACTTTTCTCTGTTCCATACAGTGGGGGATAATAGACGTCTATCTAGCGGAACCATCGATAGAGTCTTGGCCTGTCAGTGAGCTGGATTCCTTCTGTACCTCGGTGGGACGTCCAAATAATGTTGATGGAGACACAAGAGAGCGTGACCAGAGGACCAAAGGAGATCACTTCCCAGATGTCCCCCAACTCTTCTCTCGGCCCCTCCCCAAATGGACTGTGAATGGGAGAGAAATTCTTGACCTCTAGGGCGTTTATTTATTATTTCATTCGGACTCTCGGCGCTGGGACCTGTGACAACTTCTGGCAAAACTCCCAACCTTAACTTTGTGCACATTTAACCCCTTGGTGTATTTCATTTTAAAACCTTGCAATTTCCAAACCCTCAGTAATGCTTAAACAGGGCTTAAATATTCAGTGGAAACCCATTTCACCATTCCCTCTTGATTACTGGCAGTTAGAAGTTGCCATACTACCTTCGCTGCTATCAAATGCTACATCATTAGATTAAATGACACAGTGCCCTCTAGTGGTCACTTTCAAAAACACACGGGCAAGTTCTGTTAACTTTGACCTTCATCCTTAATTTTGGGGCCATATTATGTTCTGCTGCAGTTAATGGCCCTCTGAGTTCTCTGGTCCCTACACAGTAGCCCGGATGGCTTGAGGACACATTGTACAAACTCATAAGAGTGTTGCCTTTTGTAAAGATTTTGCAAATTAAAGGGTTCATTTACTCTCACAACTGAAAATCTGGGACCCCAGTGTTAATCAGCGTCCAAAAAAAAAAGTGCGGATATAAATAGGATCTAATATATATATATATTTTTATCGATCTTTCATCCACCGGTGGTTAGGAGTTAACCAAAACTGCAGCCACCATTCCCGATACAACTCTCGGTCCGCGCCAAACGTGTTATGTGTTACCAACTCTGCGCATGCTCGGGATACAAAAAAAAAGTAACACGTGAGTCTACCAGTGCCAGCGTACTGTCACACCCCCCATGATGCCACTGCCTATCTCATTCACCACAATCCTGCGTCTATCGCAGGAATGACAGGGCAGGCATCCCTCCCAGATTTCTAAGATGGGTTGCGGATGTGTAGACGCATGCACACTCGTGTTTGTTATGAAATCAAAATAATACAGACTTTCCTCATTTTCAGAAGTTCCTGATAGTAAAATAACGAGATGGCAAACAATCGCGGGTCTAGGAATACCCAGATCTGCTGCCAGATGCAACAAAAATTCGTACACGTCCAAAATTGGCAACACCCAAATTCCTAGAAAGTCAGGCGAATGCGATTGAGTTCCTGAAACCTCCAAAACCACGGGCGATGCTATTAACTACCGCTGCGTTTTTACACAATACAATCCTAAAATTGCCCCTCGTGCTCCCATAAAAAATTCCGTGATTCTTTTTATGCTTTCACAAACAAAAATCTATTTCCTTTATTTTGTGTTTCATAGAATTGTCCCCTTGTGCTTTTTACGCTTTCAGTTCCATTCATTCAAGCCCTCCGTGCGGATCGCAGATACAGGTGTCACGCCCACCCTTACATACCAGCAGACAGTAGAATCGCACATGGGACACAAACTGTTTGTAGATTAGGCAGGGAAGTAATCTAAATGTGTTGTGTGTGCGTGCGTGTGTCGTGTCGCTAGTTTTTCGTTGGTGTTCTTCTTTTTGTTGTCTACGCATTTTCAGAATCGGGTCTTTGTAAATCCCAGACAGACGGATCTCTAGATGATATGAAATAAAGGACCCCACCCCTCCCACTACCAACAATTGCCAACGCCCTGTGCAAACTTCGCCGGTCGCCCCAATGCCAAGGGTTTGGGAAAGCGCGGTAAATAGAAAGAAATGACTCAGTTTCTCCATGCCAAACAATTCGATTTTTAAAATTATTTGGTATATTATTTTGTAACCAAAATTGTGAAAACAGAGATTTTAAACAAACCAACTATTGATATAGATATAAACAAGACTACAACCCGCACAGAATGGGATTAGTAATTACGATTGGGGGGCACTTTAATAACCGCGCCCCTATATAATAATAGGTGGCCAACTCTCATATATTTCTGTAAAAACAGGGCGTAGATAATGGTCACCTGCACTTTGACGGTGAATCCAAAACAGTTAATGGGGTACCCCCCCTAGCCCCGATTAGGTGTTTTAGACCCAATGTAAATTCCGTCCCTTGTTATTAACCGAACTAAAGGGTAAAATAATGGTCCTCTCCACAAAAGAGGTAAATTCCTTGCACAGTTCTTGGTCTGTATATAATAATGCTAAACGCACAGTCTAGCGCTTACACCAAATCTGTCTAGTACCGTCAGACAGATAAGGAGGTTCAATAATTGGAGTTGGCCATGTTCAAAGAAGGGCAAGGACAGTACTTTGGGGGGGGGGTTAGTGGTTGTTGTAACAGACAAAAGCATTGAGAGATCTTGTATGGTCGTAGTACACTGCTAGTAAAGTGTGATCTGCTCAGACAAGCGAGAATTCAAGGCAACATCCCTTCCTGCACTACAGTCATGCGCAGCCAAGGTTTTGCGTCACTAGTAACACGACACCACTAATCCACCAGGTGGTGTCAGTCATTACCAAACATTGTGGTTAGCCCCCTCCTCATCGTATCCTTTGACTTTATCACCCTTACAATCCTTCCTACGAGCCACGCTTATGTTTTAAACAAAGTCGACTCTGACTCTTTCCTCACGTCCCGCACTTACAGGTATTTACAGGACAACCCGGACAGCAACCGACGGGGACCAGAAAAGTAGAACAAGAGAGACGAGATAGAAAACACAGCATCTCTGTCCTTGCGCTGCCTGTGTGTTCGGGCTCCGTCCGAAAAGCGTGTTTTATATTGGGCTTCAGCAACGCGTTTCACCTATTCATCACCAGCCGATCTCCACACACACAGAAAGAGGAGCTTCATCTGAATTTAATTTGGGGGCTAAACAATAGGATAAATACTAATAAAGAGGGGGTCTTGTTAGGGTGGGGGATGAACAAGTATGGGTTGATATATTTGGGGTTTTATAAGAATCACTTTTATGAACACGACCCCCCCCCCCAAAAAAAACATGCATGTTGCACGTGTCGGACGAACAAAGACTCAGTTGACATATCTGTGCACCATACTCTAGTTTTATATTGCGCACGCGCGCAAGTTTGGGGATGGGGGGGGTTTTCCAGTAAGATTCTCCTTCACCGTACCCCCAAAAAACAACATTTTTTTTGGTTTTGTTTCTTTTTTGGCTTATAGGACCCAACATTGAAAGGGATTAGGGGATTATTATCGCTACCAAACACAACCACATTATTATACAATATAAGGGTGAGGAAACAATGCCATGTGCTTCTCAGAAGTGGCAGTTCGAGTACTTGGGGAAATGGAACAATGAACGGGTCCCATCCACTAATCTACCATTTATCTGATACTGATCTATTATCTGTCTAGTTATCTATCGTGCTATTATCTATCTGTCTATTATTCTATCTGTCTATTAGCTACTCTATCTGATCTATTATCGGTCATCACCTGTCTGTCATTATGTTCCTCTCTGATCTATTTTAAGGTTATCTAGTATACCTTATCTAATATCTTATTTATCTATTTGATAATCAAACAATACACAGTGAAAAAACAGTTTGAGTTCGGTACAAACACATTCATGAACCTAGACTGTAGAATACACAACATCATTCCACTATTAGGTCAATCCACCCCCTCCGCAGAGATTAAAAGGTCTGCACTCTTCCATTAACTCCCCACCCTCCCCAACCCCATGTCTAAACTCAGCAATTAACCTTTTTAAAACAGGCCCCGTAGCTGTCCCAAATATAAAATCCTGACAGATATCAGAGGTTTGGGAGTTCAAGACCTGCATTAAATGACGGACCCATTTACCATAAGGGACGCAGGAGAGGATGAGAACCAGACCAAACATAAAGGGCTTGAATGGGTGTTAATGTGCCAAGGTTTCCACTAATACACTAAGATTTTCAGGCTGCCTTAAGTGCTGCCCTCACGACTCCCCACTCACTCACATCCGTCCCCGACCTCTAACAATGGGGAAATGGGGGTTTCGCCCCACAAGTTCATTACTTTAAAACACCAGGGGTCATGACCTTTATATTTTGAAACATCTGATTGGCCCATTTATACACATCCCTCCCTAGTTATTAGCTACGGTGTAAACTTTAACGGAACACACCCGCGCAGAGACCGCGCAAACGATTGCATAGCTCGGCAGCCCGGAAATTCTGATGTATTGGGATTTTTTTTTTTAATTACAATTTTTAATTTTCCCAAAAGTCTTAAGTTTTAGGTTTCTCTGAATAGGAAACCTGTTAACTCTCTACATTGGACCTGAACAATGCAGCAACGTGGCCAATGGGAGTTTATATCCCTGATTTCCGTTGCAGACAATCTGTGGCCCCCGAGAGCACCCAGACCAATGCGAACCAGCGCTTGTGCTCGGAGGGGAAAGTGGGGTGTGGTAACTCTCTCTCCTCTTTTCAGAACCCACTGTACCTCCCCTAATCAGTAGAAGCACAGAACAAAGCCGAATCTAACAGAAACAGTGCAGTAACCCAACCAACTTAGTTCATTAATTTCCTTTGCTGAGTCACTGATACTGGTTATGAAGTAAGCCTGGCATTAAAAGCCCCCCTCCGTTCTAACAACAACCCCCCCCCCATAGAACCCAAATACCTGACAGAACAAGAATGGCAAACATTCACACAAAGAAAATCACTTTCCAAGTTCTACCACCCCCCCGGAAAATCTCCAACCTAACCAGAGTCACAAAGACTGACTTAGCAGGAAATCACAATCACATGGTTCCAAAGGGACCCCACAGATCTAGACGATTCCAGTTGCAGGAGCAGCAGAGATACATTGTAGTCGCTCCATTCCATCCACAAGAGAGCAGAAAGTGGCCGGCAACAAATTGGCAGCTTTGTGTTTGTCCTCATTGTCTCCTCCTAATAAACTTTTTCTCCTGCCATTTTCTGCCCTTGCACAAAGGGAGACTCACAGACCGAGAACCTATTGGGTTCTTCTTTAGAGAAGCGCAAGAGAAATCTCTATAAGACATTCAATGCATTGAAGGGGAATAACAGTTTGATGCCATTTTCATAACCCCCCAAAATTTGGGTTGTTTTTTCAAAAATTGACTGCACTTCCCCTCCCGGGACACAAAGGGAAAGCTTTGGGATTGGCACATTTGATATTTGTCATATCCCCTGCATCTCATGAAGGGGAGCATCACAGAGGGGGGTGTGTGTGACGAATGAGAGGGTCCCGTCTGCCAAACAAAATTACTCGGGCCTGGAGAACGTTCCAGGCAGCTGATAAGTTTAGCCGCCTTGTCTTGTTCCTTTGTTTGGGAGACAGAAAGAGGGTGAGCTGCAGAGACAGAGAAAGGTCAATTTAACCGCGACACCGCTCCCCCCTGCACTTTTGAATGGAACAGTCCCATTTCCAGCTCCAGCATGACAGGGAGTTTTGGAAACAATGTAACAGATTTTATAAAAACAAACAGGAAACAGTCGCCCTGTGAATGGCAGTTTGGGGGAATGTTGGGCTGTGTTGCCGGGGTAAGGCGGTGCTGTAGGCTGGCAGTGCCCCCCTCCTCCCATGGCACCGACATAGAGACCCCCCTTACCTTGCCTCCCCAAAAATCTCAGCACGTGCTCCGGATCTGGGCACAGGGACGCACTCTGTAGTGTTGGAACTCTTCAGCCTCAGCTCTGCCTCTTTGTACAGGCACCAACTTGCTCTCGCTTCTGGGGGGTGCCCATGTGGCCCTAGCTGCCCTTGCTGCACCCCCACTTGTTTTTTGTTGGGTGGCGTCTCTCGTCTCCCCCACTCCCAGCAGCAAGTTGGTGCGAGCTATCTGCAAAGTGCCCTGTCCATCCTCCAACACCCTGTCCTGTCAGATCTGCCATCCCCCCTTCCTCTCTCCTCATCCCTTCTACCACTAGGCTAGGCATGTCTACAAAGGACCAGGGAACAAAGAGGGGTAAGAAAGAGAGAACGCAGGAGGAATAGGGAGAGAGAATATAGAAGGAGATAGAGAGGAAGAGGGGGGGGCCTGCACTCCTCCTCTGCCCACCGTCCTTCTGCCTGGCCACCCCAATCTGCTTCTGTAATCACGATCCCCAGACAAGTCCCAGGTCCCCTACCCGCGCTGGCGCGACGGGAGAGGCTGGACCAGCCAACGTGCAGTGAAACTAACTCTTTTTGTTTAGATTCCTCATTGACTGTGTGTTTGTTTGGGTGTGTGCATTTGGAGCTTCGCATGATTGGGACTTGTTAGTTCTTAGCTCCCTCCTACAGTCTGGCGCTCCCACTGTCTGGGGGGTAGTGGCAGTTTGGGGGGCTGAGAGCGATGGAGAGTCAGGCACGGCCACACTGCGCCGCACCAGCGATTCCGCTGTGTTTACTCGTGGCTATTCTTCATCTTAGATAACCGAAATCCACGCGATTTGCGCTTAAATGGTATTGCATGCGATTCGGATAGCAAACTGAATGGCAAGCGTTGCCCGCGATTGCTGTTTGAAAAAAAAACGCATGTCGCCAACGCAAGTTAGGCCCCACTACAAAACGCACAAACCGCGCACAATTCTTGTGCGCTTTTCTTTTGGGGTGCGTTATGCGCATCGCGATTTTCGAACTTTTTCTGTTATGGAACGCATGCGTTCACGCACTAGAAATGCGTTACCAAACACAAACGGACGCGCAATCGTTGGCACCTGGAATTCGGTGATTTTCGCGTTCCCTAGCGCGATTTCTATTCTAACCAATAACATGCGCAATCGCGAACGGCAAAACACGTGCGCAACGGGCCAAAAACCAAAAAGTGGGGCCTAGCCTAAACAGGGTTAAAGGGGAACTAAGGCTGAGGCACACCTGTGCGTTGTTTGTCCATTGCGGAACAAAATTTTGGACGCATGTGATCCACTCAGTGGATCGCAAAAATACGGACCATGCGATCCTATTAACGTCGTGCCGCTTAATGCAGCAAACGCCCGACAGTCCAATTGTCCCCACACTAGTGTCCTCTTTAAACATCCGATTGATCGCGCTTAAAGCAGACTAATAGTGGCCTAGCCCAAGTGCGATTTTTGACAAAATGGTGATCGCATTCGTTCTAAAATCCCAACGGATCCGCAGCTCGCACAGTTGCTCTGACTCCCGCTATTTCTATAAATAAAAATGGCATTGCGGATCTCACATGCAGAAAAACGATATCCCATTGTGTTGCTTCGCGTCGGTGTCCAAAATCGTATGTGTGTACAGAGCCTTTACATGGTTAATGGTACTTGATAAAGGGTTAAACTGGCCCCGGACCGATAGAGACAATGTGCTGACCTGACAATCTGGCACCATTAGACCTACCGTGACACACCATGTTTACCCTGCACAACCTGGCTTCCTTCTGATTGGTAAGAGGCGTTTCACCTGGCTCTTTGATTGACAATGACCTCCACTGATCCCCATTGCTGGCTGGCATTTAAACACTGAATCGGTGAGTGGGCGACATGATCACATCTCATCATTCGTTTATTCTGAACATAGAAAGTAACCGAGGCAGTGGATTGGTAAATAAAAGAACGCTAGTTTCCCTTCCATCTATTTTTACATCTTCAGTTAGGATTAACTTACAAGAAAAGTGATGTTCATGTTATCAGCAGTCAATCTGATAGGGCCACACAGTCCACACATGACACAGTTTTTTTTCGCATGTGGTGATTCGTCGTGACAACCAACCGCTAATAATCGTGTTCTTGGAATAACTGAAAATGACCGTAATCCGGTCACTGTCTCAGCCACAACGCTGTAGAAAGTCTTTTGAGCGGTTGGGTAATTCGATTGAATGCTTGAAATTCAATCCTTCTTGCCGTTTTTTCTGATTGGCTATCGTCAAAAACGGGCCGGTTATTGGAAAACCAAAGATTTTTCCGTAGGCCCATCTCTCCGCAAATATCGAGGGGAAATCTGCAGAAGAGATCGGTACGGTTAAGGTGGGCAATCACTGCACGTGTGCCAACTTGTGTGCGGTTTAAATTCAAAAGACTCGGGATGTATTGCTGCCAATGGTGCTTTCGACAAATATTGCGCGAATGCATTCAAATATTATGTACCACGGCATTTCTCCGGTTTTTATATTTAATTAACCTCAATAAGTACTCGTATATAACTCAAATGCTAAGCCGACCCCACCTGATTTTTTTTACTGAAAAACAAGTAAACTGATTGACCTTGATTCAAGCCGAAGTAGAAAATCATCACCACTACTGCACTACTGCAACCCTGTAATGACGGCAAACACCCATGTTAGAAAGGTAAATTCTCAGCAATCACATTAAAATGAGGAGTCGACATGCTGACTTTCTGGATTGTGTTTTCCAAACATTGGGTGGCAAGATCACAACAGTAATTAGTTCGCAACATTACCAGCAGGCCAACAAAACAAAATAGAAAAAGCTCACCTCTAACATGGAGGCCAGATCTCCTCGCCCGGTGAACTTCCTCCATGTATGGTCCGGTGTTGAATTCACGTTTTCATTATGGGTGTTGGGTGTAGAATTCACGTTGTCTTATGGGGTGTTGGTGTAGAATTCACTTTGTCACTATGGGGTGTTGTGTGTAGAACTTCACACGTTTGTCACTATGGGGTGTTGTGTGTAGACTTCAACGTTGTCCACTATGGGGTGTTGTGTGTAGAATTCACGTTGTCATTATGGGGGTTTGGGTGAGAATTCACGTTGGGGTCAATTTGGGGTGGGGGGTAGAATTCCGTTGTCACTATGGGGTGTTTGTGTAGAATTCACGTTGTCACTAATGGGGTTTGTGTTGTAAATTCACATTGTTCCCACGATGGGGTTGTTGTGTTTAGAATTCAGTTGTCACGAATAGGGTGTTGTGTGTAGAATTCCACGTTGGTCACTATGGGGTGTTGTTGTGAGAATTCACATTGTCACTATGGTGTGTGTGTGTTAGAATTCACGTTTGTCACTATGGGGTTGTTGTAGAATCCTCCACGTTGTCATTTTGGGGTGTTGGTGTAGAATTCACGTTGGTCATTATGGGCGTTGGGTGTAGAATTCCGTTGTCATTAGTGGGGTGTTTGGGTGTAGAATTGACTTTCATTATGGGGTGTTGTGTGTAAATTCACGTTGTCATTATGGGGTGTTTTGTGTTGAATTCCACGTTGTGCATAATGGGTGTTGTGTGTAGAATTCCACGTGTCATAATGGGGTGTTGTGTGGAGAATTCACGTTGTCCTTATGGTGGGTTGATGGTGTAGAATCACCGTTGTCTTATGGGGTGTTGTGTGTAGAGCTTCACGTTGTCATTCTGGGGTGTGTGTGTAGACTTCACATTGGTCACTATGGGGTGTTGTGTGTCGATTCACGCTTTTTCACTATGGGGTGTTTTGTTGTAAATTTCACCTTGTCACTATGGGGTGTGTGTGGTGTAGAAGTCACATTGTCACTATGGGGTGTTTGTTGAGAATCCAAATCCACGTTGTCATTATGGGTGTGTTGGGTGTTAATTCACGTTGTCATTTGGGTGTTGTGTGTAGAATTCACGTTGTCATTATGGGGTGTTGTGGGTAGAATTCACGTTTGTCATAATGGGGTGTTGTGTTTAGAATCACATCGTTGTCATTATGGGGTGTTGGGTGAGAATTCAGTTGTCATTATGGGGTGTTGGGGGTGTAGAATTCATGTTGTCACTATGGGTGTTGTGTGTAGAATTCCGTTGTCACTATGGGGTGTTTTTGTGTAGAATTCACCTTGGTCACTATGGGGTGTTGTGTGGTAGAATTCACATGTCACTATGGGGTGTTGTGTGTTAATTCCGTTGTCATTATGGGGTGTTGGGTGTAGAATTCACGTTGTCGCATTATGGGCTGTTGTGTGTAGAATTACGGTTTCATTGTGGGCTGTGTGTGGTGTAACTTCACGTGTCATTATGGGGGTTGGGTTGGATTCCACGTTGTCATTATGGGGTGTTTGGGTGTAGAATTCACGTTGTCCTATGGGGTGTTGGGTGTAGAATTCCGTTGTCATAATGGGGTGTTGGGTGTAGAATTCCACGTCTTTCATTAATGGGGTGGTTGGTGTAGAATTCACGTTGTCATTATGGGGTTTTGGGTGTAGAATTCACGTGTCATTATGGGGTGTTGGTGTAGAATTACAGTTTGTCCATATGGGGTGTTGGTGGTGTAGAATTCACGTTGTCATTATGGGGTGTTTGGTGTTTAGAATTCACGTTGCATTATTAGGGTGTTGGGTTATAATTCCACGTTGTCATTATTGGGGTTTTTTGTCGAATTCGCCGTTGCATTATTGGGTTTTGGTGTAGAATCACATGTCATTAGGGGGTGTTGGTGTAGAATTCCCTTGTCATTATGGCCTTAGTTTGTGGAGAATTCACGTTGTCATTATGATTGTTGGGTTGTGGAATTCACGTTGTCACAATGGGGTGTTGGGTGTAGAATTCACGTGTCCCTAATGGGTGTTTTGTGTAGAGATTCACGTTGTCACTAATGGGGTGTTTGGGTTGTAGAATTCCTGTTGTCATTATGGGGTGTTTGGGTGTAAAGAATTAAACGTTGTCATTATGGGGTGTTTGGGTGTAGAATCATGTTGTCATTAGGGGTGTTGGTGTGTAGAATTCACGTTGTCATTAATGGGTTTGTGTGTAGAATTCAACGTTGTCATTATGGTTTGGGTGTGAATTCACATTGGTCATTATGGGGTGTGTTGTGTGTAGAATTCACGTTGTCCATTATGGTTGTTGGGTGTATAATTCACGTTGTCATTATGGAGTGTTGGGGTGTAGAATTCACATTATCATTATGGGGTGTGGGTTTTGTAGAATCCCGTTGTCTTATGGGGTTTTGGTGTTAGAATTCACATTGTCTTATTAAGGGGTGTTTGGGTGTAGAAATTCCCGTTTGTCCATTATGGGCTGTTGTTGTTTAGATTCACGTTGTCATTATGGGGTGTTGGGGTGGTGGATTCACGTGTCTTAGGGTGTGTTGGGTGTAGAATTCACGATTTTCACTATGTGTTTGGTTGTAGAAATTCACGTATTTCCATCTATGGGGTGTTGGTGTGTAAATTCCTGTTTTCAATATGGGTGTTGGGTGTAGAAAGTACACGTTGTCATTATGGGGTGTCTGGGTGTATAATTCATGTTGTCATTATGGGGTGTTGTGTTAGAATTCACGTTTTCCTTATGGGGTGTTGTTGTAAGAATTCACGTTTGTCATTATGGTTTGGGTGTAGAATTCCCCATTGTCATTATGGGGGTTGGTTGTATAATTCACAGTTGTCATTATGGAGTGTTGGTTAAATCACTGTTGTCATAATGGGTGTTGTGTGAGAAGTGCACGTTGTCATATGGGGTGTTGTGTGTAGAATCACGTTGTCATTTGGGGTGTTGTGTGTAGAATTCGGTTGTCATTATTGGTGTTGGTGTATAAATTCCTGTTGTCATTATATGGTGTGTTGGGTGTAGAATTCACGTTTCAAATGGGGTGTTGGGTGTAAGAAATTCCCATTGTCCTAATGGGGTTTGGGTGTATAATTCACATTGTCATTATGGTGTGTTTGGGTGTATAATAATTCACGGTGTCATTATGGGGTGTTGGGTATAGAATTCCCGTTGCATTATGGGGTGTTGGGTGTAAATTCCTGTGTGTCATTATGGGGTTTTGGGTGTAGAATTCCGTTGTCATTATGGGGTTTTTTGGTGTATGAATTCAATTGTCATAATGGGGGTTGTTGTGTGTAGAATTCACATGTGTCATAATGGGGGGTTGTGTGTAGAATCACGTTGTCAATTAATGGGGTGTTGGGTGCGATTCACGTTTGTCATTATGGGGTGTTGGGTGTAGTTCACGTGTCCATTATTGGGTGTTGTTAACTTCACGTTGTCATAATGTTGGTGTTGGGTGGTAATTCACATTGTAATAATGGGGTGTTGGGTGTAGAATTCACATGTCAGTTGGGGGTTGTGTGTAGAATTAATTCACGTTGTCATTATGGGTGGTTTGTGGTGTAGAAATTCACTTTGTCATTATGGGGGTGTTGGGTGTAGATTCCACGTTGTCACTATGGTGTTGGGTGTAGAATTCCATTGTCCACTATGGGTGTTGTGGGTGGTAGAATTCCCATTGTCTTATGGTGTTTGGGTGTAGAATTCACGTTGTCATAATGGGGTGTTGGTGTAGAATTGGCAGTTGTCATATGGGGTGTTGGGTGTAGAATTCACGTTGTCATTAATGGGGTGTTTGGGTGTATAATTCACGTTGTCATTATTGGGTGTTGGGGGGTGAGAATTCAAGTTGTCATTATGGGGTGTTGGGGAGAATTCACGTTGTCATTATGGGGTGTTGTGTGTAAATTCACTTGCATTATGGGTCTTTGGGTGTAGAATTCACGTTGTCATTATAGGGGTGTGTGTGTGTAGAATTCCGTTGTCATTAGGGGGTTTTGGGTGTGAATTCACGATTGTCATTATTGGCGTGTTGGGTGTAGAATTCCCTTTGTCATTATGGGCTGTTGTGTGTAAATTCACGTTTGTCATTATGGATTGTTGGGTGTGGAATTCACGTTGTCACAATGTGTGTGTTGGGTGTAGAATTCACGTTGTCACTTATACATGGGTGTTGGGTGTAGAATTCACTTGTCACTATGGGGTGTTGGGTTGGGTGAGAATTCCTGGTTGTGCATTATGGGGTTTTGGGTGTAGAATTCACGTTGTCATTTTGGGGGGTGGGTGTAGAATTCATGTTGTCATTATTGTGTTTTGTGTGTAGAATTCAACATTGTCATTATGGGGTGTGTGTGTAGAATTCACGTTTGTCATTATGTGGTTTTGGGTGTAAGAATTCACATTGTCATTATGGGTGTTGTGTTAGAATTCACGTTGTCATTACTGGAGGTGTTGTTGTAGAATTCACGTTGTCATTATGGAGTGTTGGGTGTAAGAATCACATATCATTATGGTGTTGTGTGTAGAATTCCCGTTGTCATTACTGGGGGTTCTTGGGTGTAGAATTCACATGTGTCATTATGGGGTGTTGGTGTAGAATTCCCGTGTCATTAGGCTGTTGGTGGTAGAATTCACGTTGTATTATGGGGTGTTGGGTTGGAATTCCGTTGTCATTATGGGGGTGTTTGGTGTAGGAATTCACGTTGTCCACTATGGGGTTTTTGGGGTTATAATTCACGTTGTCACTCTGGGGTGGTGGGTGTATAATTCCTGTTGTCATATATGGGGTGTTGGGTGTAGAATTCACGTTGTCGATTATGGGTGTTTGGGTGTAGAATTCATGTTGTCATTTATGGGGTGTTGTGTGTAGATTCACTTTGTCATTATGGGGGTGTTGTGTTGTAGAATTCACGTGTCATTATGGGGTTTGGGTGTAGAATTCACACATTGTCATTATGGGGGTGTTGTGTGTGATTCACGTTGTCATTATGGAAGTGTTTGGTGAGAATTCACGTGTCCATAATGGGTGTTGTGTGTAGAATTCTTCACGTGTCATCATGGGGTGTTGTGTTAAATTCACTGTTGTCATTATGGGGTGTTGGTGTGTAGAATTCCTGTTGTCCTTATGGGTTGTGTGTAGAATTCCTGTTGTCATTATGGGTTGTTTGGGTGTAGAATCACTTGTCATAATTGGGGTTTGGTGTAGAATTCACATTGTCATTATGGGGTGTTGGGGGGGTGTTGAATTTTTTCCCCCCCGTTAGTCAATTATGGGGTGTTGGGTATAGAATTCACGTTGTCCATTATGGGGTGTTGGGTGTAGAATTCCTGTTGTCATTATGGGGTGTTGGGTGTAGAATTCCTGTTGTCATTATGGGGTGTTTTGTGTAGAATTCACATTGTCATAATGGGGTGTTGTGTGTAGAATTCACATTGTCATAATGGGTTTGTGTGTAGATTCACGTTGTCATTAGGGGTTGTTGGGTGTAGAATTCCACGTTGTCATTACATGGGGTGTGGGGTGTAGATTCACGTTGTCATTATTGGGTGTTGGGTGAGAATGTCACGTTGTCCAACTTATACCTACCCAGGGCCTCTACTCGTCCCAAGAACCTTACCCATGGGCTCTACGTCCAAAACTAAAAAAACCCTATCTCATGGGCTCTATGGTCCCCAACTTCTTACCGACCCATGGGCCTCTACGTATCCAACTCCTATCATGAGCTCTACCTACCCATGGCATTACTGCCCCAACTCTCTACCTCATCCCCATGGGCCTCTATGTCTCAACACTACCTTACTCTGGGCCCTCTCTACCTACCCATGGGCCTCTACTATCCAAACTACCTACCCATGGGGGCCTCTACTGTCCCCAAACTTCTACATACCCTGCCTCTACGTTCTCCCCCCAACTACCTACCATGGGGCCTCTACTGTCCACAACTACCTATCATGGGCCTTATGTTCCCAACTTTACCTACCATGGGCCTCTACTGTCTACCCAACTACCGAGTCATGAGCCTCGACCTACCCATGGGCCTTCGACGCCTAACTTCCTACCCATGGGCCTCTCTGTCCCCAAGTAACCTACCCAGGGCCTTCTATGTCCCAACTTCCTACCCATGGGCCTTTACTGTCCCCAATTACCTACCCATGGGCTCTAATGTCCCCAACTACCTACACATGGCCTCTACTGTCCCCAACTACCGACCCCATGGCCTCTAATTCCCCTACTACCTACCCATGGGCCTCTATTGTCCACAAATACATACCCATTTGCCCTTTACTGTCCCAACATGCTACCTACCCATTAGCCTCGACTGTTCACCAACTTCTACTACCCAGGGCCTCTATGGTCCCCAACTACCTACCCATGGGCCTCGGGACTTCCCACTACCTACACATGGGCCTCGAATGTCCCCAAATACTACCCCATGGCCTCTACTGTCCCTACTACCTGCCCATGGCCTTACTGTCAACAACTACCTACCCATTGCCTCTTACTCTCCCAACTTCTTCTACCATGGGCCTTACTGTCCACAAAAATACCTACCCATTTGCCTCTACTCTCCCCACTTCTACCACCATGGGCCTCTAGTGTCCCCAACAACCCACCCATGGGCCTCTACTGTCCCCAAACTTCTACCTCCCAAGGGCCATATTGCAATTTAACGTATGATAGCGACGTTATGTACACCCATTGGGTGACATTTCACTGAACATGATAAGGGCCATGTGGTAGTCACTATCGTATGGTTTTCTCTTAGGGTTTTGTACATCTACCATCACATTATTATAGTTATGATCATTAGGTTAATGATTTTATAACTATGTCCTGCAGAATATACATTACAAATCAACCCACTAACTTGCTGCATTATGGGAACCAGTAAAGTTACAATGGGCAGGTACCCTCAAGAGGCTTAGGTTAGGGAGCAGGTGGGAGTTATAGCTTTATAGGGTCGGAGCTATTATGCTAATTTGAAAACTACAACTACCAGCATTTCCCTGTCTGTTGTCATGTGGGGAGATTACAGGGGGCTAGGCCACCGAGCGCGTTTTTGCGGTTTGCGCACGCGTCGCGCTCGCGATGCGCCCTCGATTTTCGCCTAAGTGGGAAATCGCTGGGAACGCAAAAATTCCCAGTGATTTCCGATGCGCATGCGTTCACATTTTGTTGGGGCGGGTTAACGCAGGTTTCCATAACGCGAAAAAGCGAAAAACGCGAACGCACAAGAAAAAGCGCACACAGCGATCGCGATTTTGTGAAGCGATTCTGTTTTGTGTTGAGTGCGTCTCAGCCTAAATGTCAAATCATCGTGGAGGTCCGGCGTCTAATTGAGAATTACTTCTGAAATATAAACGATCCTGAATGGATCCTATAATCGTAACTAGCAGAGAGAAAACCCGGCTGTATATGAGTGAGACCTAAAGCTGGGTTACACACAGTAAACGATAAAGCCCCTGATACCTCGGATCCGACTTTTCGCCACTGGTTATCACTGATTTTTAAATTGCAAAAGTCCCAAAAATTTGGCCAAAAAAAGGCTCGATTAACGGAAGACGAAACATGTAACAAACCTTTGGGTAATACATGGGTAATTATCATCACATTCATGGCCAGGGAACAATGGGTTGTTTGGAAGTGAATTAATATCCCGACACCAGGCCTGTTGCATTGTTGTATGTAGACTGGGATCTGTAGGGGCGGGGTGGATGGTCATGATGTACGAACAACAGAGAATATGGGCTCCGCTTTAATAATACCAATCCTGTTAAAGTGGTGAACCTAGCTAAGCACCAAGATAACAGTTTTGTGCAATGAATTAGCCACGCCCCATTCAAGCTGTGATGGACATAATTGTGCAGCGATGATATCATAGCTGAGCACAAATTAAAGCCTGATTAGGTTTGCAGGCGATTATATCATAGGTAAGTAACAGCTGATGACATCATTTTGCAGCTATAGATCGTTTTACAGATTTTGTACATTGCATCACTGTAACTGTTGAGACACTTTGGGCCTCATTTACCCAGACGCTCGCGTGTTAGCGCGACTTTAGCTCCATATTAGCTTCAGGTGCGTGCGTTGACGCAAAAATCACGCTTATTTTGCGTTTGGCTAGTTTTAGCGCAGGGTTTTAACACCAAACATATAGCTGGTGGTAAACTTCGCAGTCGGAAATCCCTTACCGGGATTCGCAAACGAGGATATTACTCGCGGAAGGAGCATTTACCCAGCGCGATAGCGGCTCTGGGTAAATGAGGCCCTTTATTTGCTGTTTTCATATTGCGCCGGGTAATGTGAAGGTTAATATTAAGACCTACGTACCTTATTAAAGGAAACTAAAGGCTGGACTTAAAGAACATACCATAAAAAAGTGTTCGGCAGGGATTTAAATGATTCAGTCTATATCACTTTAATCTACGGTTGGACAGAAATCTGTTGTATGGTTTAACCTGTACTTTATATATGATTAAACATCTTCCAGTTCCTAACTATTTTTGTAGACCTAATCGGAAAAAATTCTACTATAGGGTTTTTACAGCAAACGGATGCAGACTCTATAGATATCGGGTACGAAGACGCCCTACTGGTTAAAGCTTCTAATTGAGAATGTACGCTGAAATATAAACGATCCGAATGCAACACACAGGATGTGCACAAATAGCGAGCATTTATCGCACGCCGATGTGTGCGCTTTCTTGTGAGTTTTGTGTTCGTGGCGTGTTTGCGTTTTGCAGCGTGCGTTTTCGCCTTTTGAGTTAGGAAAACCCATGCGTTAACGCAAAACAAATGGTGAACGCATTGATCGGTTTCTGTTTTCGTTTGGAGAATTCTAGTTACTTTTAAAATTTTGTTAGGTGGTTTCATACGGCCTAAATTCCGCCAGCACATCGGATATTGAAGGGTTCACCTATTCAAACTTGGTTTAGCGCCAACCCCTGACTAATTATGTCCCAAGAATTAAACCAAGAATTAGAACGGAAAGACCGGCCATAAACTATGAGCCCCTCGCCTCTACTCCTAACTACATCCCATATTAACATGTTCAGACCCATCACTATCCTTCTATCCAACTCTATTCAAATTCTTTTGCTGCACTTACAACCCCCTATTGTTGGTGAGACCATCCTTTGCACCTCCATTTATCCTCTTACGTTCTGTCCCATTCATGAACTGCTTGGAATGTTTAAATCATCCTAGTAGGGATGGCCGGTTCGCGATTGAACAGGATCCGCCACGGATTTATCCCGTTCGCGAAACGGCGGGTTTTTCAGGATTTTCTTGCCTTCCGACCGCGGATTCTCGTATTGTCGGAAAAATTTTTGAAAATACGGGACATCTCGTAATTTCGGAAATTTCCGGAAATACGCGTTTTACTCGTAATTTCGAAATTTCGAAAACAAAAGGTTTTAAATTTCCGTACAGTAGTACAAATTACGAAATTACGGATTTCTGTATTTTTCGAAAATAAGAGAAATTTCATAAAGTTCAAGGATATTTGCTTTTAACAGGTCGCTCGTGGATGTTCGAATCTCGAGCGGACCCGGAATACATGATTTGTTTTGTTTCTAACTCATTCCATCTACTGCTTCTTACGGAGACCTTGGATACTCCCACCATGATTTCTGCGGTTCGAGCTTCCATTACGCATGCGTCTATCTTTCTTCACCTCGCCCTCGACGGTGGAGAGGTAGGGTCTTCTCTTTTCACTATCTGCAGGTGTAAACTGTTTCACTCTTGGCTTTTTCCTCATTGAAGTCCATGTTGTCCAACTATTCAACCCTTATGTCTACGAAGTAGCATTCGTTACAGGACCCATTCTGCCTCACCCCAGTCGCTTTCCTTACAGAGTTTGAAACTATATCTCTATCTTTCTTTCCTCCAACTGTCCAGGCTATAATTATAACTGACTTCAATTGTCCTTGACGACGCTAAGCAGTCCTGTCCTCGCTTCTCCACCTCACGTCTCCTTCTCCCTCCAGCAGTGACCAAAACAAGCACATGGATGGTCTCCTACTGGACTTGGCTTTACTAAACATCTGTTGTCTCACATAACAATATCCGTGTTGTTGTTTTCGCTATTTAACACTCTCTGAAGCCTCGCCTACTAAACCACTTTAACTTTATTACGACCCGGGATTTGTGGACTAGTTTAGCATTAAAGTAGACAAAAAGCCACATGCAAATCCCTTCACCTTGTGACAAATCACCACCTCTTATTCCCCCACCATGCAACTTCTGGAATCTTTCAACCATCACCGATTATGAAGTCTCAGACCTTCTTTGGTCTCCACCCCTTAAAATGTACCTGATCCACGCCCTCCTTCCTACTCGAACACAGCTGAACTCCTTACCCCGCTCTATCTCACACCTTAATTCTCCTGACCTCTGGGATATTTCCTGATGCCTTCAAACATGTGTGTCAAGCCCCTTCTTACATAAACCCCTCTTGAACCCTACTTGTCTCTCAAAACTTACCTCAACTGTCTCCCTTTTACGTTTGCTTATAACTCTAGAAACGTCTGTCTCTACACGCATTACTAACCACTCATCCTAATAATCATATGGACAATTGAAATCGGGATCCGACGGGTCATAACTGAAAACGGGCCCTCTGTAAGGTTCCTAATGACCTACAAACTGCAAAATCAAGGGTCAATTCTCCCTCATTCGCCTGACCGGTTGATCGGCCACTCTCTTCTGATGCAAATTCTATCTCTTCTCTGGCATCCGAAATAGAAGCTGTTTCATTGTTGTCTCTGATCTCCTATCAGATCTTTCTCTAGAATGTTATCGCTACCGTGATAACTCTCTCCCTTCGCCCGGGGAAATCCATTAAACTTTTCCCATCTAGACTGTTATCCTACCTTTATAAACCTCTCAATCTCTCCCTTCGCCTGGTGCATCCATTAATACTTTCACATTAGGACTGTTATCCTACCTTTATTAACTCTCTCCCTTCTACCTTCGTACCTGGTTCGGGGTGAATCCATTTATACTTCACATCTAGACTGTTATCTACCTTATAATCTCTCCCTCTCTCGCTTAGCATTGCCCTGGTGGGAAATTCATTAATACTTTGACATATAGGACGTTTATCCACTTTATAACTCTCTCCCTCTCTCCCTTCGCCTGGGACATCATTAATACGTTTCCCATATAGATGTTATCCTACCTTATATAAATCTCTCCCTCTCTCCCTTCGCCTGGCTGACATCCTTAAGACGTTCCCATCTAGACTGTTATTCTACTTTATAACCTCTCTCTCTCGCTCGACTGGTGACATCCATTATACTTTCTCATCTAACTGTTATCCTACCTTTATAAATCTCTCCATCTCTCGCTTCGCATGGCGTGACCATACATTACCTTTCACATCTAGGACTTTTCCTACCCTTTATAACGCTCTTCCCTCTCGCTTCGCCATGGTGACATCCATTAATACTTTACATCTGGACTGTTATCCTACCTTTAAACTCTCTCCCTCTCTCGCTTGCCTGGTGAAATCAGTAATACTTTCACATTCTAGAATGTTATCTACCCTTTATGAAACTCTCTCCCCCATCCTTCGCCTGGGTGACATCCATTAATTACTGCACATCTAGACTGTTCTCCTACCGTTATAACTCTCTCCCCTCGCTCCCTTCGTGCCTGTGCCATCCATTAATATTTCCCATCTAGACCTGTTATCTACCTTTATAACTCTCTCCCTCTCTTCGCGGTAGCCTGGTGACATGCCATAATACTTTCAAATCTGACTGTTATCCTACCTTTATAACCTCTCCCTCTCTCGCTTCGCCTGGTGGAAATCCAGTAAGACTTTCACATCTAGATGTTATCCTACCTTTATAACTCTCTCCCTCTCCCCTTCGCATGGGGTGCTTGGTTTTGGTGTGGGTTTTGCTGACATCCATAATACTTATTCCAAGCTCGACTGTTATCCTACCTTTATAACTCTCTCCTCTTCGACTTCCCTGGTGACATCCATTAATACTTCAATCTAGACTGTTATCATACCTTATAACTCTCTCCCTTCCCTCCCTTCGCCTGGTGACATCCATTAATACTTTCACATAAGATGTTCTCCTACATTTCTAACTCTCTCCCTCTCTCCCTTTCGCCTGGTGACATCCATTAATTACTTTCACATCTAGACTGGTACCTACCGTTATAAAACTCTATCCATCTCTCCCTTGCCTGGTGACATCCATTAAAGACTTTAACAATCGTGAATGTTATCCTTACCTCATTTATAACTCTCCCCTCTCTCGACTTCGCATGGGGACAATCCATAATACTTTAATCTAGACTGGTTATCCTACCTTTATAACTCTCTCCCTCTCTCCTTCGCCCGGCCTTGGGACATCCATAATACTGTCAATCTAGACTGTTATCATACATTTATATAACTCTCTCCCTCTCCCCTTCGCCTGGTGACATCATTAAACTTTTCCATCTAGACTGTGATCCACCTTTTATAACTCTTCGCCCTCTTCACTTCGCATGTGGACATCCCATTAATACTTTCACATATAGATGTATCCTAACATTTATAACTCTCTCCCTCTCTCTTCGACCCTGGGGGGAAATCCATTAATACTTTTTCCCATCTAGACTGTTATCCTACTTTTTTAACTCTCTCCCTCTATCGCTCGCATGGGTGACATCCATTAATACTTTCCCATTCTAGATGTGTATCCGCCCCTTTTACCTCTCTCCCTTCTCCTTCGCCTGGTGAATCCATTAATACTTTCACATCTAGACTGTATCCTACCTTAAACTTTCTCCTCTCTCGCAGCTTGGTGACATTCCATTTAATTACTGTCACATCTAGACTGTTTATCACTACCTTTTTAAATCTCCTCCATCTCTCCCTTCAGCGGTTGACTCAATTAATATTTCACATATAGGACGGTTAATCCTACCTTTATACTCTCTCCTCTCTCGCTTAGCCTGGGACATCCATTAGTACTTTCCACATCTAGACTGTATCCTACCGTATAACTACTCTCCTCTCTCCCTTCGCATGTGAATCCTTAAATCACTTCCAATCTAGAATGCTTATCACCACCTTTATAACTTTCCTCCTCTACACCTCTCCCATCCTACACATGTTCGCACTATTGGTGACATCCATTAATTACTTTCCCATACTAGAGGTATACCACCTTTATAACTACTCTCCCTCTACTCCCTTCCGCCTGGTGAGCATCCTATAAATACGTTCCCACTAGACGTGTTATCCTACATTATAAACTCTCTTCCTCTCTCCTGTCCCTGCGTGACATCCATTTTCCATTAAGATACTTATACCTCCCTCTCCTTCGACTGGTACTCCGATTCTAGTCATCTAGAGTTATCCTACCTTTATAACTCTACTCCTCTCTCCCTTCCCCTGATGGACATCCATTAATACTGTTCACATCTCTAGGACGTTATCCTACCATTATAACTCTCTCCCTACTCTCCCTTACGCCTGGTGGACAATCCATTAAACTTTCACATCCTAGACTGTATCCTACCTTTAGAACCTCTCCCTCATCCTCGCCTGGCTGACATCCATTATACTTTACCATCTAGAGTACTGTTATCCTACCTTTATAAACCTATCATCCTCTCTCGCATATCGCTGGATGAGCCGGGACATCCTTTAGATACCTGTAGATGTATATCCTACCTAACTACTCCAACTAAACCTCGGTTCCCGGGACTCTAATCTTCACACAATGAGTTATCCTACCTTTATAACTCTCTCCCTACTTCGCTCCTCGCCCTGTCGCCGTCATGTGACATGCCAATTAATACTTCACATCTAGACCGTTATATCCTACCTTTTAACCTACTCCTCTCTCGCTAATCGCATGGTAGACATCATTATACTTTCAAATCTAGACCGTTATCCTACCTTTATAACTCTTCCTCTCTACTTTCGCCTTCGCCTGGTGACATCCTTAATACTTTCACATTAGACGTAATCATATCCTACCTGTATAACTCTCTCCCTCGTCTCCCTTCGCCCTGGTGACAATCCATTAATACATTTCACATCTAGATCTGTCTATCCTACCTTTATAACTCTCTCCCTCTTCACCTCTCGCGCTGGAGAATCCATTAATACTTCGACATCTTAGAACTGTATCTACCTTATAACTCACCCTCTATCCTCCCCATCCCCATCAGACCGTTTTCAGCCGCTTGACATCACATTAATAACTTTCAATCTAGAATGTTATCCTACCTTTATAACTCTCTGCCCTACTCTCCTTCGCCCTGGTCGGGTGAATCCATTAATACTTATCCACATCTAAGAGTTAACCTCCTCTTATAACTCTCTCCTCTCTCGAATCGACGGGGGAATCCATTAATACTTCAATACTAGCATCCGTTATACCTAACTTATAACTCTCTCCCTCTCCTTCGCCTCTGGACGTGACATCCATCTAAGTCTTTCACATCTAGGAACTGTTATAACTACTTATAACTCTCATCCCTCTCTCCCTTCGCTGGGGGACCCAGTAATACTTTCACATAGATCTGTTTCCTACCGTTATACATCTGCTCCTCTCTCCCTATCGCCTGGACATGCAATAATACTTTCACATCTAGATGACTGTATACCTACCTTTATAACTCTCTCCCTCTTCCTTCGCACTGGTGACATCATTAATAATTGCAATCTGAACTGTATATCCTACCCTTATAACTCTCTCCCTCTCTCGCTTCGCCTGGTGACATCCATTAATATTTACATACTAGACGTTATCCTTACCTTTTAACTCTCTCCCTATCTCCATTTGTGGACACTTGATACTTTCCAATCAGCTGTATCACTTTTGAACGTCTACCCCCCACTCGCTGGATGACATAATACTTTCCCATCTAGACTGTTATCCTACCTTATAACTCATCCCTCTCTCCTCTTGCTCGCTGCGACATGGGTGACATCCATTAATTAGCTTTCAACTCTTTGACCGTTAACCTACCTTTATTAACTCATCTCCATTCTCGCCCCTTACGCCGAGTGACATCCATTAATACTCCCAATTGTATCTCCACTGACCTGTTTCTACTTTTTTTTTATAACTCCTCCCTCTCCTCCCTTCGCCTTGGTGACATACATTAATACTTTCAACTAGACTGTTATCCTACTTTTGAACCCAGCCACACGAATGATTGTTAGCCCTTTTTAACGCACTGTTGTACCCATCCCCCCCACTGGATATACTGTATGTTAGCCTCCATGAGATTGCTAGGCTCTTCGCGACAGAGATCTCATTCTTAATGTGTCATGGGCATGCTGCAACTTTCATAAGCAATTTATACATAATTTATATGTATGTATGTGATGTATTTTACTTCGTATATAGACTTACACTATCCAGCAGCGCTTTACAATTATTTTTCAATTCACATCAGTCCTACGCCAGCGAATGAGCTTACATCTAATCACTTTAGGTACCATACAACCTATCAGTATGTCTTATGAATGTGGGGAACCGGAGTGCCAGAGGAACCACGCAAGCACGGGGAGAACATTACAAACTCTTGCAGATGTGTCAAGGGTGGAAATGAACGCAGGACTCGTGCTTTCAAGCATCAGTTGCTAACCACTGGCACCGTTCTTAACCTATGTATGATCATTAATATTAGTATTTTTATTTATGTATAATTGCTTGACACTCCCCCTTGCCTTGTATACTGGAATTTACCAGAGCGATGTGCATTCTCGGATGGTGAATTACCTACTGTTCCTTCCGATTGGCTATGTGAACTATAAATAAATTAGTTTAATGAAACTTTTCCCTGATTGGACAGAGTTTGCCTGGATCCGGTCATTTAATAGTCACAATAAGGAAAATTCAACATTGTGACCTGCTAATTGTAATAGAATAGAATTTTTATGGGATTTCCGGACTTCACCACTCAGAATTTTGTTTGAAGAGTCTGTCCTTAAAGAGGAAAGAACTGAAGTTAGGTTACGTAAAAGCCTGCAGTCGAAATACCAATGGATTGTCCCTTATTGCATAATGAGTCCGTCCGTAATAGTGTGGTTCAAGTGACCCGGATGAATGGTCAGCATGGGCATCGGAATACCGACTGATACAAACGGAAAATTTCCTTAGTTGCGGTTCGGAACTATGCTTTCCTGTAGTATAGGGAGTTGCCCGTGATTGAAGGGAGTATGGCATGTCACACATAATGAGAACGCTGTAGATGGATGTTGTAGCCACATAACGATGAAGACAGAACTTACGATTGTTACTGCTGCAGGGGGGACCGACTGTGTGAAACAGGAAGTACCTGACAGACATGAAAAAACACAGGAGTGTTCAAGCAGGAAGTAAAATACTGAACCTTTTACAGCAATAACTTTCACAATTTTTACACAGAGATGTTATTGTAAGGGTCATTTGAAGGTAAGACGGAAAAGATTTTATATAACCATAACCAGTTGGAAAAAAATGGAGACCCCAGTTACCTTTAACTTCTTTTTGTTCTAGTGAAGCAGGTTTCAAACGTGCGGCCCTCCAGATGTTTGAAAACTACAACTCCCAGCATTCTCTGGCTGAATAATGCAAAACAAGGAATGCTGGGCCTTGTAGTTTTCAACACATCTGGAGGGCCACAAACTTGACATCCCTTTCTCGATGTGAATCTTGGCCGTTCTAAGCCTAAGTTTGGGGGCCCCTTAGGTGTTAGGGCCCTGTGCAATTGCCCTGGTGTGCCCCATATGAAAAACGAAACATTAACAGACATTAATAAAGACACATAGGGAATACTCAGCAACAAAGAACCAATCAGGACACGCTATTTCTTAAGTAATAATACTTTAATAAAATTAAGTTCTTAATGTCAATGTCAATTCAGCACATTTAATAATTAACTTCCCTTCTTTGTTTTCTTACAATTGTGCAACATCATTGTATGCTTTAACTATCTGCAAAAGAACAAAAAAAATTAAAATGGAGAAAACATTAAAAACTCCATAAACCAGGGCTAAGCTATATCTCTCTGCCAACAGTACACAGGCGGTAGGAGATCACTAAAAGGTCCGACCTCCCCCCTTTCCTGTCATTGAGATTTCTACTGGTTTTTCTCCGACTGGAGACTTTTCTCCAGTCAATAAAGATCTCGGGGACAAATAATTACTAGTAAAATTCAAACTGAAGCTTTACAAATGAAGATGTTTTGGAAACCAGTCTTGGGAGACGGCGTGAACACAATACAAAATAACGACAGCTTGAGGTAACACGACATGCGTTTGTAAGCCACCAAGTTAATTAAAGGTAAAGTTAATATTTGTCAGCTGACCAAATCTGCCATTCTCTTAAATAAATCAGCCAAGAGGTTTAAAGTCGGCGGAAGAACGTTACCGTTTTAAATATCTCGCTCTATTTTGCGCGAGGATTATAATAGCGTTGTAGGATTTTCTCCCCCAAAATATTATATTTCCATGAAAATGTTATAAAAAAAAAAAAAGAACAGAATATAAAGTGCATGAAGTATGATTACATCAAGAAAAAAATATAAACAATATTGACAGTTTGTATAAACCATATTAAAAAAATCCTTTTCAACTGCCAATGCCTTTAAAGCAGAGTTCCAGGTTATATACATTTCCCTTTGTATATAGATTATAAACTGCGAATGAAAACGATCAACCCTTTGCCTTGGGTCCTTTTAAAAACAAAGATAAACATTCGGGAAGTTCATTTTAATCTCACTCCTACTGCCCCTTGACACGGAGATACAATGTAGCACATTAGGCAGCTCCTCTGAGCATGCCCAAACAGTGGTTCGGAAAGGAGGAGGGGTTAGACTTACACAGGACATCTCGGCTAGGCAAATGATCCATCATTTTAATTTGCCGTATCTGAGCTATACATCGAGTGGAAACGTGTTTTAGCTTAGGCAAGTTGGACACTGAACAGTTTTTAAACGAAGAGGTAAAAAACAAAAATAATATTGTTATTAAAGGGGGAGGGGAGCTGTTAAATTACTGTCAAAGTGATAATATTATAGAAGAAACCAAGAGCTATATATGTCTTAAATTCCCTTTCATACAAGTATTAAATAGCCATTCCTGTTGTATTTTTTTCCTTCTATATAAACTTTTTTTTTTTGTTCGTTTTGATTTTATAAAAAAAAAAATCAGAATATTTATTATTTATTTTTTTTCCATCCTGGGCCGTAAATGTTAAAGCTATTTGCAAAATGCTAAGGGACAAATCTGTATGAAATTTGCCTTCCAGCGTAGCCTACTTTTTCAATATATTAAGTGCTATATTAGGAACATTTGTTTTATTGATTTAAAAAAAAAAAAAAAAAATTATAATTTTTATATAAAAACAACAGTAAAAAAAAATACCTTTGTGGTAAAAATATAGTTTAAAAAAAAAAAAAAAGAAAAAACTTTGAAAATATAAACAGAAAACATAGAATTTTTTTTGGTTTTTAAATTCCTACATTAAAAAAAATACTTGTCAGAAATGTTCTTTAAAGGGGAGGTGGGAAAAATTTTATATAAATTAAAGGGGCAAGTATTATTATTTTTTTTTTTTATAAATATGTGTGTTTCACAAATACTGGCAGTTAAATATAAAGTATAGCTTATTGCATTCAAGAACATCAATCGGTAATTTTTATAAGCATATATAAGTTCAAGCTGCCATATTTGGCTTAGAAATACCATAAAAAGAACATTACTCAGAAGCACGGTGAGGTTTATTGATAATCCAACGTGGAATGCTGTTCTGCATGCAATAAGTTATTCCCTGATATTTTATTGCCCATTAAGGGAATATTACAGGTAATTAATATTAAGGGAATATAACATTAAACACACCCTATAGTTTCCCTTATACGAAACCCTATAGACGAGTCTTGTCTTCAAAACATATTCAACGCAACAATTTCTCTTAACGTTCATCTCACCATTTGGTTGTTATTTATTTATTTTTCCTTGGATCTGTCCTGGCTTAGTGCACATAGTTATTGTAGGCTGACATATCGCTTTAAAAAAAAAAAGAGGACCCTGCATCAAAATATCTTAAATATAGCACGAGGGCGTTTATATATATCTCACGAACCCATTTTATCCAAAATTACACCAAAAATTAAACACTCTCTCTGGGCAGAATAAATAAAGGAAATCCTAAAAATATTGACTATTAAACAAGGGTTCCTTGTTATTAATTTAAGGTCAGGCAGAGTTAAATTCCACCAACATTACTACCCAGAACAAAGATCGGTGAATGGCGTTGTTTTGTGGATAGGGTGTGACAATGACATTACTTTTAAAGGGATTTTAAGAATATTGATTTTATTTTTTCCCCAAACTGGGGCTTGGTGATATCTTAAGTGTTACTGTTTTAGTTTTCTTGTTTCCTAACCTAGATTAGAGATGTCCGAACTAGATTAGAGATGTCCGAACTTAGCAAAATCCGGAAATGCGAAATCTGCGAGCGGACCCGTTAAAAGGAAAAATGTCCTTGAAATGACGAGATTTCTCGTATTTTTCGAAAATTTTCGAAAATACGGGAAATCTCGTAATTTCGAAAATTTTCGAAAATAAGTGTTTTCTCGTCATTTCAAAAATTTCCGAAAATACGTATTTTCGGAAATACGAGTAATCCTCGTAATTTCGTAAATTTTCGAAAATACGTGTACGGAAAAGAGAAATCCTTGTGTTTTCGAAAATTTCAAAATTACTCGATTTCCCCATATTTTTGAAAATCTTCGAAAATACGAGAAATCCACGGTTCGGAAGTCGGAAGGCGGAAAATCGAGAAAATCCGCCGTTCGCGAACGGGATAAATCCGCGGCGGATCCGGGTTCGGATCGGCGAACGGCCATCCCTACTTAAGATTTGCACACTACAGAAGCCTTCCCATTCCCTTTAAGGCGTCTCTATTTGAACTAGTGCCTAGAGAAAAAATAAAAAAAGAACGTATCAGAAACAAAGACTTAAAAATGTTTTTTGAGTTCTTGAGACCTGACCATTGGGGGTTGGAACAGTGCTATGAGACTCTCAAGTGGACATCATCGTTTATCTCTGAAAGTGCTATATCCAATTTAACGCGGGGTACAAAAAAATAGACTAGCTTTAATTCATAGAAATATAATGACAAAACAAATATGTCTTACAACCTCTGGAAGAAGGGAATAATAATTATGTTTAAAAAATCTTTCAAGATGGCTCTCTCTTTCCATTGGACAAGGCCACTCCTAGTTCGGTTATATTTTTGTTAAGGTGAAGGAACTCAATGGCTCTAGGGGAAGAGGAAATTAATTGACTGTGTTAAATGAAATGTAAAAATGTGTCGAGAGGATGGAGTTCGAGAGAAAGCAATGAACTACAACTGCCTGATAAGGTCTCAGACACCTGATCAATGGGCTTCGACACAAACATTTACTATTCGGCTCTTTCAGCATCCACAAGTCATGCGGGATGCACCTAAGGTCATCAAAAGCGGATGAGTTGAGATATAAGGATTAACCACTCAAATGGAGGTTAACCCGCCCTGCCAAGGTATACCTCGTATGGAGATGATAATCTTGTACATTTATCCCTCCCAGTAAGAGATCTTTTTAGAACCCTTGAACTGCAGCTATATAAACAGGGCATTGCTTATCCAACACCTCATTTAGATCTAAAAAGGGATAAAAAACAACAGCAAAACCTTATTCTCATTATTAATTTTGTGTATTTAAATTGCCCTTATAAATTTAGGTAATACTGGAAGAACTCATATATATCCCCTTTTGGCAAACAATCTCTTCATCAAAATAAAACGTATAAACTGTCTCCAAACTAGTAGGTGGTGGAAGGCATGTAACAGGTACCCTTGAGTTAACCTTTGTCAGGGTGGAAGCTATGGCTCTAAACCCTAACCAAACAAAACACCTGATCACCTCTTACACAAGGAGATACAATGTAGCCAATAGGACAGCTTATAAGTCTTGTCTACTGACCACATTTGTATTACCGTGGGGCTGAAGTTAGAGGAAGTAGATATTTTGGTAAGAAGGAAAGTGATACATGTGTTTAATTGGCAGTTTCTGTGCTAAAAGACAAGATACACTCAGGCTATGTAATAAAGTTCTTATCATTAAAGGTGCTAATTTTGCCCTAACCAATCAAATGTTAGCTACCATTGAAAGCTATCAACTGACTGGCTGGGGCAAAATTAGCCCCATTTTTAACAATAAGAACTTTTATTACATAGGCCTGAGTGTGTTTTAGACAGAGGGAGGGGTTACTATCAACTTTTAGAAGAAAAAGTTAATCTAATCAACTTTGCAATTGGCATTTTAATAAACTATACCACATCTACGCACAGTCTAAATGCTAAAAAGGAAACAAATGTGCAGTATAGAAAATTTTACAGAAAAATTTTCCCCAAAAAAAATTCTTTTCGTTCAATTTCTAGTTTCTATTGAGAACCCCACAAGCTGTTTAAATGCTTAATTAAATAAATTAAGTAAAACCCCACGATTGAAATTTTAAAATAACAGTCTAGCGCCAAAATATTATTACAGATTACAACTTGAAACATATATTAAAAGCTGTTTTGTGGTCATCTCCAGCTTCGGTCGTTTATATTATTGAAAACCGCGCATCCCTTCGAATTGGATTCCTAATTTAGCGCTAGAGCGCACTAGATGGACTTTTTCCTGAATGTGATACATTAATTTTGTTTTTTGTTTTTTAAAAAAATTTTACCATGAATTTTAACGTACCCCCCTGCAAAAAATTCTTAAAAAATTTAGGTTAATAAAAATATATGGCAATTCAGAACTGTTAAGAACATCTTATCCCCCTCGAAAACTTCTAAATGGAGCGGACACTAAACTAACTAATTCACTGTAGAAGCGTCTATATTACCCTACATCCTCCCACCCCCCCCACCGCTACAAAATATTGCATTTACATCACTAAAACGATACATGGATTTTCCCTTCAGTGCTGGTGGGTCAGAAAGACACTCTTATCAAGGGCTTAAAATAATCTGAAATGTGTCAATATGAAGGAATTAATCGCTCTGTAATCTAACAATGTGATCACTAGACAATGAATTCGTAGGTAAGTCAACAGTAATAGTTTTTAATTTTTTTTTTTTTTTTTTAATTATCAAACCAAAAATAAAAAAGAAAAAGGTACTCTTTTCAAGAAATACTTAAGTTTAAATCTGGCTACAAAAAGTTTTAATTTCTTTCCTGTTTACATAACTATGCTTCGAAATCTTTTAAGGATTACTTTATCATAAAATAAAATCCTTTTTCTTTTAATAAATTACCCAATAAAAAGTATTTTTTCCCATTTTTTTTTTTTTCAGCGCAAGTGCCCTGTTTACACACGATAATGCATTTATTAAAATAGAACATTAAATAATAAACAAAAGATCTAATTTTTTTTTTAAGCAGTGTTATCTTTTTTTTTTTTTTTTTTTCTATTTTAAAAAAAAAAAAATTTTTTTTTTTTTTTTTTAAATTTGATTTACAAACTCACCAATGAAATAACAGTCTTGACCACCTTGCGGAATAATAGAAGAAAAATTTCTCTCAAATTTTTAAAATTTTTTAAATACCTTCTTTTCTTTTCCATAGTGGGGAATTTGAAGCTATTTTATACTTCTCAAATATAAAACAAATTTGGTTTTTGTGTAGAATAATACATAGCGTTATCTATATAATTTATGATGATCATAGCACAAATATTTTTGTGTCATAACGTATCTTCTATAATTCCTCTCTTTTTAGTTAGTGCTATTTTTTGTAGCCCTAGCGGGGGAGGGGGTAAAATTTTTGATTTGTTGAAATTTTTAAGAACATGATAAACATTGTGTGCGTAGGGAGATGTCTTACCAGGTTCAGAAGAAAGGACTTAATGGACCATCGTTTGCAAGCATTTAGATACATAAAGGGATCGTGGAGATTGGATAATGTATGGCTTACAGTCCACCAAACATCTTTTCTATGGAATTAGTATTGGAAAAGGAAGCCCAAAATTGTTGCATTAAATCTCATATTTCAGCAATGGCTTCAGGGTTGGACTCTGTATATTTACCTCCTGTAGTTAAAGCAATGCCTTGACTTCACTAGTCCTTTAATATCATAACTGGGCGCCCAACTGTTACAGCTATACACACTTAAAATATCTGTTGTTTCAGACCATCCTCATAATGAAACCTCATCCATTGAATTGGACACAAAGAAGTCATTTTCTTGGTCAAGTGATGATGTGAAAACAACTAAAAAGCATAAACATTTACAAATCAGACACCCCATTAGTACGTGTGATCTGATAGGTCAACTCTACATTCATCAATATAGTCAACATGGCACCTTGAACAGCCATTTTGTTTTTTGCCCTTTGCGAAATCGTGGAGAATGAATCCCACCACACAATCTTGTGGCTAACCAACTTGACCCTCAAGAGTTGGAAAAACATTGTTATAGATATTTGGAGGGCCACAAACTTGCTTTACTCCTATACTAATCTGAAATGTATAGACACGCAAAAAACCCCTCTCTGGCAAATGTGGCTTGAATGTTATAGGGACGATTAGAAAAGGGCCAGTAGGACCTCATCAAAGGTGCCTTGTATCAATGAGACATCCATTGGCTTCTCTACACTCTTCCTTTAAACTGTACTTTGCTACTTTCTTCATTTTGGTTTATGGACGGTTAAGCCCTTATATTAAAAACAACTTCTAAAATAAGTTAAACCCCTTCCCTCCAGGCACCCAATCCAAACAAGCAAGACCGGCATCATATCAAGGGGGGGCATTTAAAAATGGACACTTCTCATGTTATCATTAAAAAAAAAAAAAAAAAGATTTTGGTTTTCTTATAGATTAATAAAAATATTACGATAGCTCTGTGTATGGCAAATCTGTGCATCTTTTCTGGTCAGGACGGCATTTTAGCATAGTAAATGAATGGCAGGAGATCCATCAAATTGTTGAATGCCGAGAATCGGTAGACTCCAGCATCCAGTAATATAGACACCAGCAGGTATTATCTGCTCTCTATGAAGAAGAGTATATAGGAACTTGAATATTGGTACAATTCAAAAAGGACCTTCCCCCCACCTTACGCATGTAAGGCAACATATTAGCTCGATTTCCTTTGTCTGCAGTGAACCCTTTGCTTTATCATTATTATTTTGGTTGCTGAAAGGAGTAAAATAAAAAAAACTGCTCTAGAGGATGTGCTACAGGAATCCATGCAATGTACAATCCCAGAGCTACATTAGGCTTTGGGCGGCTAAAAACTGTTGCCTTACTGCTTTATTGGAGAGACTTTTAAAGTCTGTTTGAGAAAAGAATGGGGCCATTAGGCCATTGGGTCGTCCTTCTAAAGGGCGATTGTGAGTGGGGAATGTTTTAGTGCACTTATTAATTCCGCCCAAAGACTTTCATGAACAGTCTTGGATGTCACCCTTTCCATCATTAGATAAAGGCTCTATATCCATAAAGTCCTTTTTAGAGACCTTTTTGCCCCTTTGAGTTTTGTCTAAAGAGGTCATCCCAAAATGACCCCGAAACGGAATTGTTGCCACCATTTCTTAATCATACATTTACAAAAACCTACAATCATATCTAAATTAAATTAATATAATAATCTTAACATCTGTCTAATATAAGAAAAATACCATTTAAAAAAGTCTCAGATATAGGCTTTGTAAAATTCGGGGGTGAATTTTTCTCCACTTGTTTCAAAATTCCTATCGTGGAGCTCATGAAACATTCTAAAGGGCATTTTGAAATGAAGTGGTAAGAAAAAGTTATGCCCCCTCTTCTAGACTCGTATCGACCCGTTAGGGCTGTGATGACAAGTATGTCAGGCTTAACATGTACAAGGATGTGTGCATTCCTGCCACAATCAAGATTTTTTTGTTCTTAGGGGGACTATAGCCCTTCTGTTGAGGAGGATGTTTAATTAAACCCCTTTTTTACATGATAACAACATAAAAGAAAGCTGTGAAACTTGTCTTTCAGTCCACAAGCTGAGATTCACCCTGATGCTTAAACAGGAGTTTTTGATAAGCCCTCTTAACCCATCCAACCACCCCACTTGAGAAAGATGAATATATATATTCTACTTGAGTATTTTTTTCCAACAAGTTATGGGTTTTCAGAATTCCAAAATGATATGCTCAGGACAGGAAACCTAAATATCCAGGAGCAACCCCAAGAATTATTTTCTTGGGGGGGGGGGGGAAGAGATTTTCAAATTTTTTGCTGGAAGGAGCTACAGAGATTAAGAAAATAAGATTTTTTGATGCATAAGAAGCAGGTTCCGTTGATGTTGGTAAACTTGTTGGGATGAAAACTTTTTGGTGTTCACCTGAAAGGGTCAACACTGCAAAAAAACTTTTCTCATGAAGGAGTGGACTTAAGAACCTTACCCCTACTGACATTTTGTAGAGCTTGTAACTTTGGTCCAGCAAGTCTGTAAGTTTGTATATTTTTTTTTTTTACATTTAAATTTTTAAAAAAACGCTTGGTTAGCTTAGAGGAAGCAAAATAATCTTGTGTAAAATTATTATAATTTGTGTTGTGTTCCTCAAGAGGAAGAGTTTGGAAGTGGAAGTTGACCGCTTCCCGTAAATGCTGGTCAACTTTCAAAGAGTTTCCTGGTTACAAGCAAGTTTCTAAAGTCTTTAAAAGCCCCCAACTTCAGTGCACAGTAAAAAAAAGTCAGTCACGTACAAATAAAAATAATAATTCAAATAATAAAAAAACACCTACATGCAGAAAGTCCTGAACATTATTTTATAATCATTTTCGTGGTCCTTTTGTAATAACCGGCAGGATTTCTGATTTTTTAATTTTTTTTCGATGTGTGGTTATTTTTTGCGTACGAAATCTTGCCGCACGTAACGTTGTAACTGCACAGTTGATATAGTGCTTTGTGTAAATTTAAAGTTGTATTCGAGGTAATTGTTGTATCCTCATATCACAGGTTCCCAGAGATCGGTACACAGTTTGTGGTTTAGTCTAAAATGTTTTTTTTTTTTTGTATTTTTGTAATTGTTGATGAATACAGATTCCTGTTAGTACAATATTTATTTTCAAGGTAGTGATGAGCGTAGGAAGATGATGTTGACTGGTGCCAACACTTTTGAACCTGAATTGTAACCCTGAGCTCCCAAAGCGTTTTTTTGTTTTCTGTTAAAGATTCAGCCCTTCTGCAAATCTTTACCCTCTCCCACCTGTCGGTGAGAACATTGACTCCAAGAAAAAGTGACCGGACTGAATATTTGTCAACGGGAATCTCGTATGTGGTGGATCGAAGCTGGAACTGTTACGGAACTGTCCCGGATTTGTTTTTTTCCTACCACAAGACTTTGTGGATGTCAACGGTCAATCTAATAAAACCAACATCTTTATAAAACAAAATGGAAACACAGAGGGAAACGACCAGGAGACGGCACCTTCTAACCATCTGAGATAGGGGGCAAAGTGTCTCTGGTTCCTCTTCACCCACCCAGTCGTATTCTGGCTGATAAAGTTTTTCATGTTGTGTTTCATTCATTTTCCCTCCCCCTTCTGCTTTCATCCAAGTTTTGATCTATTTTAATACATATTCAGATCGGATGGTGCGGTAACACCACAAAACAGAGAGAAGACGGTTAAAGTGGAGTCCCCTGATATCCAGTAAACAACCATGATATCCTCCCGGCCTCGGGCCATAAAAAAATATAAAAAAAATTAGAAGTTCTGTTCACTAGGAAAAGTTTTTCCTTCTTCATCTTTTTTGACCTCTATGCACCCAAACCCTCCCAGACCCTGCCCCGACAATCGTCCCACTTTAGGAAAAAATTCGGATGGCCTGAGGCAGAAGCATGGCAAACTGGGCATTGCGTTCATTCCTTTACAGATGGAACTGCACATTCCATGCAGAAAAGGTTGTGCCCGCAAGGCACCAGTGCGCGGGTAACTCGCTCTCTCAAACCACACCATGCACTCCCGGCTTCCGGAAATCGAGGTCCGGTGGTGGTGAGTTTGGTGAATCCCGGCAGTGGTCGCCTTGGCTTCTTCGTGCAGTGTGGTAAGTCGGTATTGGCAGGTTATCTCTGATTGAAATGGTCTGGACATTGCCACTGCTCCCGGATCTTTGTTGCTTGGTGAAGATTCCAGGTGCCGGGTTGGCATTCTCCTGCCCGCCCCACATAGGACCTCCAGACTCTGTCACACCATAGTACACCCTTGCTTGTAGTTGGGGAACAAATAGCCGTAGTTGAAGTCATTTTGATCATTCAGTCTTGGGGTCTCGTACACAGGCTCCGGAGGGCAATCTCCTATGCAGCCCAGGCTGTTTTGGCGAAAGGTGGATAAGGGTTTGCATCCTGTGGCCGTGCCGTGCACCCTCCAGCTTTCTGGGTACCGGCTTTCCATCCCCGAATCTGGGCTGCTAGACAGGAAGTCGTTCTCGTTGTTGTATTCCAGAATTTTACCAGTGCGTACTGCGATGTGCGTTTCACTTTCTTCCTCGCTCGCTCCACGTTCCCCCGGGCTCCGGTGATCTCAAAACAGGGTCTCGGTCACGGCTCGGGGTGATAGTGGTGTTGGTCTGCTGCTGGATTCTTTTGATGGTGGCACCTTTGGGCCCGACACCAAGCCCACCACTTGTAAGGGACGCGAACAGGATGGTCACCTGACCGGGGAGAGTCGGAGCGCTGCCGAACGCGGTACCGGCCTTGTTACGGGAAGCTCGGATCATAGAGAAGTGTCAGCGGCAGAGATGATTTCCCTTCTAGCCATAGCCACGTCCTCTCTGCGTCCGGTACCATAAACACGGGCTCCTCCCCTCGTACCGCGTCTTGATGTACGTGTTCGTTTTGGCTCTGTGCTTATTTTACAACCTTGGAAAAAAGACAGAAAAAAAAAGAAACAGTTACTATTTTATACAGTGGGTTAAAGGGAAAATAAGTCACTTTGTACTTCCCCTTTAACAATTTTCATTTTTTTTTTTTGCGTGTTTATTATGCCTCTGAAAATGAGAAAGAAAAGCTGCCATATTGCTGCATTAGGTTAGTGGGTTCTGGGTTGATACACCACCTCTCTTGTAATAAATAAAATGCGCCTGTAATTAAGAATGATTCCTCAGTAAGCAATATGGCAGCTCCCTCAACGCATACATAATAAATATAGGTCTTATTATAAATCAAATTTCTATATTATATATCTATAGTATACAGATCTTCCATGGATATTACGTCTATATATCTGTATTACATATCTATTTTTTTATATCTGCATTGTTTGTACTGTATATAACTATTGTATAGCTATATTATATAGATCAGTATTACATATCATTACAGTCACGTTACACTGTGAACAGATCTGTCTGCTTGTATGTTAAAATGAAATTAATTCTATGATAATATTGCAGTCATTTACTTAAAGAATGAACACAATTATGTTACAAGCAAAAGATGATAATATATGGTTACTTAAGGTAACAGGTTATACAGGTCAGGAGACTCTGGGTACCACTCATGTATTATAAGGGATAATGTATCCCCTACTGTAAATTATAAGGATATTAGAAGTCACTGGGAGTTCTGGTCTATATAAAGGTACAAGGATACAGACTGAGTTATACAGGGAACTCTGGGTACCACTCAGTATTTATAAGGGATAATGTATCCCCTACTGTAAATTATAAGGATATTAGAGGTCACTGAGGAGTTCTGTGTCCATATAAAGGTACAAGGATACAGACTGAGTTATACAGGGAACTCTGGGTACCACTCATGTATTATAAGGGATAATGTATCCCCTACTGTAAATTATAAGGATATTAGAAATCACTGAGGAGTTCTGTGTCTATATAAAGGTACAAGGACACAGACTGGTATACAGGGAACTCTGGGTACCACTCTGTATTATAAGGGATAATGTATCCCTACGTAAGTTATAAGGATATTAAAGTCACTGAGAGTTCTGTGTCTAATAAGGTACAAGGACACAGACTGAGTTATACAGGGAACTCTGGGTACCACTCATGTATTATACGGGATAATGTATCTCCTACTGTAAATTATAAGGATATTAGAAGTCACTGAGGAGTTCTATGTCCATATAAAGGTACAAGGACACAGACTGAGTTATACAGGGAACTCTGGGTACCACTCATGTATTATAAGGGATAATTTATCCCCTACTGTAAGTTATAAGGATATTAGAAGTCACTGAGTTCTGTGTCTATATAAAGGTACAAGGACACAGACTGAGTTATACAGGGAACTCTGGGTACCACTCATGTATTATACGGGATAATGTATCTCCTACTGTAAATTATAAGGATATTAGAAGTCACTGAGAGGTTCTATGTCTATATAAAGGTACAAGGACACAGCTGAGTTATACAGGGATCTGGGTACCACTCATGTATATAAGGGATAATGTATCCCCTACTGTAAATATAAGGATATTAGAAGTCACTGAGGAGGTTCTGTGTCAATAAAGGTACAAGGACACAGACTGAGTTATACAGGGAACTTGGGTACCATCATGTATTATAAGGGATAATGTATCTCCTACTGTAAATTATAAGGATATTAGAAGTCACTGAGGAGTTGTGTGTCTATATAAGGTACAAGGACACAGACTGAGTTATACCGGGAACTCTGGGTACCACTCATGTATTATAATTGATAATGTATCCCCACTGTAAATTATAGGATATTAGAAGTCACTGAGGAGTTCTGTGTGTTATATAAAGGTACAAGGACACGACTGAGTTATACAGGGAACTCTGGGTACCACTCTGTATTATAAGGGATAATGTATCCACTACTGTAAATTATAAGGATATTAGAAGTCACTGAGGAGTTCTGTGTCTATATAAAGGTACAAGGATACAGACTGAGTTATACAGGGAACTCTGGGTACCACTCATGTATTATAAGGATAATGTATTCCCTACTGTAAATTATAAGGATATTAGAAGTCACTGAGGAGATCTGTGTCTATATAAAGGTACAAGGACACAGACTGAGTTATACAGGGAACTCTGGGTACCACTCATGTATTATACGGGATAATGTATCCCCTACTGTAAATTATAAGAAGATTAAGAGTCACTGAGGGGTTGTATTTGATTAATTACAATGATTTATAAACAAGTTTCCAGCCTTCCATCATGGGTCTATCCGTATCCAGAATATCTTAAAATCTACATTTCCTATCAATAAGTTCATCTCTAAAGGAATATAATGAGGATAACAAGTGACCAATCAGGATGCAGGAGGAGACAGTTAAAGTCCAAGCTACGGAGGGAGGATTAGAAGCCTTGAGCCTAATTGTAGAAATGACTGGAGTTGCCCAAATTGCTACTGACTTTACCTGGCAAGGCGCAGGTTAACTGTAAATAGGTAGACAAAGAAAATATCCACATCTATGGACCCTGCCCAATGGGGGAATATTCCTCTCCCTCCTTATCCAGAAAGTGGCTGGATTTCTCATGGGCGACACAAAGGCTCCATTGTTAGAGGCTCACAAGGGTCTCTGCGCTTAGGAAACCAAGTTCTGCTTAAATGCCACCGAGGATTTTTTTTTTCTTATTTGTAGGTGGACTTGAAACTCCTCCCACCCTGACCATTAAATGGGATATCAGGGCCCCAATCATAAAGAAGAATATTAATTCCAGGTGTGTGACAATAGTGAGTGCACCCTCACATTACAGTATGTGACAATAGTGAGTGCACCCTCACATTACAGTATGTGACAATAGTGAGTGCACCCTCACATTACAGTATGTGACAATAGTGAGTGCACCCTCACATTACAGTATGTGACAATAGTGAGTACACCCTGACATTACAGTATGTGACAATAGTGAGTACACCCCCACATTACAGTATGTGACAATAGTGAGTACACCCCCACATTACAGTATGTGACAATAGTGAGTACACCCCCACATTACAGTATGTGACAATAGTGAGTTCACCCTCCCATTACAGTATGTGACAATAGTGAGTACACCCCCACATTACAGTATGTGACAATAGTGAGTTCACCCCCACATTACAGTATGTGACAATAGTGAGTTCACCCTCCCATTACAGTAGGTGACAATAGTGAGTACACCCCCACATTACAGTATGTGACAATAGTGAGTACACCCTCTCATTAAAGTATGTGACAATAGTGAGTACACCCTGACATTACAGTATGTGACAATAGTGAGTACACCCGGACATTACAGTATGTGACAATAGTGAGTACACCCCCACATTACAGTATGTGACAATAGTGAGTACACCCTCACATTACAGTATGTGACAATAGTGAGTACACCCCCACATTACAGTATGTGACAATAGTGAGTACACCCTCACATTACAGTATGTGACAATAGTGAGTACACCCCCACATTACAGTATGTGACAATAGTGAGTACACCCCCACATTACAGTATGTGACAATAGTGAGTACACCCTCACATTACAGTATGTGACAATAGTGAGTACCATCACCATTACAGTTTGTGACAATAGTGAGTACACCCCCACATTACAGTTGACAATAGTGAGTACACCCCCACATTACAGTATGTGACAATAGTGAGTACACCCTCACATTACAGTATGTGACAATAGTGAGTACACCCTCCCATTACAGTATGTGACAATAGTTAGTACACCCCATTACAGTATGTGACAATAGTGAGTACACCCCCACATTACAGCATGTGACAATAGTGAGTACACCCCCACATTACAGTATGTGACAATAGTGAGTTCACCCTCCCATTACAGTATGTGACAATAGTGAGTTCACCCTCCCATTACAGTACGTGACAATAGTGAGTACACCCCCACATTACAGTATGTGACAATAGTGAGTTCATCCTCACATTACAGTATGTGACAATAGTGAGTTCACCCTCCCATTACAGTACGTGACAATAGTGAGTACACCCCCACATTACAGTATGTGACAATAGTGAGTACACCCCCACATTACGTATGTGACAATAGTGAGTTATCCTCACATTACAGTATGTGACAATAGTGAGTTCACCCTCCCATTACAGTACGTGACAATAGTGAGTACACCCCCACATTACAGTATGTGACAATAGTGAGTACACCCCCACATTACAGTATGTGACAATAGTGAGTACACCCCCACATTACAGTATGTGACAATAGTGAGTACACCCTCACATTACAGTATGTGACAATAGTGAGTACACCCCCACATTACAGTATGTGACAATAGTGAGTACACCCCCACATTACAGTATGACAATAGTGAGTACACCCTCACATTACAGTATGTGACAATAGTGAGTACACCCTCCTTACAGTATATGACAATAGTGAGTACACCCCACAATACAGTATGTGTGCAATAGTTAGTACACCCCATTACAGTATGTGACATAGTGAGTACACCCCCACATTACAGCATGTGACAATAGTGAGTACACCCTCACATTACAGTATGTGACAATAGTGAGTACACCTCCCATTACAGTATATGACATAGTGAGTACACCCCCACAATACAGTATGGGGCAATAGTGAGTACACTCTCACATTACAGTATGTGACAATAGTGAGTACACCCCCACATACAGTGTGTGACAATAGTGAGTTCATCCTCAATTACAGTATTTGACAATGTGAGTAACACCCACATTACAGTGTGTGACAATAGTGAGTACACTCTCACATTACAGTAGTGACATAGTGAGTACACCCCCATTACAGTATGTGACAATAGTGAGTTCACCCTCATATTACAGTATGTGACAATAGTGAGTTCACCCTCACAATACAGTATGTGACAATAGTGAGTACACCCCACATTACAGTATGTGACAATGGTGAGTTCACCTCATATTACAGTATGTGACAATAGTGAGAGCACCCCCACATTACAGTATGTGACAATAGTGAGTACACCCCTCACATTACAGAGTGACAATAGGGATTCACTCTCACATACGTATGTGACAATGTGAGTTCACCCTCACATTACAGTATGTGACAATAGTGAGTTCACCCTCACATACAGATGTGACAATAGTGAGTTCACCCTCACATTACAGTATGTGACAATAGTGAGTTCACTCTCACATTACAGTATGTGACAATAGTGAGTTCACCTCACATTACAGTATGTGACAATAGGAGTAACCCTCACATTACAGTATGTGACAATAGTGGTACACCCTACATTCAGTATGTGACATAGTGAGTCACCCTTACATTACAGTATGTGACAATAGTGAGTACACCCTACATTACAGTATGTGACAATAGTGAGTTCACCCTCAAATTACAGTATGTGACAATAGTGAGTTCACCCTCACATTACAGTATTGACATAGTGAGTTCACCCCACATTGTGTTAAATTTTCTGTATGGGACATACTGAAGATCTGACACTGTGATACAAGTGAAGTCAGTGTATAGTGTGTATAACAGTGTAAATAACTCACACACAGACATTCATCATTTCTAACCCCTAAGTAATAACGTCCATATTGTGCCAGTTATCCATTTCCCTCCCGGGGCCATGTGACTGGTTAGTGTTACAAGGTGTTATGTGTGTGTGGTGTAACAGGTGACAAGTGTGTTTATCTACAGTCAGCGTGGTGGTAGCAGTGTGAGTTTGGGTACTGCTGGCACTGGGGAGAAACAGTCCATTGAATGAACCATGAGTGCAAAAGTGCTGTGACTAGAAGAGAGCATGATCCCCTCCCTTGGGTAACTGTGACGTAAGGCAGAATTCCAACATAACAACCCCAAACACACCCACAAGACCTTGCTAAAAACACAGGAAAGGTGCTGGACTGGCCAGACCTCAACCCTATTGATCATCTGTGGAACATCCTCAATCTGAAGGTAGGGGGAGCCCAAGGTCTGTGAAGCTTTAGTGAACCCTGTGCCCTGTGTGTCAATGTTTTGTGTAGTCAACATTATTTTTCAGCACAGCCTTGGGCACAGAGTTCACTAAAGCTTCACAGACCTTGGGCTCCCCCTACCTTCAGATTG
>JAACNH010000439.1:0-83728 GCA_019447015.1 Hymenochirus boettgeri | reverse complement strand
TATCCATGGGACAGGGTCTCTCATTATACTGCTAGATTGTAATATCCTTGGGACAGGGTCTCTCATTATACTGCTAGATTGTAATATCCATGGGACAGGGTCTCTCATTATACTGCTAGATTGTAATATCCATGGGACAGGGTCTCCCATTATACCGCTAGATTGTAATATCCATGGGGCAGGGTCTCTCATTATACCGCTAGATTGTAATATCCATGGGACAGGGTCTCCCATTATACCGCTAGATTGTAATATCCATGGGACAGGGTCTCTCATTATACTGCTAGATTGTAATATCCTTGGGACAGGGTCTCTCATTAGTATACAGCTTTAGATTTTTAATATCCATGGGGCAGGGTCTCTCATTATACCGCTAGGTTGTAATATTCCATGGGACGGGTCTCTCATTATACTGCTAGATTGTAAATCCATGGGACAGGGTCTCCATTATACTGCTAGATTGTAATCCATGGGACAGGGTTCTCATTATACTGCTAATTGTAATATCCATGGGACAGGGTCTCTCATTATACCGCTAGATTGTAAATCCATGGGACAGGGGTCCCCCATAGATTGTAATATCCATGGACAGGTCTCCCATTATACCGCTAGAGGTAATCATGGGACAGGGTCTCCCATTATACCGCTAGATTGTAATCTCATGGGACAGGGTCTCCATTATACCCTAGATTGTATATCCATAGGACAGGTTCCCATTATACCGTCGATTGTAATATCCATGGGACCGGTCTCCCATTATACCACTAGATTGTAATATCCATAGGAAGGGTCTCCAATTATACCGCTAGATTGTAATCCTTGGGACAGGGTCTCCCATTATACGATAGATTGTAATATCCATGGGACAGGGTCTCCCATTATAACGCTGATTGTAATATCCATGGGACAGGGTCTCCATTTAACCGCCTAGATGTAATCTCCTGGGACAGGGTCTCCCATTATACCGCTAGATTGTAATCTCTTTGGGACAGGGTCTCCCATATACCGCTAGATTGTATATCCTTGGGACAGGGTCTCCCATTATACCGCTAGAATGAAATCCTGGGCAGGAGGTCTCCCATTTCTTTGTATACCGCTTAGATTGTGATATATCCTTGGGACAGGGTCTCCCATTATACCTTTAGAGTTGATCTGGATTGGTTGTAATGCTCGCAGTGGGGGACAGGGTCTCCGCTATTATACCGCTAGATTGTATATCCATGGGACAGGGTCTTCCCATTATACCGCTAGAGTTGTAAATCCTTGGGACAGGGTCTCCCATTATACCACTAGATGGTGTAATATCCATGGGACAGGTCTCCATATACGCTAGATTGTAATCTCCTTGGGACAGGGTCCCCCATTTACTGCTAGATTGTAATCTCCTGGGACAGGTCTCCCATTATCCCGCTAGGAGTGTATTCTCCTTGCGGGACAGGGTCCCCGCCGTGGTATATCGTGCTAGAGTGGGTTAGATCGTCCGTGTGGGGGAGGGAGGGTTCGTCCCATTAGTCTCGGAGGGGATTGTCATCTAGCTCTGGGGAGAGAACCCCGAACATCGCCCCCCGCCCCCCTGACACCCCCCGCCCCCCCGACCAGGCCAGGACGACTCCCACCCCCCCCCCCCGAGGAGCCCCCCCCCCAACTTATACCTACCCAGGGCCTCTACTCGTCCCAAGAACCTTACCCATGGGCTCTACGTCCAAAACTAAAAAAACCCTATCTCATGGGCTCTATGGTCCCCAACTTCTTACCGACCCATGGGCCTCTACGTATCCAACTCCTATCATGAGCTCTACCTACCCATGGCATTACTGCCCCAACTCTCTACCTCATCCCCATGGGCCTCTATGTCTCAACACTACCTTACTCTGGGCCCTCTCTACCTACCCATGGGCCTCTACTATCCAAACTACCTACCCATGGGGGCCTCTACTGTCCCCAAACTTCTACATACCCTGCCTCTACGTTCTCCCCCCAACTACCTACCATGGGGCCTCTACTGTCCACAACTACCTATCATGGGCCTTATGTTCCCAACTTTACCTACCATGGGCCTCTACTGTCTACCCAACTACCGAGTCATGAGCCTCGACCTACCCATGGGCCTTCGACGCCTAACTTCCTACCCATGGGCCTCTCTGTCCCCAAGTAACCTACCCAGGGCCTTCTATGTCCCAACTTCCTACCCATGGGCCTTTACTGTCCCCAATTACCTACCCATGGGCTCTAATGTCCCCAACTACCTACACATGGCCTCTACTGTCCCCAACTACCGACCCCATGGCCTCTAATTCCCCTACTACCTACCCATGGGCCTCTATTGTCCACAAATACATACCCATTTGCCCTTTACTGTCCCAACATGCTACCTACCCATTAGCCTCGACTGTTCACCAACTTCTACTACCCAGGGCCTCTATGGTCCCCAACTACCTACCCATGGGCCTCGGGACTTCCCACTACCTACACATGGGCCTCGAATGTCCCCAAATACTACCCCATGGCCTCTACTGTCCCTACTACCTGCCCATGGCCTTACTGTCAACAACTACCTACCCATTGCCTCTTACTCTCCCAACTTCTTCTACCATGGGCCTTACTGTCCACAAAAATACCTACCCATTTGCCTCTACTCTCCCCACTTCTACCACCATGGGCCTCTAGTGTCCCCAACAACCCACCCATGGGCCTCTACTGTCCCCAAACTTCTACCTCCCAAGGGCCATATTGCAATTTAACGTATGATAGCGACGTTATGTACACCCATTGGGTGACATTTCACTGAACATGATAAGGGCCATGTGGTAGTCACTATCGTATGGTTTTCTCTTAGGGTTTTGTACATCTACCATCACATTATTATAGTTATGATCATTAGGTTAATGATTTTATAACTATGTCCTGCAGAATATACATTACAAATCAACCCACTAACTTGCTGCATTATGGGAACCAGTAAAGTTACAATGGGCAGGTACCCTCAAGAGGCTTAGGTTAGGGAGCAGGTGGGAGTTATAGCTTTATAGGGTCGGAGCTATTATGCTAATTTGAAAACTACAACTACCAGCATTTCCCTGTCTGTTGTCATGTGGGGAGATTACAGGGGGCTAGGCCACCGAGCGCGTTTTTGCGGTTTGCGCACGCGTCGCGCTCGCGATGCGCCCTCGATTTTCGCCTAAGTGGGAAATCGCTGGGAACGCAAAAATTCCCAGTGATTTCCGATGCGCATGCGTTCACATTTTGTTGGGGCGGGTTAACGCAGGTTTCCATAACGCGAAAAAGCGAAAAACGCGAACGCACAAGAAAAAGCGCACACAGCGATCGCGATTTTGTGAAGCGATTCTGTTTTGTGTTGAGTGCGTCTCAGCCTAAATGTCAAATCATCGTGGAGGTCCGGCGTCTAATTGAGAATTACTTCTGAAATATAAACGATCCTGAATGGATCCTATAATCGTAACTAGCAGAGAGAAAACCCGGCTGTATATGAGTGAGACCTAAAGCTGGGTTACACACAGTAAACGATAAAGCCCCTGATACCTCGGATCCGACTTTTCGCCACTGGTTATCACTGATTTTTAAATTGCAAAAGTCCCAAAAATTTGGCCAAAAAAAGGCTCGATTAACGGAAGACGAAACATGTAACAAACCTTTGGGTAATACATGGGTAATTATCATCACATTCATGGCCAGGGAACAATGGGTTGTTTGGAAGTGAATTAATATCCCGACACCAGGCCTGTTGCATTGTTGTATGTAGACTGGGATCTGTAGGGGCGGGGTGGATGGTCATGATGTACGAACAACAGAGAATATGGGCTCCGCTTTAATAATACCAATCCTGTTAAAGTGGTGAACCTAGCTAAGCACCAAGATAACAGTTTTGTGCAATGAATTAGCCACGCCCCATTCAAGCTGTGATGGACATAATTGTGCAGCGATGATATCATAGCTGAGCACAAATTAAAGCCTGATTAGGTTTGCAGGCGATTATATCATAGGTAAGTAACAGCTGATGACATCATTTTGCAGCTATAGATCGTTTTACAGATTTTGTACATTGCATCACTGTAACTGTTGAGACACTTTGGGCCTCATTTACCCAGACGCTCGCGTGTTAGCGCGACTTTAGCTCCATATTAGCTTCAGGTGCGTGCGTTGACGCAAAAATCACGCTTATTTTGCGTTTGGCTAGTTTTAGCGCAGGGTTTTAACACCAAACATATAGCTGGTGGTAAACTTCGCAGTCGGAAATCCCTTACCGGGATTCGCAAACGAGGATATTACTCGCGGAAGGAGCATTTACCCAGCGCGATAGCGGCTCTGGGTAAATGAGGCCCTTTATTTGCTGTTTTCATATTGCGCCGGGTAATGTGAAGGTTAATATTAAGACCTACGTACCTTATTAAAGGAAACTAAAGGCTGGACTTAAAGAACATACCATAAAAAAGTGTTCGGCAGGGATTTAAATGATTCAGTCTATATCACTTTAATCTACGGTTGGACAGAAATCTGTTGTATGGTTTAACCTGTACTTTATATATGATTAAACATCTTCCAGTTCCTAACTATTTTTGTAGACCTAATCGGAAAAAATTCTACTATAGGGTTTTTACAGCAAACGGATGCAGACTCTATAGATATCGGGTACGAAGACGCCCTACTGGTTAAAGCTTCTAATTGAGAATGTACGCTGAAATATAAACGATCCGAATGCAACACACAGGATGTGCACAAATAGCGAGCATTTATCGCACGCCGATGTGTGCGCTTTCTTGTGAGTTTTGTGTTCGTGGCGTGTTTGCGTTTTGCAGCGTGCGTTTTCGCCTTTTGAGTTAGGAAAACCCATGCGTTAACGCAAAACAAATGGTGAACGCATTGATCGGTTTCTGTTTTCGTTTGGAGAATTCTAGTTACTTTTAAAATTTTGTTAGGTGGTTTCATACGGCCTAAATTCCGCCAGCACATCGGATATTGAAGGGTTCACCTATTCAAACTTGGTTTAGCGCCAACCCCTGACTAATTATGTCCCAAGAATTAAACCAAGAATTAGAACGGAAAGACCGGCCATAAACTATGAGCCCCTCGCCTCTACTCCTAACTACATCCCATATTAACATGTTCAGACCCATCACTATCCTTCTATCCAACTCTATTCAAATTCTTTTGCTGCACTTACAACCCCCTATTGTTGGTGAGACCATCCTTTGCACCTCCATTTATCCTCTTACGTTCTGTCCCATTCATGAACTGCTTGGAATGTTTAAATCATCCTAGTAGGGATGGCCGGTTCGCGATTGAACAGGATCCGCCACGGATTTATCCCGTTCGCGAAACGGCGGGTTTTTCAGGATTTTCTTGCCTTCCGACCGCGGATTCTCGTATTGTCGGAAAAATTTTTGAAAATACGGGACATCTCGTAATTTCGGAAATTTCCGGAAATACGCGTTTTACTCGTAATTTCGAAATTTCGAAAACAAAAGGTTTTAAATTTCCGTACAGTAGTACAAATTACGAAATTACGGATTTCTGTATTTTTCGAAAATAAGAGAAATTTCATAAAGTTCAAGGATATTTGCTTTTAACAGGTCGCTCGTGGATGTTCGAATCTCGAGCGGACCCGGAATACATGATTTGTTTTGTTTCTAACTCATTCCATCTACTGCTTCTTACGGAGACCTTGGATACTCCCACCATGATTTCTGCGGTTCGAGCTTCCATTACGCATGCGTCTATCTTTCTTCACCTCGCCCTCGACGGTGGAGAGGTAGGGTCTTCTCTTTTCACTATCTGCAGGTGTAAACTGTTTCACTCTTGGCTTTTTCCTCATTGAAGTCCATGTTGTCCAACTATTCAACCCTTATGTCTACGAAGTAGCATTCGTTACAGGACCCATTCTGCCTCACCCCAGTCGCTTTCCTTACAGAGTTTGAAACTATATCTCTATCTTTCTTTCCTCCAACTGTCCAGGCTATAATTATAACTGACTTCAATTGTCCTTGACGACGCTAAGCAGTCCTGTCCTCGCTTCTCCACCTCACGTCTCCTTCTCCCTCCAGCAGTGACCAAAACAAGCACATGGATGGTCTCCTACTGGACTTGGCTTTACTAAACATCTGTTGTCTCACATAACAATATCCGTGTTGTTGTTTTCGCTATTTAACACTCTCTGAAGCCTCGCCTACTAAACCACTTTAACTTTATTACGACCCGGGATTTGTGGACTAGTTTAGCATTAAAGTAGACAAAAAGCCACATGCAAATCCCTTCACCTTGTGACAAATCACCACCTCTTATTCCCCCACCATGCAACTTCTGGAATCTTTCAACCATCACCGATTATGAAGTCTCAGACCTTCTTTGGTCTCCACCCCTTAAAATGTACCTGATCCACGCCCTCCTTCCTACTCGAACACAGCTGAACTCCTTACCCCGCTCTATCTCACACCTTAATTCTCCTGACCTCTGGGATATTTCCTGATGCCTTCAAACATGTGTGTCAAGCCCCTTCTTACATAAACCCCTCTTGAACCCTACTTGTCTCTCAAAACTTACCTCAACTGTCTCCCTTTTACGTTTGCTTATAACTCTAGAAACGTCTGTCTCTACACGCATTACTAACCACTCATCCTAATAATCATATGGACAATTGAAATCGGGATCCGACGGGTCATAACTGAAAACGGGCCCTCTGTAAGGTTCCTAATGACCTACAAACTGCAAAATCAAGGGTCAATTCTCCCTCATTCGCCTGACCGGTTGATCGGCCACTCTCTTCTGATGCAAATTCTATCTCTTCTCTGGCATCCGAAATAGAAGCTGTTTCATTGTTGTCTCTGATCTCCTATCAGATCTTTCTCTAGAATGTTATCGCTACCGTGATAACTCTCTCCCTTCGCCCGGGGAAATCCATTAAACTTTTCCCATCTAGACTGTTATCCTACCTTTATAAACCTCTCAATCTCTCCCTTCGCCTGGTGCATCCATTAATACTTTCACATTAGGACTGTTATCCTACCTTTATTAACTCTCTCCCTTCTACCTTCGTACCTGGTTCGGGGTGAATCCATTTATACTTCACATCTAGACTGTTATCTACCTTATAATCTCTCCCTCTCTCGCTTAGCATTGCCCTGGTGGGAAATTCATTAATACTTTGACATATAGGACGTTTATCCACTTTATAACTCTCTCCCTCTCTCCCTTCGCCTGGGACATCATTAATACGTTTCCCATATAGATGTTATCCTACCTTATATAAATCTCTCCCTCTCTCCCTTCGCCTGGCTGACATCCTTAAGACGTTCCCATCTAGACTGTTATTCTACTTTATAACCTCTCTCTCTCGCTCGACTGGTGACATCCATTATACTTTCTCATCTAACTGTTATCCTACCTTTATAAATCTCTCCATCTCTCGCTTCGCATGGCGTGACCATACATTACCTTTCACATCTAGGACTTTTCCTACCCTTTATAACGCTCTTCCCTCTCGCTTCGCCATGGTGACATCCATTAATACTTTACATCTGGACTGTTATCCTACCTTTAAACTCTCTCCCTCTCTCGCTTGCCTGGTGAAATCAGTAATACTTTCACATTCTAGAATGTTATCTACCCTTTATGAAACTCTCTCCCCCATCCTTCGCCTGGGTGACATCCATTAATTACTGCACATCTAGACTGTTCTCCTACCGTTATAACTCTCTCCCCTCGCTCCCTTCGTGCCTGTGCCATCCATTAATATTTCCCATCTAGACCTGTTATCTACCTTTATAACTCTCTCCCTCTCTTCGCGGTAGCCTGGTGACATGCCATAATACTTTCAAATCTGACTGTTATCCTACCTTTATAACCTCTCCCTCTCTCGCTTCGCCTGGTGGAAATCCAGTAAGACTTTCACATCTAGATGTTATCCTACCTTTATAACTCTCTCCCTCTCCCCTTCGCATGGGGTGCTTGGTTTTGGTGTGGGTTTTGCTGACATCCATAATACTTATTCCAAGCTCGACTGTTATCCTACCTTTATAACTCTCTCCTCTTCGACTTCCCTGGTGACATCCATTAATACTTCAATCTAGACTGTTATCATACCTTATAACTCTCTCCCTTCCCTCCCTTCGCCTGGTGACATCCATTAATACTTTCACATAAGATGTTCTCCTACATTTCTAACTCTCTCCCTCTCTCCCTTTCGCCTGGTGACATCCATTAATTACTTTCACATCTAGACTGGTACCTACCGTTATAAAACTCTATCCATCTCTCCCTTGCCTGGTGACATCCATTAAAGACTTTAACAATCGTGAATGTTATCCTTACCTCATTTATAACTCTCCCCTCTCTCGACTTCGCATGGGGACAATCCATAATACTTTAATCTAGACTGGTTATCCTACCTTTATAACTCTCTCCCTCTCTCCTTCGCCCGGCCTTGGGACATCCATAATACTGTCAATCTAGACTGTTATCATACATTTATATAACTCTCTCCCTCTCCCCTTCGCCTGGTGACATCATTAAACTTTTCCATCTAGACTGTGATCCACCTTTTATAACTCTTCGCCCTCTTCACTTCGCATGTGGACATCCCATTAATACTTTCACATATAGATGTATCCTAACATTTATAACTCTCTCCCTCTCTCTTCGACCCTGGGGGGAAATCCATTAATACTTTTTCCCATCTAGACTGTTATCCTACTTTTTTAACTCTCTCCCTCTATCGCTCGCATGGGTGACATCCATTAATACTTTCCCATTCTAGATGTGTATCCGCCCCTTTTACCTCTCTCCCTTCTCCTTCGCCTGGTGAATCCATTAATACTTTCACATCTAGACTGTATCCTACCTTAAACTTTCTCCTCTCTCGCAGCTTGGTGACATTCCATTTAATTACTGTCACATCTAGACTGTTTATCACTACCTTTTTAAATCTCCTCCATCTCTCCCTTCAGCGGTTGACTCAATTAATATTTCACATATAGGACGGTTAATCCTACCTTTATACTCTCTCCTCTCTCGCTTAGCCTGGGACATCCATTAGTACTTTCCACATCTAGACTGTATCCTACCGTATAACTACTCTCCTCTCTCCCTTCGCATGTGAATCCTTAAATCACTTCCAATCTAGAATGCTTATCACCACCTTTATAACTCTCCTCCTCTACCTACATCTCCATCCGTGACACTGTTCCCATGATTGGGTGACATCCATTAATTACTTTACCCATACTAGACGGTTAGGCCACCTTTATAACTCTCTCCCTCTACTCCCATTCCGCCTGTGAGCATCCATTTATAATACTTTTCCCTACTAGACGAGTTATCCTACACTATATAACTAGCTCTCCTCTCTCCTTCCCTGGGACACTCCTAACTTTCATTAATGATTACTTTAACCGTCCCTCTCCTTCGACTTCCCATTCAATAGTTCCATCTAAGTTATCCTACCTTTATAACTCTACTCCATCTCTCCCTTTCCCTGGTGGACATCATTAATACTTACACATCTGCTAGGACGGTTATACTACCTATTATACTCTCTCCCTACTCTCCCTAATACACGCCTGGCTGAACAATCCATTATACTTCACATCTAGACTGTATCCTACCTTTAGTAACATCATCTCCCTCATCCACTCAGCCTGGTGACATCCATTATACTTTACCATCTAGAGTACTGTTATCCTACACTTTATAAACCTTCTCCTCTCTCGCATTCGCCTGGTGCCTGGCTGTCCTAATCACCACTGTAGATGAATACTACTTTGATACCTACTCCATAATCCCTGTCGCCTAGGCCATCATAATCTAAATGCGTTATCCTACCTTTATAACTCTCTCCCTCTTCGCCTCGCCCTGCGCCGCAGTGACATGCCATTAATACTTTCACATTCTAGACCGTTATATCCTACCTTTACTAACCTACTCCCTACTCTCCTATCGCATGGTAGACATCATTAATACTTTCAATCTAGACCGTTATCCTACCTTTATAACTCTTCCTCTCTCTTTTCGCTTCGCCTGAGTGACATCCCTTAATACTTTCACATCTAGACGTATTCAATCCTACCTTGGTATAACTCCTCTCCCTCTCTCCCTTCGCCCTGGTGACATCCATTAATACCTTTCCATCAGATGTTATCCTACCTTTATAACTCCTCCCTTCTACCCTCGCCTCGCGCTGGGACATCCATATAATACTTAACATCTAGACTGTATCTACCTTATAATCATCCTCTATCCCTTCGCCCGATTCCCTCAGGACGCGTTTTCAGCGCTGTGACATCCATTAATGAACTCTTCATCTGACATGTTATCCTACCTTTATAACTCTCTCCCTACTCTCCTTCGACCCTTCCGGTGAATCCATTAATACTTTCCCATCCTAAGACGTTACCTCCTAATTGATAACTCTCTCTCTCTCCCGATTCGGACGGTGGAATCCAGTAAACTTCACATCTAGCACCGTTAACCTACTTATAACTCTCTCCCCTCTCCTTCGCCCGACGTGACATCCATTAAGTCCTTTCACATCTAGGAATGTTATACTACTTATAACTTCATCCCTCTCTCCCTTCGCCTGGGTGACTACCATGTAATACTTTCACTATAGAACTGTTATCCTACCTTATACTTCTCCCTCTCTCCCTTCGCCTGGTGACAGCCATATAATACTTTCACATCTAGATGACTGTATACTCCTACCTTTATTAACTCTCTCCCTCTCTCCTTCAGCCTGGTGACATCCATTAATAACTTCACATCTCGAGACCTGTAATCTACCTTTATAACTCTCTCCCTCTCTCGCTTCGCCTGGTGACATCCATTAATATTTACCCTACTAGACTGTTATCCTACCTTTATAACTCTCTCCCTATCTCCATTTGGACTCCAGTACTTCGCACTGCGTAATCTACTTTATAACCTATCCCACTGCCGGATGCACTAATACTTATCCCTCTAGACGTTATCCTACCTTAATAACCTATCTCTCCCTCATGCTCGCCTCGGATCACTGGTGAACATCCATTAATTACTTTCATACTTGACCGTTAACCTACCTTTATAACTTCTCCATTCTCGCCCTTGCCGATGACATCCATTAATTCCATAGACTTATCTCACCTGCTTGTTTCCTTTTTTTAACTCTCTCCCTCTCTCCCTTCGCCTTGGTGAATACCATTAATACTTTCAACTAGACTGTTATCCTACTTTCTGAACCACAGCCACAACGAATGATTGTTAGCCTTTTAACGCACGATTGTACCACATCCCCCCCACTGGATATCTGTATGTTAGTCCTCCATTAGATGCTAGAGCTCTTCGGACAGGAGATCTCATTCTAAGTGTCATTGGCATGCTTGCAACTATATCATAAGCAATTTATCCATAATTTATATGAATGTATGGATGTATTTTACTTCTTATATAGACTATACATATCCCGCAGCGCTTTACAATTATTTATCAATTCACATCAGTCCTGCCGCGAAGAGCTTACAATCTAATCACTTTATGACCCATACAACCTATCAGTATGTCTTATGAATGTGGGGGAACCGGAGTGCCAGAGGAAACCCACGCAAGCACGGGGAAGAACATTACAAACTCCTTGCAGATGTGTCCAAGGGTGGATCGATACCAGGAACTCAGTGCTTTCAAGCATCAGTGCTAACCACTGAGCCACCGTTAACTTAACTATGTATGCATTATATTATATTTATTTATGTATAATGCTTGCACTACCCCCTTGCTTGTTACTGGAATTATACCAGAGACGATTGTGATATACTCGGATGGCTGAATACTACTGTTCCTCTCGATTGCGATGTGAACTATAAATAATTAGTTAATGAAACATTGTCCCTGATTGGACAGAGTTTGCTGGATCGGGTCATTTAATAGTCCAATAAGGAAAATTAAACTTGTGACCTGCTAATTTGTAATAGAGATAGAATTTTTATGGGATTTCCGGACTTCACCACTTCAGAATTTGTTTGTAAGAGTTCGTCCTTAAAGGGAGAATGAAGTTAGGTTACGTAAAAGCCTGCAGTCTATCAAATACCAATGGAATTGTCCCTTATTGCAAGATGAGAGTCCGTCCGTAATAGTGTGGGTTCAGTGCCCGAGATGAATGGTCAGCAATGGCATCGGATATCCGACTGATACAAACGGAAAATTTACCTGTTAGTGCGTTCGGAACTATGCTTTCCTGTAGTATAGGGAGTATGCCCGTGATTGTAGGGAGTATGGCATGTCACCAATAATGAGAACGCTGTAATGGCACATTGTGTAGCCACATACGATGACAGACAGAATCTTACGAGTTGTTACGCTGCAGGGGAGACGACTGTTGAAAACAGGAAGTACCTGACAGACATGAAAAAACCAAGGAAGTGTCAAGCAGGAAGTAAATATACTGCAACCTTTTCGCAATAACTTCTCACAATTTTTACACTAGAGATGTTATTGTAAGTGTCATTTGAAGCCAAGTAAGACGGAAAAGTAGTTTTATATAACACATAAACCAGTTGGAAAAACTATGGGACCCCAGTACCTTTAACTTCTTTTTGTTCTAGGTGAAGCCGGTTTCCAACGGCGCGGCCCTCCAGATGATTTGAAACACTACACTCCCACCATTCTTCTAGGTGAATCATGAAACAGGCAAGCTGGTAGCTTCTCTTGTAGTTTTCAATTCTGGAGGGCCACAAACTTGACATCCCATTTTCTAGCGATGCTGGAACTCTTGGCCGTTTAAGCCTATGATGTTTGGGGCCCCCTAGAGTGTTAGGGCCTGTGACAAATTGCCCTGGGTAGCCCCATATGAAAAAGAACATTTAACAGACATTAATAAAAGACACAAGAATACTCAGCCAACAAAGAACAATCAGGACACGCGATTTCTTAAGTAATAATACTTTAATAAATTAGTTCTTAATGTCAATGTCAATTCAGCACATTTAATAGAATTAACCCTTTCCCTCTTTGTTTTCTTACAATTTGTTGCAACATCAGTGTAGCTTAACTATCTGCAAAAGCAACAAAAATAAATTAAATGAGAGAAAACATTAAAAACTCCATAAACAGGGCAAGCTTATCTCTCTGCCAACAGTCACACGGCGGAGCGAGATCACTAAAAGGTACCGACCTCCCCCTTTCCTAGTCATTGCAGATTCTCTATGGTTTTCTCCGACATGGAGACTTTTCTCCGTCAATAAAGATCTCGGCGCGACAAATTAATTTAACTAGTAAAATCAAACTGAAGCTTACCAAATGAAGATGTTTGGAAACCAGTCTTGGGAGACGCGCGGACACAATACAAAATAACGACAGCTTGGGTAACACGGACTGCGTTTTGTAAGCCCAAGTTAATTAAAGGTTAAGTTAAAGTATTTAGTGCAGACTGGACCAAATCTGCCATTCTCTTAATTAGATAAATCAGCCAAGAGTTTAAGAGTCGGCGAGCAAAGACGTTACCGTTTTAAGAATCTCGCTTATTTTGCGCCGAGGATTATAATAGCGTTGTAGGATATTTCTCCCCCCAAAATATTATATTTTCCAATGAAAATTGTCAATAAAAAAAAAAAAAGACAGAATATAAAGTGCATGAAGTTGATTACATCAAGAAAAAATATATAAACAATATTGACAACTTTGTATAAAACCATATTAAAAAAATCCTTTACAACTGCAAATGCCTTTAAGCAGAGTTCAGTTGTTAATACATTTCCCTTTTGATATAGATTATATAAAATGCGAATGAAAACGATCAACCTTTGCCTTTGGGTCCTTTAAAACACAAAGATAAACATTCGCGGAAGTTCATTTTAATCCTCACTCCTACTTGCCCCTTGACCGGAGATACAATGTAGCAATTAGGCAGCTACATCTGAGCATGCCCAAAAAGTGGTTCGGAAAGGAGGCAGGGGTTAGACTTAACACAGGTACATCTTCGGCTAGGGCAAATGATCCATCATTTTAATTTTGCCGTATTGAGCTATAACATCGGAGTGGAAACGTTGTTTAGCTTAGGCAAGTTCGGACAATGAACATGTTTTAAACGAAGAGGTAAAAAACAAAAATAATATAGTTTTATTAAAGGGGGAGGGAGACAGCTGTTAAATTACTGTCAAAGTGATAATATTATAGAAGAAACCAAGAGGCTATATATGTCTTAAATTCCCTTCCATACAAGTATTAATAGCCATTCTGTTGTACTTTTTTTTCCTCTATTGATAAACTTTTTTTTTTTGTTCGTTTTGATTTTATAAAAAAAAAATCCCAGAATATTTATTATATTTTGTTTTTACCATCCTGGGCCGTAATGTGTAAAGCTATTTACGCAAAATGCTAAGGGACAAATCGGCTATTGAAATTTGACATTCAGCGGTAGCTACTATTTTTCAAATATATTAAGTGCTATATTAGGAACCATTTTTTATGGATTAAAAAAAAAAAAAAAAAATATAAGTTTATTAAAAAATCACAACGTAAAAAAAAATACCTTGTAGGTAAAAAATAGTTTTTAAAACAAAAAAAAAGAAGAAAAAACTTTTGAAAATATAAACAGCAGAAAACATTAGAATTTTTTTAGGTTTTTAAAATTCCTACATTAAAAAAAATACTTGTCAGCAAAATGTTCTTTAAGGGAGAGGTAGGGCAAAATTTTATAATAAAATTAAAGGCGGCCCCAAGTGATATTATTTTTTTTTTTTATAAATATGTGAGTTTCACAAATACTGGCAGATAAACTATAAAGATTAGCTTATTGCATTCACCAGAACCATCAATCGGTAATTTTTAATAAGCGATATATAAGTTCAAGGTGCCATATTTGGCTTAGAACTAACCATAAAAAGAACATTACTCGATGAAGGCTACGAGTGAGGTTATTGATATAACCAACGTGGAATGCTGCTTTGCATGCAATAAGTTTATTCCTCTGAATTTATTGCCCATTTAAAAAGGGGGTAATATTACAGGTAATTAATATTAAGGTGAATATAAACAACTACAACAACCCTAATAGTTTCCTATACGTAAAACCCTAGAGACCGAGTCTTGTCTTCAAAACATATTCAAGCAACAATTTCTCTTAACGATTCATCTCCACCATTTGGTTGTTTTTTATATTATTTTGTCCTAATGGGATACTGTCCTGGCTTAGCATGCACAAGTTTAGTGATAGGCGACATATCGCTTTAAAAAAAAAAGAGGCCCAGCCATCAAAAATTCTTAAATATAGCACGATGGCGTTTATATAATATCTCACGAACCCCATTTTACCAAAAATTACACACAAACAATTTAAACACTTCTCATATGAGGCGAATAAATAAAGGAAATCCTAAAAATATTGAACTATTAAACAAGGGGTTCCTTGTATGTTAATTAAGGCTCAGGCAGAGTAAAATTCCACAAACATTACTACCCAGAACCAAAGATCGTCGTGAATGGCGTTGTTTGTGGATAGGGTTGTGACAAGTGACATATACTTTTAAAGGGAATTTTTAGAACTATTTGATTTTATTATTTTCCCCAAACTGCGGGCTCTGGTGATATCTTAAGTGTTACTGTTTTAGTTTTCTTGTTCCTAAACCTAGATAGAGATGTCCCGAACTAGATTAGCGATGTCGAACTTAGACAAAATTACCCGGAAAATGCGAAAATCTGCGAGCACGGACCATCGTTAAAAGGAAAAATGTCCTTGAAATGACGAGGATTCTGTATTTCGAAAAATTTTCGAAAAATACGGGAAATCTCGTAATTTCGAAAATTTCGAAAAATAAGTGTTTTCTAGATCATTTCAAAATTTCCGAAAATAGTATTTCGGGAAAATACGGAGTAATCCTCGTAATTCGTAAAATTTTCGAAAAATACTGCTGTACGGAAAAGAGAAATCCTTGTGTTTTCGAAAATTTCAAAAATACTCGATTTCCCATATTTTTGCAAAATTTCGAAAATACGAGAACCACGGTTCGGAAGTTCGGAAGGCGGAAAAGCTCAGAAGGAAAATCCGCCGCTTCGCCGAACGAGGATATAATCCGCCCCCCCGGCGGATCCGGGTTCGATCGGCGACGGCCATCCTACTTAAGATTGTGCACACTACAGAAGCCTTTCCCATTCCCTATTTAAGCGTCTCATTTGAAATAGTGCAGTAGAGAAAAAAGTAAAAAAAGAACGTATCGGAAACAAAGACTTAAAAATGTTTTTGAGTTCTTGAGACCTGACCATTGGGGGGTTTGGAACAGTGCCTATGAGACTCTCAAGTGGACATCACTCGTTTATCTCTGAAAGGCTATATCCAATTTAGACGGTCGAGGGACAAAAAAATAGAGACTAGCTTTAATTCATAGAAAATAATGACAAAACAAAGTGTGTCTTACAACTCTGGAAGGAAGGGAATAATAATTATGTTAAAAATCTTCAAGATGGCTCTCTCTTTCCATGGACAAGGCACTCCTCGTTGTATATTTTTGTTAAGGTGAAGGACTCAATTGGCTTACGGGGAAGAGGAAATATTGGACTGTTAAATGAAATGCTAAAAATGTGTCGAGAGGATGGAGTTCGGAGAGAAAGCAAGAAACTACAACTGCTGATAAGGTCTCAGACACCTGATCAATGGGCTTAGACACAAACAGTTAGCTATCGGCTCTTTCAGATCCCACAAGTCAGCGGATGCACCTAAGGTAATCAAAAGCGGATGAGTTGAGATATAAGGATTAACCACTCAATGGAGGTTAACCCTGCCCGCAAGGATACCTCGTATTGGAGATGATAATTCTTGTACATTTATATCCCTCCCAGAAGAGATCTTTATCAGAACCCTTGAACTGCCAGTATATATATACAGGGCATGCTTATCCAACACCTCAGTTTAGATCGAATAAAAAAGGGATTAAAACAAACAACAGCAAAACTCTTATTTCATCATTATTTGTGTGATTTAAATTGCCTTATAAATTAGGTATAATACTGGCAAAGAACTTTCATATTATCACCCTTTTTGGGCACAACAATCTCTTCATCAAAATAAACGTTATAAATGTTCTCCAAAACTAGTAGGTGGTGGAAGGCATGTAACAGTACACTTGAGTTAACCATTACTGTCAGGGTGGAGCTATGGCTATAAACCGTCAACCAAACAAACAATCTCTGATCATCCTTTACACAAGGCAAGATAAAATGAGCCAATAGGACGCTTTAATAGTCTTGTTACTGGACCACCAATTTGTATTACCGTGGGGGCCTGAACGTTAGAGGGAGTAGAATTTTGGTAAGAAACGGAAAGTTGATTACAGTGTGTTTAATTGGCAGTTCTGTGCTAAAAGACAAGATAACTCAGGCTATGTAATAAAAGTTCTTATCATTAAAATCGGTGCTAATTTTGGCCCAACCAATCAAATAGTTAGGACCTACCATTGAAAGCTATCAATGAGCTGGCTGGGGCAAAATTAGCCCCCATTTTAAACAATAAGAACTTTTATGACATAGGCCTGAGTGGTGTTTTAGACAGAGGAGGGGTTACTATCAACTTTAGAAGAAAAGTTAATCTATCACAACTTTGCCAATTGCATTGTTAAAAAACTATACACATCTCAGCACCGTCTAAATGCTAAAAAGGAAAAAATGTGCAGTGATAGAAAATTTTACAGAAAAATTTGCCCCAAAAAAAATTCTTTTCGTTAATTTCTTAGTTTCTATTGAGAACCCCCCAAGCTGTTTAAATGCTTAATTAAAGTAAATAAGGAAAACCCCAGATTGAAAATTTTAAAATAAACGTCTAGCGCCAAAATATGATTACAAGATTACAACTTGAAAAATATATAAAAGCGTTTTGTGGTCATTCCAGCTTCGGTCGTTTTATATTATTGAAACCGCGCACCCATATCGAATTGGATCCAATTTAGCGCTAGAGCGCACTAGTGACTTTTTCCTGAAGTGATACATTAATTTTGTTTTTTGTTTTTTAAAAAAATTTTACCCATGAATTTTAACGTACCCCCCCTGCAAAAATATTCTTAAAAAATTGGTTAATACAAAATATGGCAATTCAGAACGGTTTTTAAAGCGAACATCTTACCCCTCGAAAACTTCAAATGGAGCCGAATAAAACTAAACTAATTCACTGTAGAGGTCTTCTTCTATATTACCATACACTCCCCCCCCCCCCCGCTACAAAATTGCATTCACATCACTAAAACGAACATGGATTTTCCTTCAGTGCTGGTGGGGTCAGAAAAGACAACTCTTACCAAGGGCTAAAATAATCTGAAATGGTGTCAATATGAAGGAATTAATCGCTCTGTAATCTAACAATGTGATCACCTAGACAGGAATTCTGTAGTAAGTCACACATAATAGGTTTTTAATTTTTTTTTTTTTTTTTAATTATCAACACCAAAAATAAAAAAGAAAAAAGGTACTCTTTTCAGAAATCTAATTTAAATCTGGCTACAAAAAAGTTGTTAATTTCTTTCCTGTTTACATAAAACTATGCTTCGAAATCTTTAAGGATTACTTTATTCATAAATAAAATCCTTTTTCTTTAATAAATTACCCAATAAAAGTTATTTTTCCCATTTTTTTTTTTAGCGCAAAGTGCCCTGTTACACACCGATACATGCATTTATTAAATATGAACATTAAATAATAACAAAAGATTAATTTTTTTTTAAGGCAGTGTATCTTTTTTTTTTTTTTTTACTATTTTAAAAAAAAAATAATTTTTTTTTTTTTTTGTTAAATGATTTTACAAACTCACCAATTGAAATAAACAGTCTTTGACACACCTTGCGGAATGAATAGAAGGAACAAATTTCTCTCAAATTTTTAAAATTTTTTAAATACCTTCTTTCTTTTTCCATAGTGGGGAAAATTTGAAGCTTTTTTATACTTCTCAAATATAAAAACAAATTTGGTTTTTGAATGTAGAATAATAATAGCAGTTATTATATAATTTATGATGATCATAGCACAAATAGTTTGTGTCATACAGTATCTTACTATAATTCCTCTCTTTTTAGTGAGTGCCTATTTTTGTATAGCCCTGCGGGGGAGGGGTAAATTTTGTGATTTTGTTGAAAATTTTAAAGAACATGATAAACATTGTGTGCGTAGGGAGATGTCTTACCAGGTCAGAAGAAAGGACTTAATGACGACCATCGCTTTGCAAGCATTAGTAATTAAAGGGTCTGAGGGAGATTGGATAATGTATGTGGCTTACACGTCCACCAAACAGTCTTTTCTATGGAATAGTATTTTCGGAAAAGGAAGCCCCAAAATTGTTGCATTATTAATCTCATATTTCAGCAATGGCTTCAAGGGTTGGCCTCCTGGATTTTACCTCCTGTAGTTAAAGCATGACGTGACTTCACTAGTCCTTTAATATCATACTGACGGCGCCCAACTGTACAGCTACACACATTAAAATATCTGTTGTTGTCAGACCATCCTCTATAATGAACCTCATTCCCATGAATTTGGAACAAGCAAGTCATTTTCTTGGTCAAGTTGATGATGTGAAAAAACAACTAAAAAGCAATAAAACATTCACCAAATCAGGACACCATTAGCTACGTGTGAATCTGATAGGTCAACTCTACATTCATCCAATGATATAGTAACATGGCCCACCTTGAAACAGCCATTTTGTTTTTTGCCCTTTGCGAAATGTGGAGAATGGAATCCCCACCACAAATCTTGTGGACTACCAACCTTGACCCTCAAGAGTTGGCAAAAACATGTGTATAGGTATTCTGGAGGCCACAAATTGCTTTACTCCTATACTAATCTGAAATGTATAGACACGCAAAATAACCCCTCTCGGCAAAAGGTGGCGTTGAATGTATTAGTGACGATTAGAAAAAGCGTGCCAGTAGGACCTAACATCAAAGTTGTGCCTGTATCAATGGACATCCATTGGCTCTCTCACACTCTTCCTTAAATGCTACTTTGCTACTTTCTTCATTTGCGTTATGGACGGTTAAGCCCTATATTAAAACAACAATTCTAACATAGTTAAACCCCTTCCCTTCCAGGCACCCATCCAAACAAGCAAAGACCGGCATCATATCAAGGGGGGGCATTTAAAAATGGAATTCTCATGTTATCATTAAAAAAAAAAAAAAAAGAATTTGTTTTCTTATAGAATTACTATAAAAACTATTACGATAGCCTCTGTGTATGGCAAAATCTGTGCATCTTTTCTGGTGCGGACGGCCAATTTTAGCTTAGTAAATGAATGGCAGGACGTATCCATCAAATTGTTGAATGCAGCGAGAATCGGTAGACTCCCAGCATCCAGTAATATAGAAACCAGCAGTATTATTGCTCTCTATGAAAGAAGAGTATATAGGAATTGAATATTGGTACATTCAAAAAGGACCTTCCCCCACCTTGTACGCATGTAAGGCAACATATTAGCCGATTTCCTTTGTCTGCAGTGAACCTTTGCTTATCATTATGTATTTTTGGTTGCATGAAAGGAGTAATAAAATAAAAAAAATGCTCTAGAGGATGTGGCTAAGGAATCCAAGCAATGTTTACAATCCCAAGCTACATTAGGCTTTGGGCGGCTAAAAACTGTTGCCTACTGCTTTATTGGAGACGACTTTTAAAGAGTCTGTTGAGAAAAGAATGGGGCCATTAGGCATGGGTCGCCTTCTAAAGGGCGATTGTGAGCAGGGGGAGTTTTGTGCACTTATTACATTCCGCCCAAAGACTTTCATGAACAGTCTGGATGTCACCCTTTCCATCATTAGATAAAGGCTACTTCTATCAATAAAAGTCCTTTTAAGAAGCCTTTTTTGCCCCTTTGAGTTTTGTCTAAAGAGGTCATCCCAAAATGACCCACGAAACGGAGATTGTTCCACAACATCCCTTCTTAACAATCCATGACAGTTTTAACAAAACACTAAATCATTAGTTAAAATTTAACAATTCAAGCCTACTGATCGAATCTTTAACACCGCTCGCGTCCTGGTAGTAAGAATGACAATCCTCCACCATATTGACAGAACAAATGGTCTTCAGAATCAGGTTTGTAAAATCGGGGGTGAATCTTGTTCTCCACTTGTTCAAAAATTCCTATCAGTGGGAGCTCCAATGAAACATTCAAAGGGCATTTGAAATGAATGGTAAGAAAAAGTTATGCCCCCTCTCTAGACTCGTATCGACCCGTTAGGCTGTGTGATACAGTAGTAAGGCTTAACCTGACAAGGATGTGTGCATTCCTGCCAAATCAGATTTTTTGTTCTTAGGCGGACTATGCCCTTCTGTTGAGGAGGATGTTAATTAAAACCCCTTTTCTTAACATGATAAACAATAAAAGAAAAGCTGTGATAACTTTGTCTTTCAGTCCACAAGCTGGATTCCCACCCTTGTAGCTTAAACAGGAGTTTTTGATAAGCCCTCTTAACCATTTCAACCACCCCAACTTGAGGAAAAGATGAATATATATATTCTACTGATATTTTTTCCAACAAGTATATGGGTTTTCAGAATTCCAAAAATGATATTGCTAAGGACAGGAAACCTAATATCCAGGAACGCACCCCAAGAATTATTTTCTCTTGGGGGGGGGGAGGGGGGAAGGGAAGAGTTTTCAAATTTTTTGCTGGAAGGAGCTACAAGTAGAATTAAGAAAATAAGATTTTTTGATGCAAAGAACAGGTTCCGTGATGTTGGTAAAACTTGTTGGGATGAAAATTTTTGGTGTCACTAAAGGGTCAAACCACTGCAAAAAAACTTTTCCTAGAAGGGTGGACTCTTAAGAACCCATACCCTAATAGACATTTTGTAGAGCTTGTAAACTTTGGTCCAGCAAAGTCTGTAAGTTTGTATATTTTTTTTTTTACATTTAAATTTTTAAAAAAACGCTCTGGTCTAGCTTAAAGAGGAAGCAAAATAATCTGGTAAAGATATGATTTATAATTTGTGTTGTGTTCCTCAACGAGGAAGAGTTTGGAAAGTGGAAGTGGACCGCTATCCCGTAAATGCTCGGTCCAACTTATCAACAAGAGTTTCTGGGTTTACAAGCAAGTTTCTAAAGTTTTAAAAGACCCCCAACTTAGGCACAGTAAAAAAATATGCGTCAGTCACGTACAAATAAAAAGACATAATTCAAATAATAAAAAAACACCACATGCAGAAAGTCCTGAACATATTTTTGTATAATCATTTTCGTGGTCCTTTGTAATAAACCGGCCGGATTTCTGTTTTTTAATTTTTTGTTCGAGGTGGTTATTTTTTGCGTACGAAATCTTGCGCACGTAACGTTGTAACTGCACAGTTGATATAGATGCTTTGTGTAAATTAAAGGTTGCTGTCGAGGTAATTGTTGTGATCCTCATATCACAGGTTCCCCAGAGATCGGTACACAGTTTGGGTTAGTCTAAAAATTGTATTTTTTTGTTTTGTATTTTTGTAAATTGTGATGATACAGATTCTGTTAGCACAATATTTATTTTTCAAGGTATAGTGATGAGAGTAGGAGATGATGTGACTGGTGCCAACACTTTGAACCTGAATGGTAAACACTGAGCTCCCAAGACGTTTTTTTGTTTTCTGTAGAAGATTCAGCCCTTCTGCAAATCTTTACCCTACTCCCACCTGTCGGTCGGAGAAACATTGACTCCAAGAAAAAGTACCGGATGAATATTTGTCAACGGGAATCTCGTATGTGGTGGATCCGAAGCGGAATGTTACGGGAAACTGTCCCGGATTGGTTTTTTTCCTACCACAAGACTTGTGGATGTCAACGGTCAATCTAATAAAACCAACATCTTAAAACACAAAGGAAACACAGAGGGAAACAACAGGAGAGACGGCAACCTTCTAACCATCGAGATAGGGGGGCAAAGTGTCTCTTGGTTCCTCTTCACCCACCCAGTTCGTATTCTGGTGATAAAGTTTTTGCTGTTGTTATTCATTTCTTTTCCCTCCCCCTTATGCTTTCATCACAAGTCTTTTGTATTTCTTTATTTTAAACCATATTCAGATCGGTGGTGCGGTAACACCACAAACAACGGAGAAGAAGAAGACCGGTAAGTGGAGTCCCCTGTTCCAGTAAAAACCATGTATCCTCACGCGGCGTCGGGAGCATTAAAAAATAATAAAAAAAATTAGGAATTCTGTTCACTAGGAAAAGTTTTCCTTCTTTTCATCTTTTTGGACACCTCTATGCACAACCAACATCCCCAGACCGCCTTGCCCACGACAATCGTCCCACTTTAGGAAAAAATTCGGATGGGGGGGCCTGAGTAGCAAGAAGCATGGCAACTGGGCATTAGGTTCATTCCTTTCACAGATGAGAATGCACATTCATGCAGAAAAGGTTTGTGGCCGCAAGGCACCGTGCGCGGGTAACTGCGCCTCTCAAACCACCCATGCACTCCGGCTTCCGGAAATCGAGGTCCGGGGTGGTGAGTTTGGTGAATCCCGGCAGTGAGTCGCCTTGGCTTCTTCGTTGCAGTGTGGTAGAGATGGCGATGGCAGGTCATCTCTGATTGTGAAATGGTTGGACATTGCCACTGCTCCCGGATCTTTGTTGCTTGGTGAGATTCAAGGTGCCGGGTTGGAATCTCTGCCCGCCCCACATGGACCTCCAGACTCTGTCACACCCATAGTACAACCCTTGCTTGTAGTTGGGGGAACAAACACTAGCCTAGTTGAAGTCATTTTGATCATTCAGTCTTGGGGTCTCCGTACACAGGCTCGGAGGGCAATCTCTATGCGCCCAGGCTGTTTTGGCGAAAGGTGGATAAGGGTTTGCATCTGTGGCCGTGCCGTGCCACCTCCAGCTGTCTGGGTTACCGGCTTTCCATCCCCGAATCTGGGCTGCTAGACAGGAAGTCGTTTCTCGTTGTTGTATTCCAGAATTTTACCAGTGCGTACTGCGATGTGCGTTTCAATTTTCTTCCCGCTCGCTCCACGTTCCCCCGGGTCCGGTGATCTCAAAACAGGGTCTCGGTCACGGCTCGGGGTGATTGGATGTACGGTGTGGTTGCTGCTGGATTCTTTTGATGGTGGCACCTTTGGGCCCGACCACCAAGCCCACCACTCTGTAAGGGACGCGAACAGGATGGTCACCTGACCGGGGGAGAGTCGGAGCGCTGCGAACGCGGACCGGCTGTTACGGGAAGTCGGACTAAGAGAAGTGCTCAGCGGCAGAGATGATTTCCCTTCTAGCCATAGCCACGTCCTCTCTGCGTTCCCGGTCACCATAAACACGGGCTCCTCCCTCGTACCGCGTCTTGATGTACGTGTTCGTTTTGGCTCTTAGTGCTTTGATTTTACAACCTTGGAAAAAAGACAGAAAAAAAAAGCAAACAGATTACTATTTTATACAGTGGGTTAACGGGGAAAATAAGTCACTTTGTACTTCCCCTTTAACAATTTTCATTTTTTTTTTTTGCGGTTATTAGCCTCTGAAAATGAGAAAGAAAGAAGCTGCCAATTGCGCTGCCATTAGGTTAGTGGGTTTCTGGGTTGATACACCACCTCTACTTGTAATAAATAAAATGTGCGCTTGTAATTAAGAATGATTCCTCAGTCAAAAGCAATAGGCAGCTCCCTCAACGCATACATAATAAATATAGGTCTGTTATTATAAATCAACATTTTATATTATATATCTATAGTATACAGATCTCCATGGATATTACGTCTATATATCTGTATTACATATCTATTTTTTATATCTGCATGTTTGTACTGTATATAACTATTGTATAGCTATATTATATAGATCAGTATTACATATCATTACAGTCACGTTACACTGTGAACAGATCGTTGCTTGTATGTTAAAATGAAATTAATTCTATGATAATATCTGCAGTCATTTACTTAAAGAATGAACACATTATGTTACAAGCAAAAGATGATAATATATGGTTACTTAAGGTCACAGGTTATACAGGCAGGAGACTCGGGTACCACTCATGTATTATCAGGGATAATGTATCACCCTACTGTAAATTTAAGGGATATTAGAAGTCACTGAGGAGTTCTGGTCTATATAAAGGTACAAGGATACAGCTGAGTTATACAGGGAACTCTGGGTACCACTCATGTATTATAAGGGATAAGTATCCCCTACTGTAAATTATAAGGATTATTAGAGGTCACGAGGAGTTCTGTGTCCATATAAAGGTACAAGGATACAGAATGAGTATACAGGGACTCTGGGTACCATCATGTAATAAGGGATAATGTATCCCTACTGTAAATTATAAGGATATTAGAAAATCACTGAGGAGTTTCTGTGTCTATATAAAGGTACAAGGACACAGACTGGAGTTATACAGGGAACTCTGGGTACCACTCTGTATTATAAGGGATAATGTATCCTACGTAAGTTATAAGGATATTAAAGTCACTGAGGAGTTCTGTGTTCTATAAAGGTACAAGGACACAGACTGAGTTATACAGGGAACTCTGGGTACCACTCATGTATTATACGGGATAATGTATTCTCCTACTGTAAATTATAAGGATATTAGAAGTCACTGAGGAGTTCTATGTCCATATAAAGGTACACGGACACAGACTGAGTTATACAGGGAACTCTGGGTACCACTCATGTATTATAGGGATAATTTATCCCCTACTGTAAGTTATAAGGATATAGAAGTCACTGAGTTCTGTGTCTATAAAGGTTTAAAGGACACAGACTGAGTATACAGGAACTCTGGGTACCACTCATTATATACGGGATAATGTATCTCCTACTGTAAATTAATAAGGATATTAGAAGAGTCACTGAGGAGTTCTATGTCGTATTAAAGGTACAAGGACACAGCTGAGTTATACAGGGAATTCTGGGTACCCATCATGTATATAAGGGATAAGGTATCCCTACTGTAAATATAGGATATTAGAAGTCACTGAGGAGTCTGTGTCAATAAAGGTACAAGGACACGACTGAGTTATACAGGGAACTCTGGGACCATCATGTATTATAAGGGATAATGTATCTCCTACTGTAAATTTAAGGATATTAGAAGTCCACTGAGGATTTGTTTGTGTCTATATAAGGTACAAGGACACAGACGAGTTATACCGGGAACTCTGGGTACCACTCATGTATTATAATTGATAATGTATCCCCACGGTAAATTATAGGATATTAGAAGTCATGAGGAGTTCTGTGTGTATATATAAAGGTACAAGGACCACCGACTGAGTTTACAGGGAACTCTGGGGTACCACTCTGTATTATAAGGAGATAAGTATCCACTACTGTAAAATTATAAGGATATTAGAAGTCACTGGGGAGTTCTGTGTTCTATATAAAGGTTACAAGGATACAGACTGAGTATACAGGGAACTGGGGTACACAATCATGTATTATAAGGATAATGTATTCCCTACTGTAAAATTATAAGGATATTAGAAGTCACTGAGGAGATCTGTGTCTATATAAAGGTACAAGGACACAGGAATGAGTTATACAGGGAACTCTGGGTACCACTCATGTATTATACGGGGTAATGTATCCCTACTGTAACTTATAGAAGATAAGTTAAGAGTCACTGAGGGGTTGTATTTGATTAATTACAATGATTTAAAAAAGTTTCCAGCCTTCCATCATGGGTCTATCCGTATCCAGAATATCTTAAAAATCTACATTTCCTATCAATAAGTTCATCTCTAAAGGAATATAATGAGGTAACAAGTGACCAATCAGGATGGCAGGAGGAGACAGTTAACAGTCCAAGCTACGGACGGGAGGGAGATTTAGAAGCCTTGAGCCTAATGTAGAAATGACTGGAGTGCCCAAAATGCTACTGACTTTACTGGCAAGGCGCAGGTTAACTGTAAAAGGTAGACAAAGAAAATATCCAATCTATGGACCTGCCCAATGGGGGAATATTCCTCTCCCTCCTTATCCAGAAAGTGGCTGGATTTCTCAGGGCGACACAAGGCTCCATTGTTTAGAGGCTCACAAGGGTCTCTGCGCTCTAGGAAACCAAGTTCTGTTAAATGGCCCGAGATTTTTTTTTTCTTATTGTAGGTGACTTGAAACTCCTCCCACCCTGACATTAAATGGGATATCAGGGCCCAATCATTAAAGAAGAATATTAATTCCAGGTGTGTGGACAATAGTGAGTGCACCCACATTACAGTAGTGTGACAATAGTGAGTGCACCCTCACATTACAGTATGTGACAATAGTGAGTTGCACCCTCACATTTACAGTATGTGGACAATAGTGAGTGCACCCTCAATTACAGTATGTGACAATAGTGCGTACACCCGACATTACAAGTATGTGACAATAGTGAGTACACCCCACATTACAGTATGGACCTAGTGAGTACCCCCAACATTACAGTATGTGACAATAGTGAGTACACCCCACATTACAGTATGTGACACTAGTGAGTTCACCCTCCCATTCAGTATTGTGACAATAGTGAGTACCCCCCCACATACAGTATGTGACAATAGTGAGTTCACCCCCACATTACAGATGTGACAATAGTGAGTTCACCCTCCCATTACAGTAGGTGACAATAGTGAGTACACCCCCACATTACAGTATGTGACAATAGTGAGTACACCCTCTCATTAAAGTAGTGACAATAGTGAGTCACACCCTGGACATTACAGTATGTGACAATAGTGAGTACACCCAATTCAGTATGTGATAGTGAGACCCCCACATTACATTATGTGAATAGTGAGTACACCCCACATTACAGTATGTGACAATAGTGAGTACACCCCCACATACAGTAGTGACAATAGTGAGTACACCACTTACACATTACAGTATGTGACAATAGTGAGTACACCCCCACATACAGTATGTGACAATAGTGGTCGTACACCCCCCCATTACAGTATGTGACAATAGTGAGTACACCCCCACATTACAGTATGTGACAATAGTGAGTACCATCACCTTACAGTTTGTGACAAAGTGAGTACACCCCCATTACAGTTGGCACAATAGTGAGTACACCCCCAATTACAGTATGTGACAATAGTGGAGTACACCCTCACATTACAGTATGTGACATATAGTGAGTACACCCTCCCATTACAGTATGTGACAATAGTTAGTACACCCATTACAGTATGTGACAATAGTGAGTACACCCCAACATTACAGCATGTGACAATAGTGAGTACACCCCCACATTACAGTATGTGAACAATAGTGAGTTCACCCTCCATTAAGTATGGGACAATAGTGAGTTTCACCTCACATTACAGTACGTGACAATAGTGAGTACACCCCCACATTACAGTGTGACAATAGTGAGTTCATCCTCACATTACATATGTGACAATAGTGAGTTCACCCTCCCATTACAGTACGTGACAATAGTGAGAGTACACCCCACATACAGTATGTGACAATAGTGAGTACACCCCCACATTACAGTATGTGACAATAGTGAGTTATCCTCACATTACAGTATGTGACAATAGTGAGTTCACCCTCCCATTACAGTACGTGACAATAGTGAGTACACCCCCACATTACAGTATGTGACAATAGTGAGTACACCCCACATTACAGTATGTGACAATAGTGAGTACACCCACCACATTCAGTATGTGACAATAGTGAGTACACCCTCACATACAGTATGGACAATAGTGAGTACACCCCCACATTACAGTATGGACAATAGTGAGTACACCCCCACATTACAGTATGTGACAATAGTGAGTACACCCTCACATTATACAAGTATGTGACAATAGTAGTACACCCTCATTACAGTATATGACAATAGTGAGTCACACCCCACAAACAGTATGGCAATAGTTGTACACCCCGTCAGTAGTGACACTGAGTACACCCCACATTACAGCATGACCTAGTGAGTACCCCTCACATCGTATGTGACAATAGTGAGTACACCATCCCATACAGTATATGGACAATAGTGAGTACACCCCCACAATACAGTATGTGGCAAATAGTGAGTACACTCTCACATACAGTATGTGACAATAGTGAGTACACCCCCACATACAGTGTGTGACAATAGTGAGTTCATCCTCAATTACAGTATGACAATAGTGAGTAACCTCACATACAGTGTGACAATAGTGAGTACACTCTCACATTACAGTACGTGACAATGTGAGTACACCACTCCATTACAGTATTGTGACAATAGTGAGTTCACCCTCATATTACGTATGTGACAATAGTGAGTTACCTCACAATACAGTATGTGACAATAGTGAGTACCACCCCCACATTAAGTATGTGACAATGGTGAGTTCACCTCATATTACAGTATGTGACAATAGTGAGAGCACCCCCACATTACAGTATGTGGACAAAGTGAGTACACCCTCACATCATCAATAGATACAAGTATGTGACCAATGTGAGTTCACCTCACATTACAGTATGTGACAATAGTGAGTTCACCCTCACATTACAGATGTGACAATAGTGAGTCACCCTCACATTACAGTATGTGACAATAGTGAGTTTCACTCTCACATTACAGTATGTGACAATAGTGAAGTTACCCTCACATTACAGTATGTGACAATAGTGAGTAACCCTCACATTACAGTATGTGACAATAGTGGTACACCCTACATTCAGTATGTGACATAGTGAGTTCACCCTTACATTACAGTATGTGAACAATAGTGAGTACACCCTCACATACAGTATGTGACAATAGTGAAGTTCACCCTCAAATACAGTATGTGACAATAGTGAGTTCACCCTCACATTACAGTATGTGACATAGTGAGTTCACCCCCACATTGTGTTAATATTTTCGTATGGGAATTACTGAAGATCTGACACTGTGATACAAGTGAAGTCAGGTGTTAGTGTGATAACAGTGTGTAAATAAACCACACACAGACATTCATCATTTCTAACCCCCTAAGTAAATAACGTCCATATTGTGCCAGTTATCCATTTCCTCCCGGGGCCATGTGACTGGTTAGTGTTACAAGGTGTTATGTGTGGTGGTGGTGTAACAGGTGACAAGTGTGTTTTATCTACAGTCAGCATGTGGTGGTAGCAGTGTGATGGTTTGGGTACTGCTGGCACTGGGAGAGAGAGAACAGTCCATTGAATGAACCATGAGTGCCAAACAAGTGCTGTGACTGAAGAAGAGCATGATCCCCTCCCTTGGGTAAACTGTGACGTAAGGCAGAAATTCCAACATAACAACCCCAAACACAACCCACAAGACTTGTATAAGAAACACAGGAAAGGTGTGGACGGCCAGACCTCAAACCCTATTGATTCATCTGTGGAACATCCTCAATCTGAAGGTAGGGGGAAGCCCAAGGTCTGTGAAGCTTTAGTGAACTCTGTGCCAAGGTGTGCCTGAAAAATAATGTTGACTACACCAAAAACATTGACACACGGCACAGGGTCTCCTTATACTGCTAGATTGTATATCCTTGGGACAGGGTCTCCCATTATACAACTAGATTGATATCTGGGACAGGGTCTCTATTATACTGCTAGATTGTAATATCCTGGGACAGGGTCTCTCATTATACGCTAGATTGTAATATCCATGGGACAGGGTCTCTCATTATATGCTAGATTGTAATATCCATGGGACAGGGTCTCTCATTATACCGCTAGATTGTAATATCCATGGGACAGGGTCTCTCATTATACTGCTAGATTGTAATATCCTTGGGACAGGGTCTCTCATTATACGCTAGATTGTAATATCCATGGGACAGGGTCTCTCATTATACTGCTAGATTGTATATCCATGGGACAGGGTCTCCCCTTATACGCTAGATTGTAATCCATGGGGGCAGGGTCTCTCATTATACGCATAGATTGTAATATCCATGGGACAGGGCTCCCATTATACCGCTAGATTGTAATATCCATGGCGGCAGGGTCTCTCATTATACTGCTAGATTGTATATCCTTGGGAAAGGGTCTTCTCATTATACTCGCTTGATGTAATTATCCAGGGACGAGGTCTTTCATTTATACTGCTAGATTGTAATATCCATGGGACAGGGTCTCCATTATTACCGTGATTGTAAATATCCATGGGGCAGGGTCTCTCATTATACTGCTAGATTGTAATATTCATGGGACAGGGTCTCTCATTATACTGCTAGATTGTAATATCATGGGGAACAGGGTCTCCCATTATACCGCTAGATTGTAAGATCCATGGGGCAGGGTCTCATTATATGCTAGATTGTAATATCCATGGGACAGGGTCTCTCATTATACGCTAGATTGTAATATCCATGGGACAGGGTCCCCCATAGATGGTAATATCCATGGCACAGAGTCTCCCATTATACCGCTAGATTGTAATATCCAGGACAGGGTCTCCCATTATACCGCTTAGATTGTAATCTCCTTGGGACAGGGTCTCCCATATATACACTAGATTGTAATATCCATAGGACCGGGTCTCCCATTATACCGCTAGATTGAATATCCATGGGACAGGGTCTCCCATTATACCACTAGATTGTAATATCCATAGGACAGGGTCTCCAATTATACCGCTAGATTGTAAATCCCTTGGGACAGGGTTCCCATTATACGCTAGATTGTAAGATCCATGGGACAGGGTCTCCCATTTATACCGCTAGATTGTAATATCCATGGGACAGGGTCTCCCATTATACCATGATTGTAATCTCCTGGGACAGGGTCTCCATTATACGCCTAGATTGTAATCTCTTTGGGAAGGGGCTCCCATTTATACCGATAGATTAAATCTGGGACAGGGTCTCCAATTATACCGCTGCTAGATTGTAATAACCATGGGGAAGGGTCTCCCATTATACCGCTAGATTGTAATATTCCTTGGACAGGGTCTCCCATTATTACCGCTAGATTGTAATCTCCTTGGGACAGGGTCTCCCATATACCGATAGATTGTAATCTCCATGGGGACAGGGTCTCCCATTATACCGCTAGATTGTAATATCCATGGGACAGGGTCTCCCATTATACCGTAGATTGTAATCCTTGGGACAGGGTCTCCCATATACCACTAGATTGTAATATCAATGGGACAGGGTCTCCATTATACCGCTAGATTGTAATCTCCTTGGGACAGGGTCCCCCATTATACTGCTAGATTGTAATCTCCTTGGGACAGGGTCTCCCATTATCCCGCTAGATTGTATTCTCCTTGGGACAGGGTCCCCAATATACTGCTAGATTGTAATGCCTTGGGACAGGGCTCCCATTATCTCGATGATGTGTAATCTGTGGGACAGGGTGCTCCCATATACCGCTTAGATTGTAATATGCCTGGGACAGGGTCTCCCCTTATACCACTAGATTGTAATATCCTTGGGACAGGGTCTCCATTTACCATAGATTGTAAGATCTTGGAACAGGGTTCCCATTATACCATAGTAACAGTAATTGAGGTGAATAAAGACATGCATCCATCAAGTCCAAACTTTTCACCTCCTTTTTAACCCTACCTAACAGTTGATCCAGAGGAAGCAAAAAAAAAAAAATGCATAAAAAAGGGGGGAAAATCCTTCCTGACTCCAAATGGCAATCGGAAAGTATCCCGATTCAACCGAACTACAGTAAGTATTAATACCAGTAATTCTCAATATTATATAGTATCCCTGTACCAACCAGAAATACAGTATATGCATTAATACCGTAATTCTCATATTATATAGACCCTGTACAATCGGAAAGTATCCCTGGATCAACCAGAACTACAGTAAATGTATTAATACCAGTAATTCTCAATATTATATAGTATCCCCGTACCAACCAGAACTACAGTATATGTATTAATACCAGTAATTCTCAATATTATTTCGTTTTAGAAACGTATCCAGCCCATTTTTAAAGCTATTCAATGAACTTGTCATTACCACATCTGCTGGAAGACAGTTCCACAGTTTCACCGTTCTCACTGTAAAGAAACCTTTCCTAACCTGAAGATGAAACTTCTTTTCTTCCAACCTTAAAGGATGTCCACATGTCCTCTGATATGACCAATTAGTGAACAATGCACCAGAGAGTTTATTATATGGCCCATTAATATATTTGTATAAGGTTATCATATCCCCTCGCAAACGTCGCTTCTCCAATGTAAACAGCCCTAACTTGTCTAATCTGCCTGCATATTTAAGCCCCTCCATTCCCCTTATTAATTTAGTTGCCCTTCTCTAAACTGCTTCCATTTCCAAGATGTCCCTTTTGTATATGGGATTCCAAAACTGCACCGCTATTCCAAATGAGGCCTTCCAGTGCCTGTCAAGAGGCAGGAATAATAGTTTGCTCTCTTGAAATCGATTCCCTATTTCTACAAGACAGCTGTTGCTACCTGGCATTGTTTGCTACAGCTAAGTCTGTTATCTACCAGAACCCCCAAATCTTTTTCCATTACAGATGCACTTAACACAGAGTTATTTATGGTGTAGGGGGCACAGGGATTATTAAATCCCAAATGCATCACCTTCCATTTATCAACATTGAATCCCATCTGCCATTCTGCTGCCCAGTAGATTGTAAGCTCTTTAGGACAGAGATTTGGGAATATCTTTCATTTTACAGAGATATCTAGTTACCTTATCACTCTATCCATTGCACAGGGAGATACCAAGTAGCTGATTGACATCTCTTTTCACTCTTATTGGGTTAAACTTGTCTAACTGGGGTTTATGTGAGTTGTGTGTTATGGGGAACCTTTGTGGTATTAATGTCCCAATGAGATGTTCCCTATTAACTGATCCACTGCAGTTATATTACATCTGATTGTATCTCTGGTTAGAAATCGTTTAGAAGTGAAATGATCTTTAAAGAAGCAGTTTCTGGGCTGTCAGGGAATTGGCCTCCCATAGTCATTAAATGACTGATATAAATGATGTAAGGATATAAAGAAACAAAATATTACTGGAGAAATCAGACTAACCGGACTGTAATCTCCTTCGTATAGAAGCTTTCAAAGCTCATAGAAAATCAGTATTGTACAGGAACCAGCACAATTAATATTAATACTATTTATTAATATTAATGCTATTTACTACAGGGCTGGACAGATCCCAGGAGCCTGATAGACAGTGCACCCTACAGAAGGGGACATGGGTGGGCCCTTCAACCCCACGTGCCCACAGACCAATCTGCAATGCCCAAGATCTGCCCCCCAAAACAAACAAGCCCTAGAAACTGATAAGAGTTTTCTACAGATGTCTATAGAACTGGCTCCCTAAAATGATACATTTGGCTCCTGGTGTCGTCTGATTGGCTGTTGGAACTTCTAGGGTCCTGGTGGGGAATTAAAATTGACATTAAACCCTTTAAGCCAAGGGCAGTAATTATAGACCCCTATAAACCATCGTTACCGAATCCTCATTTTCCATTCGGTGGGGAACATTTAAATTTAATATTTAACGTAGAAATGGGAATCTCTGGACACATTGGATTGGGAGGGAAATCTAACTGAACATTTCCCCAGCCCCGTCCGAACGAACTGTCCGAGGGGCTTCTAATTCCGATTCCCTTTGTTCTGCATTCTGCGGAATTAACCGTTTACTGGCTTCCAGGGCTCAGGTTGACTTCACTGACTAAGTCATTTGAAATGATGAAAGACTCGATAGCTGGAGTTTCCTTGATACAATTTTACCCGGGTCACGAAGGTGTTAATGATTCTGGTCAGTGGGTCTTGCCTGCTGCAATGAGGTTATAATAATCCCCTCTGAAAAGACCCTATTCTCTCAGGAAGGGTGGGAGAGGGGCCCCACGAAGGCTCTCAGAACCTAATTCTAATGCTGGGGACTAGTGGCAAGGCTTCCTGTACCTCAAAATTCATCAGGGGAAGTTTATTCATATACACTGTAAACTAGGGGCAGTTTATTCATATACACTGTAAACTAGGGGAAGTTTATTCATACACACTGTAAACTAGGGGCAGTTTATTCATATACACTGTAAACTAGGGGCAGTTATTCATATACACTGTAAACTAGGGGCAGTTTATTCATATACACTGTAAACTAGGGGCAGTTTATTCATATACACTGTAAACTAGGGGCAGTTTATTCATATACACTGTAAACTAGGGGCAGTTTATTCATACACACTGTAAACTGGGGCAGTTTATATCATACACACTGATAAACTAGGGGCAGTTTATTCATACCCTACAATGTTAAACTAGGGGCAGTTTATTCATACACACTGTAAACTAGGGCGGCAGTTTATCATCACACACTGTAAACTAGGGGCAGTTTATTCATATACACTGTAAAATAGGGGCCAGTTTATTCTACACATGTAACTAGGGCGTTTATTCATTCACACTGAAATAGGGCAGTTTATTCAATACACTGTAAACTAGGGGCAGTTTATTCATACACACTGTAAACTAGGGGCAGTTATTTCATACACTGTAAACTAGGGGCAGTTATTCATATACACTGTAAACTAGGGCAGTTTTAAATTACATACATTCCACTGTAAACTAGGGGCAGTTTATTCATACACACTATGTAAAACTAGGGGCAGTTTATTTCATACACACTGTTAAACTAGGGGCAGTTTATTCATACACACCTGTAAACTAGGGCAGTTATTAATTACACACTGTAAACTAGGGGCAGTTTATTCATACACACTGTAACTAGGGCAGTTTATTCATACACACTGTAAACTAGGGCAGTTTATTCTATACACATGTAAACTAGGGGCAGTTTATTCTACACACTGAAACTAGGGGGCTTTATTATACCACTGTAAATAGGGCAGTTTTATTCATACACACTGTAAACTAGGGGCAGTTTATTCATACACACTGTAAACTAGGGGCAGTTTATTCATACACACTGTAAACTAGGGGCAGTTTATTCATACACACTGTAAACTAGGGGCAGGTTTCATATATACACTGTAAACTAGGGGCAGTTTATTCATACACACTGTAAACTAGGGGCAGTTTATTCATACAACTGGAAACTAGGGGCAGTTTATCATATACACTGTAAACTAGGGGCATAGTTTTATCATTACCACACTGTAAACTAGGGGCAGTTTATTCATACACCACTGTAAACTAGGGCAGTTTATTCAATACATTGTAAACTAGGGGCAGTTTATCATATACACTGTAAACTAGGGGCAGTTTATCATACACACTGTAAACTAGGGGCAGTTATTCATATAAACGTAACTAGGGAGTTTATTCATACACACTGTTAAACTAGGGGCAGTTTATCATACACACTGTAAACTAGGGGCAGTTTATTCATTATCACTGTAAAACTAGGGGCAGTTTTGTTATTCATAAACACTGTAAACTAGGGCAGTTTTATTCAAACACTGAAATAGGGGCAGTTTATTCATATACATGTAAACTAGGGGCAGTTTATTCATATACATGTAAACTAGGGGCAGTTTTCATATACATGTAAACTAGGGGCAGAGATTCATTATACAATGTAAAACTAGGGGAGTTATTCATATACACTGTAAACTAGGGGCAGTTTATTCATTATACACTGTAACACTAGGGGCGTTTATCATATACACGTTAAACTAGGGGAAGATTATTCATACAAACTGTAACTAGGGCAGTTATTGTCTATACACTGTAAACTAGGGGCAGTTTATTCATATACACTGTAAACTAGGGGCAAGTTTCATTAGTTACACTGTAAAACTAGGGGCAGTTTATTAATATACACTGTAAACTAGGGCAGTTTATTCATATACACTGTAACTAGGGGCAGTTATTCATATACACTGTAAACTAGGGGCAGTTTATTCATATACACTGTGAACTAGGGGCAGTTTATTCATACACACTGTAAACTAGGGGCAGTTTCTTTAGATACACTGTAAACTAGGGGCAGTTTCTTTAGATACACTGTAAACTAGGGGCAGTTTCTTTAGATACACTGTAATCCTGGGGTAGTTTCTTTAGATACACTGTAAACTAGGGGCAGTTTATTCAGATACACTGTAAACTAGGGGCAGTTTATTCATATACACTGTAAACTAGGGGCAGTTTATTCATATACACTGTAAACTAGGGGCAGATTATTCATATACACTGTAAACTAGGGGCAGTTTGACTTACCAATAGAAAATTCTGTAGTTGAAGTTGAATAAAGACGTGTACACACAGGGAGATTCAATAAAAGTTCTTATCCTTTAAAATGGTGCTAATTTTGCCCCAACCAATCAGATGTTAGCTTTCAAATGTTAAATAAGATCTGATTGGTTGGGGCAAAATTAGCACCATTTTAAACGATAAGAAATTTTATTGAATAACCCCCATAGTGAGTACAGTACCAAATTAGAGATTCCAGGAGCCAGGTTGTTAATTAACCTAGAAATGTACACAAACTGACTGACTGTCTATTGATGTCTATGGCTGTATTGGCTGCTAGTAAAGAATACAATTGCACTTCTCATTGAGTTCATTGGAACGTATGAAAGCCAATAGGTAGTAATCTCCCCTAAACCAGATCGTACCCATCCTGCTCGTTCATAGTAAATAGGCTCCAAGGGTAGAAATTGGTCATTTTATTCCCCCGTTGGGGAGTTTGGAGCCAAAACCTTGATACTTTGTGGCCAATTTCTCTCTATTTTTCCTTCTATCTTTGGCCTTGGTCTCGATTTAAAATCTCAGAATTTTCAGGTTGTTACCAGGTTCATTTTATAGACCGAAATAACCCGAATCCCTTTTCTTCTATAGGACCTACCGTACCGCGATCCTTCCTTAAATAAAGGGGTCCAGGGATTGGGGGTCCCTCAAGTCAAACAAATAAGAAAATGGGAAGAAAAACACTTCTGGTCTCTGTTAAAATTGGACAGAAATTGTTAAACTGCCGAGAGACCCCGGAGGGGAAGGTCCATGGGGAAGGAGGATGGAAGGGTGTGGTTCCTAGAGAAGAAAGGAAAACCTTATATACCTTCTCCCCCGTTTATGGTCCTTCCCCTGCCTCCCTGTACGAGGGCATACGGTCTCGTTAACCCTAAAGGGGGTGTTCCCTTTGTTTAATCCCCTCCCAAAATGGGGAAAGGGGAAAACGCATTTAAAAAAAACAACCAAATACGATAAAATCGGAATTGCCGTAATCGTTGACCGTTTTCATGGTTTCCACTGCAATTAAACGTCTCGTTATTCAACGTTTCTCCTTCAATCACCTCCCCCCAACCCAAGACCTTTGTTCTTCTTTTGAAAGAGAAACTTTTCTCTGTTCCATACAGTGGGGGATAATAGACGTCTATCTAGCGGAACCATCGATAGAGTCTTGGCCTGTCAGTGAGCTGGATTCCTTCTGTACCTCGGTGGGACCGTCCCAAGAAATGTGATGGAGACACAGAGAGCCGTGACCAGAGGACCAAAGGGAGATCTACTTCCCAGATGTCCCCCAACTCTTCTCTCGGCCCCTCCCCAAATGACTGTGAATGGGAAGAGAAATTCTTGACCTCTAGGGCGTTTATTTTATTATTTCATTCTGGACTCTCGGCGCTGGACTGTGACAACTTCTGGTCAAAACTCCCAACCCTTAACTTTGGGCACATTTAACCCCTTGGTGTATTTCATTTTAAACCTTGCAATTTCCAAACCCTCAGTAATTCTTAAACAGGGCTTAAATATTCAGTGGAAACCCATTTCACCATTTCCCTCTTGATTACTGGCAGTAGAAGTTGCCATACTACCTTCGCTGCATATCAAATGCTACATCATTAGATTAAAATGACACAGTGCCCTCTAGTGGTCACTTTCATAAAACACGGGCAAGTTCTGTTAACTTTGACCTTCATCCTTAATTTTGGGGCCATATTATGGGTTCTGCTGCAGTTAATGGGCCCTCTGAAGTTCTCTGGTCCCTACACAGTAGCCCGGATGGCTTGAGGACACATTGTACAAACTCCATAAGAGTGTTGCCTTTTGTAAAGATTTTGCAAATTAAAGGGTTCATTTACATCTCAAACTGAAAATCTGGGACCCTCAGTGTTAAATCAGCGGTCCAAAAAAAAAAAGTGCGGATAAAATAGGATCTATATATATATATATATTTTATAGATCGTTTTCACCGGGTGGTTAAGGAGTTAACCAAAACTGCAGCCACCATTCCCGATACAAACTCTCGGTCCGCGCCAAACGTGTTATGTGTTTACCAACTCTGCGCATGCTCGGGATACAAAAGAAAAAAGTAACACGTGAGTCTACCAGTGCCAGCGTCTGTCACACCCCATGATGCCACTGCCTATCTCATTCACCAATCAAATCCTGCGTCTATCGCAGGAATGACAGGGCAGGCATCCCTCCCAGATTTCTAAGAGGGGTTGCGGATGTGTAGACGCAGTGCACACTCGTGTTTGTATATGAAATCAAAAATAATACAGACTTTCCTCATTTTCAGAAGTTCCCTGGACTAGTAAAATAACGAGATGGCAAACAATCTGCGGTCTAGGAAATACCCAGATCTGCTGCCAAGATGGCAACAAAAATTCCGTACACGTCCAATAAATTGGCAACACCCAAATTCCTAGAAAGTCAGGCGAATGCGATTTGAGTTCCTGAACCGTCCAATAACACGGTGCGAGCTATTAACCGCTCGTTTTTACACAAATACAATCACTAAATGCCCCTCGTGCTCCCATAAAAAATTCCGTGATTCTTTTTTATGCCTTTCACACAAAAATCTATTTCCGTTGTATTTTGTGTTTCATAGAATTGTCCCCTTGTGCTTTTTACGCTTTCAGTTCCATTCATTCAGCCTCCATGCGGATCGCAGAATAAAGGTGTCACGCCCACCCTTACCATACCAGCAGACAGAGAATCGCACATGGCGACACAAACTGTTGTAAGAATTAGGCAGGAATGTAAATCTAAATGGTTTGTGTGTTTGCGTGCGTGGTGTCGTGTCGCTGTTTTTGCGTTGTGTTCTTCTTTTGTCTGTTCTACGCGATTTTTCCAGAATCGAGTCTTTGTAAATCCCAGACAGACGGATCTCTAGATGACTATGAAATAAAGGACCACACCCCCTTCCCACTACCAACATTGCAACGACCTGTGCAAATTCTCTCGCCCGCAATGTCCAAGGTTTGGGGAAAGCGAGGTTAAAAAGAAATGATCAGTTCTCCTGCCAAAACAATTCGATTTTTTAAAAATATATTTGTTATATATTTTGTAACCAAAATGTGAAAACAGAGATTTTAAAAACACCAATATTGATATAGAAATATAAACAAGCTACAGAACCGCAGAATGGGAGTAATTAAGATTTGGGGGGCACTTAATAACCCGCCCCATATATACATAAATAGGTGCCAACTCTCATATAATTTCTGTATAAAAACAGGGACGTAGATAATGGTCACCCTGCACTTCTGCCTGGAATCCAAACAGTTAATGGTACACACCCCCTACCCCAGATTAGGTTTAGACCCAATGTAAATTCCGTCCCTGTTATTAACACGAATAAAGGGTAAAATAAATGGTCTCTCCACAAAGAGTTAAATTCCTTCACAGTTCTGGATCTGTATATAAATAATGCTAAACGCACATCTACGCTACACACACATCTGTCTATACAGTTCAGACATAAAGGAGGTTAAATATTGGGCCATGTCACAAGGAAGGGCTCAAGGACAGATACTTGGGGGGGGGGGTTAGTTGTTTGTTGTAACAGACAAAAGCATTGAGAGATCTTGTAGGTCTGTAGACACGTGCTAGGTAAAGTGTGATCTGCTCCAGACAAAGAGATTCAAGGCAACATCCCTTCCTGCAATACAGCATGCGGCACAAGGTTTTGTTCACTAGTAACAGCACCAAATACACACACAGGTGGTGTCAGTCATTACCAAACATTGTGGTAGCCCCCTCCTCATCGTATCCTTTGACTTTCACCCTTACAATCCTTCCTACCGAGCCACTCTTATGTTTTAAACAAGAGTCGACGTCTGACTCTTTCCTACGTCCCGCAGACTTAAGGTATTTACCAGACAAACCCGGACAGCACCGACGGGGACCAGAAAACGTAGAACAGAGAGAGACGAGATAGAAAATCACCAGCATCTCTGTCCCTCTGCGCTGCCTGTGTGTTTCGGGCTCCGTCAAAACGTGTTTTATTGGGCTTCAAGCAACGCGTTTCACACTTTCACCAGCCGATCCCACACACACAGAAAGAGGAGCTCAGCTGAATTTAATTTGGGGGCTAAGACAACATTAAATAAATAATAATAAAGAGGGGATCTTTCTAGGGGTGGGGGATGAAAATGTATTGGGTGATATATTTGGGGTTAGAAGAATCACTTTATTTACACGACCCCCCCCCCAAAAAAAACAATGCATGTTGCACGTGTCGGACCGAACAAAGACTCAAGTTGACATATCATGTGCACCATAATTCAAGTTTATATTTGCACCGCGCAGCAGTTTGGGGATGGGGGGGGTTTACAGTAAGATTCTCCTTCCACCTACCCCCCAAAAAACAACATTTTTTTTGGTTTTGTTTCTTTTTTGTATAGTGAACCCAACATTGAAAGGGATTAGGGGGATTATTATCGCTCACACAACACAACCACATTATTATACAATAATATGAGGAAACAATGCCATGTGCTTAGAAGTGGCGCAGTTCGATGTACTTGGGAAATGGAACAATGACTGGTCCCCAGTACACAAATTCTACCATTTATCTATCAATCTGATCTATTATCTGTCTATTATCTATCTGTCTATTATCTATCTGTCTATTATCTATCTGTCTATTATCTATCTATCTGATCTATTATCTGTCTACCTGTCTGTCTATTATGTATCTCTCTGATCTATTATATAGGTTATCTATTATCCATCTATCTATTATATCTATATTTTATCTATTTGATAAACAACACAATACACAGTGAAAAGACAGTTTGAGGTTCGGTACAAACACATTTCATGACCTAGACTGTAGACTACACAACATCATTTCCACTATTAGGGTCAATCTCACCCCCTCCGCAGAGATTAAAAGGTCTCACTCTCCATTAACTCCCCACCCTCCCCAACCCCATGTCTAAACCTCAGACAATTAACCTTTTTAAACAGGCCCCGTAATCTGTCCCAAAATATAAATCCTGACAGATTATCAGAGGTTTGGAGAGTTCAGAGACCTGCATTAAATGACGGACCCCATTTACCATAAAGGACGCAGAGAGGATGAGAACCAGACCAAAACATAAAGGGCTTGAATGGGTTTAATGTGCCAAGTTTACACTAATACACTAAGGAGTTTCAGGCTGCCTTAAGTGCTGCACTCACACGCCCACTCAACTCACAATACGTCCCCGATCCTCTAACAATGGGGAAAATGGGGGTTTACGCCCCACAATTTCATTACATTTAAAACAGGGGTCATGACCTTTTATATTTTGAAACATCTGATTGGCCCATTTTACGACATCCTCCCTAGTTATTAGCTACGGTGTAAACTTTAACTGACACACCCCCCGCAGAAGACCCTCGCAAACGATTGCAAGCTCTGCAGCCCAGGAAAGTCTGATGTATTGGGATTTTTTTTTTTTTAATTAATTTTTAATTTTCCCAAAAGTCTTTAGGTTTCTCTGAATAGGAAAACGTGTTAACTCTCTACATTGGACCTGAACAATGCAACGTGGCCAATGGGAGTTTATATCCCTGATTATTCGTTGCAGACAATCTGTGGCCCCCAGGCACCCCAAGACCAATGCAGAACCAGAGCCTTGTGCTCGGAGGGGAAAGTGGGTGTGGTAACTCTCTCTCTCTTTTAGAACCCACTGTACCTCCCATAATCATTGAAGCACAGAACAAAGCCCAGAATCTAACAGAACCCAGTGCAGTAACCCAACCAACTTAGTTCATTAACTTCTCCTTGCTGAGTCACATGATAACTGGGTATGAGTAAGCCTGATTTAAAAGCCCCCCCTCCAGTTCTACAACAACCCCCCCCCCCATACCCAAATACACTGACACAAGAATGGCAAACACAAACAAAGAAAATCACTTCCAGTTCTACCCCCCAGGAAAATCTCCAACCTATACCAGAGCACAAAGACCTGAATTACAGCAGGAAATCACATAATCACATGTTCCAAAGTGACCCCACAGATCTAGACAGATTCCATGTGCATGATCCAGCAGAGATACATTGTATCCACTTCCAATCCACAAGAGAGCAGAAAGTGCAGGCAGACAAATTGGCAGCTATTGTGTTTGTACCATTGTATCCTCATATAAACTTTTTCTCCTGCCATTTCTGGCCCTTGCAAACAAAGGGAGACTCAACAGACAGAGAAACCTATTGGGTTCTTCTTTAGAGAAGCGCAAGAGAAATCTTCTATAAGACATTCAAGTGCATTAAAGGGGAAATAACAGTTTGATTCATTTTAATAAATCCCCCCAAAATTGTGGGTTTTTTTTCAAAAAATTGACTGCACTTCCCCTCCCAGGGAACACAAAGGGAAAGCTTTGGGATTGGCACATGTGATATTTGTCATATCCCTGCATCTCAGTGAAGGGAGCATCACAGAGGGGGGTGTGTGTGACCGAATGAGAAGGGTCCCGTCTTCCCAAACAAAAGGACTCGGGCCTGGAGAACGTTCCAGGGGCAGCTGATAAGTTTAGCCGCCTTGTCTTGTTCCTTTGTTTGGGAGAAGAAAGAGGGTGAGCTGCAGAGACAGAGAAATGCAATGTAACCCAGACACCGCTCCCCCCTGCACTTTGTGAATGGACAGTCCCATTTCCAGCTCCAGCATGACAGGGAGTTTGGAAACAATGTAACAATTTTATAAAAAACAAAACAGGAAACAGAGTCCTGCCTGTGAATGGCAGTTGGGGGGAATGTTGGGCTGTGTGGCCGGGGTAAGCGGTGCTGTAGGCTGGCAGTGCCCCCCTCCTCCCATGGCACAGACAATAGAGACCCCCCTTACCTTGCCTCCCCACAATCTCAGCCACGTGCTCCGAGCTGGGCACAGGGACGCACTCTGTAGTGTTGGAACTCTTCAGCCTCAGCTCTGCCTCTTTGTACAGGGCACACAACTTGCTCTCGCCCTTCTGGGGGTGCCCATTGGCACTGCTGCCCGTGCTGCCACCACTGTTGTTGTTGTTGGCGTCTTCTTCTGTCTCCCCCAATCCCAGCAGGCACAGTTGGTCCAGAGCTATCTGCAGTGCCCTGTCATCCTCCAACACCCTGTCCTTGGTCAGATCTGCCATCCCCCCATTCCTCTCCATCATCCCTGATACCACTAGGCTAGGCATGGCTAACAAAAGGACCAGGGAACAAAGAAGGGGTAAGAAAGAGAGAACCAGAGGAGAGAGGGAGAGAGAGAGAGAGAAGGAGAGAGAGAGGGAAGGGGGGGGCTGCACTCCTCCTCTGCCCACCTCCTTCTGCCTGGCCAGCCCCCAATCTGCTTCTGTAACACGATCCCCAGACACAGCCCAGGTCCCACTAGCCACGCCTGGCGAGCAGGGAGAGGCTGGACCGAGCCAACGTGCAGGGAAACTCTTTTGTTTTAGATCCTCATTGACTGTGTGTGTGTGTGTGTGTGTGTGCATGGGGAGCGGGGCATGATGGGACTTGTAGTTCTGAGCTCCCTCCTACAAGTCTGGCAGCTCCCAACTGTCTGGGGGGTAGTGGAAGGTTTGGGGGGCTGGAGAGAGATGGAGAGTCAGGGCACGGCCACACTGCGCCGCACACGCGATTCCGCTGTGTTTACTCGTGCGATTTCTTCATCTGAGATACGAAATCGCACGCGATTGCGCTTTAAAATGGTGATTGCATGCGATTGCGTATCGCAAACGGAATGGCAAGCGTTGCCGCGATTGCTGTTTTAGAAAAAAAAACGCATGCGCAAACGCAAGTAGGCCCCACTACAACGCACTAAACCGCGCACAATTCTTGTGCGCTTTTCTTTTGGGTGTGCGTTATGCGCATGCGATTTCGACGTTTTCTGTTATGGAAACGCATGCGTTCACGCACTAAAAATGCGTTACCAAAACACAAACGGACGCGCAATCGTATGCACCTAGGAAATCGCGGGGATTTTCGCGTTCCCGCGATTTCTATTCTAACCAAATAACATGCGCAATCGCGAACGCAAAACACGTGCGCAAACGTGCAAAAAACGCAAAAAAGTGGGGCCTAGCCCTAAACAGGGGTTAAAGGGGAACTAAGGCTGAGGTCACACCTGTGCGTTTTTGTCCATTGCGGAAAAAAATGTGGAGCGCATGTGATCCAATCAGTGGATCGCAAAAAATACGGAACGCATGCGATCCGATTAACGTCTTGCACGCTTAATGCGAGGCAACGCACGACAGTCAATTGTCCACACTAGTGTCCTCTTTAAACATCGCGATTGGATCGCGCTTAAAAGCAGACTAATATGGCCTAGCCCCAAGTGCGATTTTTGACAAAAATGGTGATCGCATGCGTTCTAAAATCCCAACGGATCGCAGCTCGCACAGTGGCGCTGACTTCCCGCGATTTACATTATAATAAAAATGGCATTGCGGATCTCAAAATGCAGAAAAAACGATAATCCCAATGTGTGTGCGTCCGGTCGGTGCCAAAATCGGATGTGTGTACGAGCCTTTACATGGTTAATGGTTGACTTGATAAAGGGTTAAACTGGCCCCGGACAGAGAGAGACAATGTGCTGACCTGACAAATATGGCACCAATTAGACATACACGTGGACACACACATTGTATTAACCCTGAACAACCTGGCTGCCTTCTGATTGGTAAGAGGCGTGTCCACCTTGGCTCTTGTGATTGACAGATGACCTCACACTGATCCCCATTGGCTGGCTGGCATTTAAACACTGATCGGTGAGTGGGCGACATGATCACATCTCATTCATTCTGTTTATTCTGAAATAGAAAGTAACCGAGCAGTGGGATTGGATAAATAAAATGAACCCGAGTTTCCCTTCCATCTATTTTTACATCTTCAGTTAGGAATTACTTACAAAGAAAAGTGATGTATCAATTTTATCAGCAGTCAATCTTGATAGGGCCACACAGTCACATGACACAAGTTTTCAGCCTGTGTGATTCGTCGTGACTAACCAACCGCTAAATAATCGTGTCTTGGAATAACTGAAAATGACCGTATCCGGTCACTGATCTCAGCCACAAAGCTGTAGAAAGTATTTTGAGCGGTTGGGTAAATTCGATTGAATTGCTTGAAATATCAATCCCTTCTATGCCGTTTTTCTGATTGGCTAATCGTCAAAAAACGGGCGGTTTATTGGAAAACCAAAGATTTTTCCGTAGGCCCCATCTCTCCGCAAATATCGAGGGGAAATCTGCAGAGAGATCGTCGGTTAAAAGGTGGGCAATCACTGGCACGGTGTGCCAAGCTTGTGGCGTTAAATTCAAAAAGACTCGAGGCTGTTATTGCTGCCAATGGTGCGTCGACAAAATATTGCGCGAAGGCAGTAAATATTATGTACACGGCATTTCTCCGGTTTTTATATTTAATTAAACCTCAAGTACCGTATATACTCAAATATAAGCCGACCCACCTGATTTTTTTTATCTGAAAAACAAGTAAAACTGATTGACTCGAGTTCAAGCCGAGAGTAGAAATCATCACCACTACTGCAACCCTGTAATTACGGCAAACCCCATGTTAGAAAGGTAAATTTCTCAGCAATCACATTAAAATGAGGAGTACGCATGCTGATTGCTGGGAGTTGTAGTTTTCCAAACATCTGGAGTGGCAAGGATCAACAACAGTAATTAGTTCGCAACAGTTACAAGCAGGCCAACAAACAAAATAGAAAAAGCTCACCTCTAACAGGAGAGCCAGAGCTCCTCGCCGGCTCCTCCATTGTATGTCCGGTGTTGAATTCACGTTGTCATTATGGGGTGTTGGGTGTAGAATTCACGTTGTCATTATGGGGTGTTGGGTGTAGAATTCACGTTGTCACTATGGGGTGTTGTGTGTAGAATTCACGTGTCACTATGGGGTGTTGTGGTAGTAGATTCACTGTTGTCACTATGGGGTGTTGTTGTAGAATTCACGTGTCATTATGGGGTGTGGGTTGTAGAATTCACGTTGTCATTATGGTGTTGGGTGTAGAATTCACGTTGTACTATGGGTGGTGTGTGTAGAATTCACGTTGTCACTATGGGGTGTTGTGTGTAAATTCACATTGTCACTAGGGGTGTGTGTGTGTAATTACACGTTGTAACATAGGGTGTTGTGGTAGAATTCACGTTGTCACTATGGGGTGTTTGTGTGTAGAATTCAGTTGTCACTATGGGTGTTGTGTGTAGAATTCACGTTGTCACTATGGGGTGTTGTGTGTAGAATTCACGTTGTCATTATGGGGTGTTGGGTGTAGAATTCACGTTGTCATTATGGGGTGTTGGGTGTAGAATTCACGTTGTCATTATGGGTGTGGGTTGTAGAATTCACGTTGTCATTATGGGGTTGTGTGTAAATTCACGTGGTATTATGGGTTGTTGTGTAGAATTCACGTTGTCATAATGGGGGTGTGGTGTAGAATTCACGTTTGTCATTAATGGGGTGTTGTGGTAGAATTCACGTTGTCATTATGGGGGGTTGTGGTGTAGAATTCACGTTGTCATTATGGGGTGTTGTGTGTAGAATTCACGTTGTCATTATGGGGTGTTGTGTGTAGAATTCAATTGTACTATGGGGGGGTGTTGTGTTGTAGAAATTCACGTTGTCACTATGGGGTGTTGTGTGTAGAATTCACATTGTCACTATGGGTGTTGTGTGTAGAATTCACATTGTCACTAGGGGTGTTGTGTGTAGATCCCCGTTGTCTTATGGGGTGTGGTGGAGAATTCACGTTGTCATTGGGGTGTTGTGTGTGAGAATTCACGTGTCATTATGGGGTGTTGTGGTGTAGAATTCACGTTGTCATAATGGGGTGTTTGTGTGGAATTCACGTTGTCATTATGGGTGTTGGGTGTGAGAATTCACGTTTGTCATTATGGGGTGTGTGGTGTAGAATTCATGTTGTCACTATGGGGTGGTTGTGGTGTAGAATTCACGGTGTCCACTATGGGTGGTTGTGTGTAGAATTCACATTGTCACTATGGGGTGTTGTGTGTAGAATTCACATTGTCACTATGGGGTGTTGTGTGTAGAATTCCCGTTGTCATTATGGGGTGTTGGGTGTAGAATTCACGTTGTCATTATGGGCTGTTGTGTGTAGAATTCACGTTGTCCATTATGGGCTGTTGTGTGTAGAATTCACGTTGTCATTATGGGGTGTTGGGTGTGGAATTCACGTTGTCATTATGGGGTGTTGGGTGTAGAATTCATCGTTGTCACTATGGGGTGTTGGGTGTAGAATTCACGTTGTCATAAGGGGGTGTTGGGTGTAGAATTCACGTTGTCATATGGGTGTTGGGTGTAGAATTCACGTTGTCATTATGGGGTGTTGGGTGTAGAATTCACGTTGTCATTATGGGGTGTGGGTGTTAGAATTTCACGTGTCATTATGGGTGTTGTGTGTAGAATTCACGTTGTCATTAGGGGTGTTGTGGTAGAATTACGTTGTCATTATGGGTGTTGGGTGTAGATTCCCGTTTGTCATTATGGGGTTTGTTGTGTGTAGAATTCCGTTGTCCATTATGGGTTTTGGGGTAGATTCAATTGTCATTATGGGGTGTTGGGTGTAGAATTCCCGTTGTCATTATGGGCTGTTGTGTGTAGAATTCACGTTGTCATTATGGATTGTTGGGTGTGGAATTCACGTTGTCACAATGGGGTGTTGGTGTAGAATTCACGTTGTCACTATGGGTGTTGGGTGTAGAATTCACGTTGTCACTATGGGGTGTGGTGTGTAGAATTCCTGTTGTCATTATGGGGTGTTGGGTGTAGAATTCACGTTGTCATTATGGGGTGTTGGGTGTAGAATTCATGTGTCATTATGGGTGTTGTGTGTAGAATTCACGTTGTCATTATGGGGGTTGTGTGTAGAATTCACGTTGTCATTATGGGGTTTTGGGTGTAGAATTCACATTGTCATTATGGGTGTTGTGTGTAGAATTCACGTTGTGTCATTATGGGGTGTTGTGGTGTATAGATTTTGTTTTGCTGGGTAGAATTGTTGGGTGTAGAGGTTGGTAGAATGTGTTGTAGATGTTTGTGTTTGTTGTTGTTTTGTCTTTGTTTTGTGTTGTGTTTTGGTTGTAAGTAGAATTTTTGTTGTATGGTTGTTATTGGGGTTGTAGATTTGTAGTGTTGTTTTTTTTGTTGTTGTGTAGAATGTTTTGTTGGTGTATTGGTGTTTTGTAGAATTGTGGTGTAGAATGGATGGTGGCTTCGAGGGAGGGGATGATTTTTGGAGTGGTAGATTTTTGGTTGTGGTTTTTTGTAGTTGTTGTTTGGGTAGATGTTTGTGTGTTTGTTTTGTTTTGTTTGTAGTGGTGGGTTGGTGTGTAGTAGTAGATGTTGGGTTTTGTGTAATGGTGTTAGTGTGTGTGATTGTAGATTTGTTGGAGAGGTTTGTGATTGTTGTCGTTTTTGTGGTATTTGTAGGGATTCTGGGTTTGGTGTTAGATTGGGTGTTCTTTGTGTTGGGGGTGGGTTTGTGTTTTGTGTTGTTTGTTGTTTTGTAGAGTGTTGTTTTTTGTGTTGTAGATGTTTTGTTGGTTGTATGGGTGTGTTTTGAGAGTGTAGAACTGTGTAGATTTGTTTTGTTGGGTTTGTTTTTTGTATGTAGATTTGTAGAATTTGTAGTTGAGGTGGTTTTGTTTGTAGAGTAGGATTGTTTTGTTTGTTGTATTTAGTTGTGTTTTGGATGTTGTTTGTTGTTGTTTGTTTTGTTTGGTAGAATTGTTTGTTTGTGTTTGTTGGTTGTTAGAATGTTGTGGTTGGTAGAATAGGTGTATTGTTATGTAGGTGTGTTGTTTTTGTGTGTGAGAATAGAAGTTGTGTTTGTGTGTTTGTTACGGGGTGTGTAGTGTTTGTTTGGGTGGCTTTGGTAGATTGTTATTGGTTGTTTTGTGTTTGTTGGATGTTTGTTTGTGGTGTTATGTTTTTGTTTTGTAGGGGTGTAGAATTAAGTATTGTAGTGGGTAGTTTTGGGTGTTAGTGTTGTTATTTGTTGGGGTAGAATTTGATTGTTTTTGTTGTATGTGTGGTTAGACATTGTAGATTTTTGTTGGTTTGTAGATGTTGTTTTTGTAGTTAGAAATTTTTTGTAGTTGGTAGTGTTTTTTTTGTATTGTGTTTTTGTGCGTTTTGTTGTAAGTTTGGTGTGTTGTTGTTGTTGTTTTGTTTTATGTGTGGGGTGAGGGATGTATGGTTGTATGTGTGGTATTGGAGTTGGTGTAGAGTGGGTTTTTGTTGTTGTAGAATATGTAGGTGTAGTTTGGTGTTTGTTTGGTTTTGTTGTTTGTTTGTTTTGTGTTGGTTTGTATTGTGTAGTTATGTTGTAGGTTATTTTGTTTTGTAGTTTGTGTTGTTGTTGGTTGTGTTTTGTTTTGTAGTTGTGTTGTGGGTTGTGTGTAGAGGTAGTTGGTGTGTGTGTGTAGAAATTTCGGTGTGTTTGTGTTTTGTTTGTAGATGTTTGGAGATTTGTTTGGGTTTGTTGATGTTTGTTGTAGATGTTGTTGTAGATGTGTTTTGTTGTTTTGTTTTGTTGTTGTAGTGGTTTTGTGTTTTTGTTGTATGTTGTGTGTGGGATGGGTGTGGTTGTAGAAATTTGTGGGGTTGTTGTGTTTTGTGTTTGTGTTGTTTGGTTTGTTTTTTTGGGTGTGGGATGTGTTTTTTGTTTGTTGTGTCTTGTTGTAGATTGTTTTTTTTTGTTATTTTTGTGTTTTTTTTGTTGTTGTTTGGGGTGGTGTTGTTGATTTGTGTTTTGTTGGTAGTTGGTTTGATGGTGTTGTAGATTTTTGTATGTTTTGGTGTTGTTTTTGTTGTATGGGCTTGTGTATGTGTTTTGTTTTTGTAGATGTAGAATGTTGTTGTTGTGTGTAGTGTAGATGGTTTTGTTGTGGTGTTTTTTTGTTTTGTTTGTTAGAATTTTTTTTTGATGGATGTTGTTGTTTTGTAGGTAGTTGTTTTTTGATAGAATGTTGTTGTTGTTGTGTGTGTAGAATGTAGAATGTTGTAGATGTCTTGTTTTTTGTAGAATTTTAGAAGTTGTTGTTGTATGCTTTTTTGTTGTTTTGTTGTATTGTATTGTTGTTTTGTTTAGATGTAGTTTTGTGTGTTGTGTTGTTGTAGTTTTTGTTGTTTTGTGGGTGTTGTTGTGTAGAATTGTTTGTTTGTTGTTGTTTTTTGTTCAGTGTGTATGTGTTTGTTTTGTGTGTTTTTTTTGTTTTTGTAGTTTTTTGTTGTGTTTGTTTTGTTTTTTTGTTTTGTTGTTGTTGTTGTATAGTTGTGTTTTGTTTGTTTTCGTTTTTGTTGTTGTTGTGAATGTGTGTTTTGTTAGATTGTAGATGTAGTAGAATTTTTGTTGTTGTAGATGTTTTTGTTTGTTTGTTTTTGTTTTGTTGTTGTTTTTGTGTTTGTTTTTGTTGTAGTTGTAGTATTGTGTTTGTTTTGTCAGAATTTTGTTTGTAGATTTGTTGTTGTGTTTTGTTTTGTTTAAAGTGTAGATTGTAGATGTTGTATTGTTTGTTGTTGTAGATTGGTAGATGGTTGTAGATGTTGTAGATGTTTGTGTAGATTGTTGTTGTTTTTTTGATAGATTGTTGTAGATTTTTTTGTTTTGTATTGTGTTTCTTGTTGGTTGTTTTTTTGTTTTTGTTTTTGTAGGATGTTGTTGTTTTTGGTTTGTGTTGTTGTTGTGTTTTGTAGTTTTTTTGTGTATTTTTGTTAGGTTTGGTAGGAAGTTGTGTGCTGTTGTTTGTGTGTTTTTGTTGTGGTTTGTTTTGTGTATGTTTTTTGGTATATTTTTTGTAGTTTTGTGTTGTGGTTTGTAGGTGTTTTTTAGTAGATTGTTTTTTGTTGTTTGTTTTTTTTTGTTGGTGTAGTGTTTTTGGTGTTTGTGTTTGTTATGTTTTTTTGTAGTGTTGTGTAAGTTTGTTTTGATTGTGTTTGTTGTTGTTGTAGAATGTTTTTTTTTGTTGTTTGTTTCTGATATTGTTTTTTTTTTGTTTAGATTGTTGTTTAGTGTAAATTTGTTTGTAGTAGGTTTTGTAGATGTTGCTTGTGTTTGTTGTTAGAATGTTGTTTTGTTTGTTTGTTTTTTTTCTGTTTGTAGCCTTTTGTTGTTTGTGTTTGTAGAATGTTTATTTTTTTGTGTGTTTAGATTGTTGTTTGTGTAGATGTTTGTTGGGTAAGGGGATGTTGTGTTGTTTTTTTTGTCATGTGTATTTTGTTTTGTTTTTGTGTTTTGTAGTTTTGTTTTGGTAGGTTGGTTAGAATTTTTGTTTGTTTGTTGTTTTGGTTTGTTTTTTGAGAATTGTTTTTGTTGGGTGTTGTAGTCGTAGTTTTGTTGTGTAGAGTGTTTTGGTGGTAGAATTTTGTAGATTTGTTGTAGATTGTTGTTTTGTTAGGTTGTTTGTTGTTGTTTGTTACGAATTTGTTCGTTTTGTTTTGTAAGTTTGTAGAATTGGTTGTAGGTGTGTTTTTAGTTTGAGAATTGTGTTTGTTTTGTATGTTAGATGGCTGTGTTGTTGTGTGAATTCACGTTGTTAATTGTTGTTGGTTTTGTGTTGTTGTTAGAATTCACGTTGTCCATTATTGAGTGTTGGGTGTAGAATTCACATTGTCATATGGGGTGTGTGTGGTGTAGAATTCACGTTGTCATTATGGGGTTTTGGTGTAGAATTCACATTGTCATTATGGGGTGTTGGGTGTAGAATTCCCGTTGTCATTATGGGCTGTTGTGTGTAGAATTCACGTTGTCATTATGGGGTGTTGGGTGTGGAATTCACGTTGTCATTATGGGGTGTTGGGTGTAGAATCACGTTGTCACTATGGGGTGTTGGGTTGTAGAATTCACGTTGTCACTATGGGGTGTTGGGTTGTAGAATTCCGTGTCAATATGGGGTGTTGGGTGTAGAATTCACGTTGTCATTATGGGGTGTTGGGTGTAGAATTCATGTTGTCATTATGGGGTGTTGTGTGTAGAATTCACGTTGTCATTATGGGGTGTTGTGTGTAGAATTCACGTTGTCATTATGGGGTTTTGGGTGTAGAATTCACATTGTCATTATGGGGTGTTGTGTGTAGAATTCACGTTGTCATTTGGAGTGTGGGTGAATCACTGTTGCATATTGGGTGGTTGTGTGTAGAATTCACGTTGTCAAATGGGGTGTTTGTGTGTAGAATTCACGTTGTCATTGGGGTGTTGTGTGTAGAATTCCTGTTTCATTATGGGGTTGTTGGTTGTAGAATTCCTGTTGTCATTATGGGGTGTGGGTGAGGTTGTAGAATTCACGTTGTCATAATGGGGTGTTGGGTTGTAGAATTCACATTGTCATAATGGGTGGTGTGGGTTGTAGAATTCACATGCATTATGGGGGTGTGGTGTGTAGAATTCACGTTGTCCTTATGGGGTGTGGGTATAGAATTCACGTTGTCATTATGGGGTGTTGGGTGTAGAATTCCTGTTGTCATTATGGGGTGTTGGTGTAGAATTCCTGTTGTCATTATGGGGTGTTTTGTGTAGAATTCACATTGTCATAATGGGGTGTTGTGTGTAGAATTCACATTGTCATAAGGGGTGTTGTGTGTAGAATTCACGTTGTCATTATGGGGTGTTGGGTGTGTAGAATTCACGTTGTCATTATGGGGTGTTGGGTGTAGAATTCACGTTGTCATTATGGGGTGTTGGGTGTGTAGAATTCACGTTGTCATAAGGGGGTGTTGGGTGTAGTTCAATTTGTCATAATGGGGTGTTGTGTGTAGAATTCACATTGTCATTATGGGGTGTTGTGTGTAGAATTCACGTTGTCATTATGGGGTGTTGTGTGTAGAATTCACGTTGTCATTATGGGGTGTTGGGTGTAGAATTCACGTTGTAACTATGGGGTGTTGGTTGTAGAATTCACATGCATATGGGTGTTGTGTGTAGATAGTAATCCATTGTCATATGGGGTGTTGGGGTGAGAATTCACGTTGTCATAAGGGGTTTGGGTGTAGAATTCACGTTGTCATTATGGGGTGTTGGGGTTGTAGAATTCACGTTGTCATTATGGGGTGTGGGTGTAGAATTCACGTTGTAATATGGGGTGTTGGGTGTAGAATTCACGTTGTCATATGGGTGTTGGGTGTAGAATTCACGTTGTCATTATGGGGTGTTGTGTGTAGAATTCACGTTGTCATTATGGGGTGTTGGGTGTAGAATCACGTTGTCATTATGGGGTGTTGTGTGTAGAATTCCCGTTGTCATTATGGGGTTTTGGGTTGTAGAATTCACATTGTCATTATGGGGTGTTGGGTGTAGAATTCCCGTTGTCATTATGGGCTGTTGTGTGTAGATTCACGTGTCATTATGGGTTGTTGGGTGTGGAATTCACGTTGTCACAATGGGGTGTTGGGTGGGTAGAATTCACGTTGTCACTATGGGGTGTTGGGTGTAGAATTCACGTTGTCACATTGGGTGTTGGGTGTAGAATTCCTGTTGTCATTATGGGGTGTTGGGTGTAGAATTCACGTTGTCATTATGGGGTGTTGTGTGTAGAATTCATGTTGGCATTATGGGGTGTGTGTTGTGTGTAGAATTCACGTTGTCATTATGGGTGTTGTGTGTAGAATTCACGTTGTCATTATGGGGTTTGGGTGTAGAATTCACATTGTCATTATGGGGTGTTGTGTGTAGAATTCACGTTGTATTATGGGGTGTTGGGTGTAGAATTCACGTTGTCATTATGGAGTGTTGGGTGTAGAATTCACATTTCATATGGGGTGTTTGTGTGTAGAATTCCGTTGTCATTATGGGGTTTTGGGTGTAGAATTCACATTGTCATTATGGGGTGTTGGGTGTAGAATTCCGTTGTCATTATGGGCTGTTGTGTGTAGAATTCACGTTGTCATTATGGGGTGTTGGGTGTGGAATTCCTTGTCATTAGGGGGTGTTGGGTGTAGAATTCACGTTGTCACTATGGGGTGTTGGGTGTAGAATTCACGTTTGTCATTATGGGGTGTTGGGTGTAGAATTCCTGTTGTCATTATGGGGTGTTGGGTGTGTAGAATTCACGTTGTCATATGGGGGTGTTGGGTGTAGAATTCATGTTGTCATTATGGGGTGTTGTGTGTAGAATTCACGTTGTCATTATGGGGTGTTGTGTGTAGAATTCACGTTGTCATTTGGGGGTTTTGGGTGTAGAATTCACATTGTCATTATGGGGTGTTGGGTGTAGAATTCACGTTGTATTATGGAGTGTGGGTGTGTAGAATTCAGTTGTCATAATGGGGTGTTGTTGTAGAATTCACGTTGTCATAATGGGGTGTTGTGTGTAGAATTCACGTTGTCATTATGGGGTGTTGTTTGTAGAATTCCTGTTGTCATTATGGGGTGTTGTGTGTAGAATTCCTGTTGTCATTATGGGGTGTTGGGTGTAGAATTCACATTGTCATAATGGGGTGTTGGGTGTAGAATTCACATTGTCATTATGGGGTGTTGGGTGTAGAATTCACGTTGTTCATTATGGGTGTTGGGTATAGAATTCACGTTTGTCATTATGGGGTGTTGGGTGTAGAATTCCTGTGGTCATTAGGGGTGTTGGGTGTAGAATTCCTGTTGTCATTATGGGGGGTTTTGTGTAGAATTCACATTGTCATAATGGGGTGTTGTGTGTAGAATTCACATTGTCATAATGGGGTGTTGTGTGTAGAATTCACGTTGTCATTATGGGGTGTTGGGTGTAGAATTCACGTTGTCATTATGGGGTGTTGGGTGTAGAATTCACGTTGTCATTATTGGTGTTGGGTGTAGAATTCACGTGTCATAATGGGGTGTTGGGTGTAGAATTCACATTGTCATAATGGGGTGTTGGGTGTAGAATTCACATTGTCATTATGGGGTGTTGTGTGTAGAATTACGTTGTCATTATGGGGTGTTGTGTGTAGAATTACGTTGTCATTATGGGGTGTTGGGTGTAGAATTCACGTTGTCACTATGGGGTGTTGGGTGTAGAATTCACATTGTCACTATGGGGTGTTGTGTGTAGAATTCCCATTGTCATTATGGGGTGGTGTTGGGGTGAGAATTCACGTTGTTCATTTGGGAGTTGTGGTGTAGAATTCACGTTGTCATTATGGGATGTTGTGTGTAGAATTCACGTTGTCATTATGGGATGTGTGGTGTGAAATTTTACGTTGGCATTATGGGTGTTGTGTGTAGAATTCACGTTTGTTAATATGGGGTGTTGGGTGTGAATTCACGTTGTCATTATGGGGGTGTGTAGAATTCACGTTGTCACTATGGGGGGTTGGGTGTAGAATCACGTTGTCATTATGGGGTGTTGTGTGTAGAATTCACGTTGTCACTATGGGGTGTTGGGTGTGTAGAATTCTGTTGTCATTTGGGGGTGGGTTGTAGAATTCACTTGTCTTAGGGGGTTGTGTGTAGAATTCACGTTGTAATATGGGGTGTTGGGTGTGTGTAGAATTCACGTTGTCATTATGGGGTGTTGGGTGTGATGTGTAGAATTCACGTTGTCATATGGGGTGTGGGTGTAGAATTCACGTTGTCATTATGGGGTGTTGTGTGTAGAATTCACGTTGTCATTATGGTTTTGGGTGTAGAATTCACTTGTCATTATTATGGGTGTTGGGTGTTTGTTGTAGAATTACGTTGTCATTATGGGGTGTTGTGGTAGAATTCACGTTGTCATTAGGGGTTGGGTGTAGAATTCACGTTGACATTATAGGGGTCGGTGTGAATTCACGTTGTCTTGGGGTGTGGGTGTAAAATTGCGTGTCATTATGGGATGTTGGGTGTAAAATTTGCGTTGTCATTATGGGGTGTTGGGTGAAATTGCGTTGTCATTATGGGGTGTTGGGTGTAAAATTTGCGTTGTCATTATGGGGTGTTGGGTGTAAAATTTGCGTTGTCATTATGGGGTGTTGGGTGTAAAATTTGCGTTGTCATTATGGGGTGTTGTGTGTAGAATTCACATTGTCATTATGGAGTGTTGGGTGTAGAACAGTATAGAACTGTATAGTACAGTATTGTATAGTTAGTACAATATTAAATAGTATAGAACAGTTAGTACCGGAAAGTATAAATTAGTACGTATGGAACTGTACAATACAGTATTGTATAGTTTAGTACAGTATAGTATGGTATAGAATAGTACAGTATAGTATGGTATAGAACAGTACAGTATAGAACGGCATAGAACAGTATAGTATAGAATGGCATAGTACAGTATAGTATAAAACTGTATATTACAGTATAGTATAGAAATGTATGGTACAGTATAGTATAGAACAGTATGGTACAATACAGTATAGTATAGAACTGTATGGTACAGTATAGCATTGAACTGTATGGTACAGTATAGCATAGAACTGTATGGTACAGTATAGTATAGAACAGTATGGTACAATACAGTATAGTATAGAACTGTATGGTACAGTATAGTATAGAACTGTATGGTACAGTATAGTATAGAACAGTATGGTACAGTATAGTATAGAACTGTATGGTACAGTATAGTATAGAACAGTATGGTACAGTATAGTATAGAACTGTATGGTACAGTATAGCATTGAACTGTATGGTACAGTATAGATGAAACGTATGGCTAGTATAGCATTGAACTGTATGGTACAGTATAGCATAGAACTGTATGGTACAGTATAGCATAGAACTGTATGGTACGGTATAGCATAGAACTGTATGGTACAGTATAGTATAGAACTGTATGGTACAGCTAGTATAGGAACTGTTTGGTACAGTATAGTTAGAACTGTGGTAAGTATGTATAGAAACTGTATGGTACCGTATAGTATAGAACTGTATGGTACAGTATAGTATAGAACAGTATGGTACAGTATAGTATAGACAGTATGGTAGTGATAGTAAGATGTATGGTACAGTATAGCTAGAACTGTATAGAACTGGACAGTATAGGATAGAACAGTATGGTACAGTATAGTATAGAACTGTATGGTACAGTTAGTATAGAGCTGTATGCTACGTTAGTATAGAACTGTTGGTCAGTTATGTATAGAACTGTATGGTACAGTATAGTATAGAACTGTATGGTACAGTATAGTATAGAACAGAATGGTACAGTATAGAATAGTATGGTACAGTATAGTATAGAACAGTATGGTACAGTATAGTATAGGACTGTATGGTACAGTATAGCATAGAACTGTATAGAACTGGACAGTATAGGATAGAACAGTATGGTACAGTATAGTATAGAACTGTATGCTACAGTACAGTATAGAACTGTATGGTACAGTACAGTATAGAACAGTATGGTACAGTATAGTATAGAATTGTATGATACATTATAGTATAGATCTGTATGGTACAGTATAGTATAGAACTGTATGGTACAGTTTAGTATAGAACAGTATGGTACAGTATAGTATAGAACAGTATGGTACAGTATGGTACAGTTACAGTATAGTATAGAACTGTATGGTACAGTGTAGTATAGAACAGTATGGTACAGTATAGTATAGAACAGTATGGTACAGTTACAGTATAGTATAGAACTGTATGGTAAAGTATAGTATAGAACAGTATGGTACAGTTACAGTATAGTATAGAACTGTATGGTACAGTACAGTATAGAACAGTATGGTACAGTATAGTATAGAATTGTATGTACATGTATAGTTAGATCTGTATGTACAGTATAGTATAGAATGTGGTACAGTATAGTATAGAACATGTATGGTTACAGTATTAGTAGAGAACAGTATGGTACAGTAAGTATGTATAGAAACGTATGGTACAGTATAGTATAGAACAGTATGGTACAGTAAGTATAGAACAGTATGGTTACAGTTACAGTATAGATATAGAACGTTATGGTACAGTATAGTATAGAAACAGTATGGTACAGTTATAGTATAGAACAGTATGGTACAGTTTACAGTATAGTATAGAACTGTATGGTACAGTATAGTATAGTAACAGTATGATTTTTTTCTGTAATGACAGTATAGTATGAACGTATGGTACAGTATAGTATAGAACTGTTTGGTACAGTATAGTATAGAACAGTATGGTACAGTATAGTATAGAACTGTATGGTACAGTTACAGTATAGTATAGAACTGTATGGTACAGTATAGTATAGAACAGTATTGTACAGTTACAGTATAGTATAGAACTGTATGGTACAGTATAGTATAGAACTGTATGGTACAGTATAGTATAGAACAGTATGGTACAGTATAGTATAGAACTGTATGGTACAGTTACAGTATAGTATAGAACATGTACAGTTAGTAACGTATTGTACAGTTACAGTTATAGTATAGAAATGTATGGGTACAGTATAGTATAGAAGTATGGTACAGTATAGTATAGAACTGTATGGTACAGTATAGTATAGAACAGTATGGTACAGTATAGTATAGAACAGTATCGTACAGTTACAGTATAGTATAGAACTGTATGGTACAGTATAGTATAGAACTGTATGGTACAGTATAGTATAGAACAGTATCGTACAGTTACAGTATAGTATAGAACTGTATGGTACAGTATAGTATAGAACTGTATGGTACAGTATAGTATAGAACAGTATCGTACAGTTACAGTATAGTATAGAACTGTATGGTACAGTATAGTATAGAACTGTTGGTACAGTATAGTATAAACAGTATTACAGTTACAGTATAGTATAGAACTGTATGGTAAGTATAGATAGAACAGTATGTACAGATAGTATAGAACAGGATCGTACAGTACAGTATAGTATAGAACTGTATGGTACAGTATAGTATAATACAGAACTGTATAAAACGGTTTAATTTAATACATATAAAGGGAGATTCAAAAAAAGTTCTTATTGTTAAAAATTGTGCTAATTTTGCCCCAACCAATCAGATGTTATTAATTTGGCCTGAAGAGCCAAATTCCTGTTCTTTCTATTTCTTCTCCTTCCGTTTTATTCTTCTGCTTTTTTGGACTGTATCTCCTCCCACAAGCGTTGCGGCATTATCTGCAAATTTCGGGACATTTTTTCCCATAGACTATAATGGTAACAATCCTCAAATGTGGATATTTCAAAACAGTTTGTTTCATGGTCATAAATACAAATGGTGATAGCCCCAACCCCCCACACAGACACAGGTACACCCACCTACTAACCTACCTTTCCATTCCCATGGAAGCCATACTTAAAGGGTAACTATAGTCAAAAAACTAATATTGATCAATCATCACTGACAGTAAGTTATATGGTCATACATGCAAAAACACATACCCCCCACCTCATATAGGTACACACACCTACTGACTTAAAGGATAAATAAAGTTAAAAAAACAAAAAATGTTGATATATCCTCAATTAAAGTTAGTTTTATGGTTATAAAAACAAAAAAGACATACACCAACCTTACATAGGTACACACAACTACTGACCTACCCTTCCATTCCTGTGGCAGCCTTACTTAAAGGGTAACTAAAGTCAAAAAAACCCTAATTTTATTAATCCTCAATAAAAGATAGTTTTATGGTTGTAAACAAAAAAGACATACCCCCTCAACCAGACCAGGTACACCACCTACTGACCTACTTATCCATTACTATGGCAGGTACACACACCTACTGATCTACTTTCCATTACTATGGCAGGTACACACACCTACTGACCTACTTATCCATTACTATGGCAGGTACACCACCCACTGATCTACTTATCCATTACATGGCAGAGTACATACACACTACTGATCTACTTATCCATTACTATGGCAGGTACAACCACAACTACTGATCTACTATCCATTACTAGGCAGGTACACACACCTACTGATCTACTTATCCATACTATGCAGGAACACACCCTGATTACTTATCCATACTATGGCAGGTACACACACCATATGATCTACTTATCCATTACTATGGCAGGTACACACACCTACTGATCTACTTATCCATTACTATGGCAGGTACCACACACCTACTGATCTACTTATCCTACTATGGCAGGTACACACACCTACTGATTACTTATCCATACTATGGAGGTAACACACACCTACTGATCTACTTATCCATTACTATGGCAGGTAACACACCTATGATATACTTATCCATTACTATGGCAGGTACACCACCTACTGATCTACTTATCCATACTATGGCAGGTACACAACCTACTGATCTACTTATCCATTACTAGGCAGGTACACACACCTACTGATTACTTACCATTACTATGGCAGGTACACACCACCTCATGATCTACTTATCATTACTTGGCAGGTACACAACCTCACTGATCTACTTATCCATTACTATGGCAGGTACACACACTACTGATCTACTTATCCATTACTATGGCAGGTACCACACCTACTGATCTACTTATCCATTCTATGGCCGGTACACACACCTACTGATCTACTTATCCATTACTATGGCAGGTACACACACTACTGATCTACTTACCATTACTATGGCAGTACACACACCTATGATCTACTTATCCATTACTATGGCAGGTACACACACCTACTGATCTATTATCCATTAGCTATGGCAGGTACACACACCTACTGATCTACTTATCCATTACTATGGCAGGTACACACACCTACTGATCTACTTATCCATTACTAGGCAGGTACACACACCTACTGATCTACTTATCCATTACTATGGCAGGTACACACACCTACTGATCTACTTATCCATTACTATGGCAGGTACACCACCACTGATTACTTATCATTACTAGGCAGGTACACACACCTACTGATCTACTTATCCATTACTATGGCAGGTACACACACCTACTGTCTACTTATCCATTACTATGGCAGGTACACACACCTACTGATCTACTTATCCATACTATGGCAGGTACACACACCTACTGATCTACTTATCCATTATATGGCAGGTAACACACCTACTGATCTACTATCCATTACTATGGCAGGTACACACACCTACTGATCTACCATCCAACTATGGCAGGTACACACACCTACTGATCTACTTATCCATTACTATGGAGGTACACACAACCTACTGATCTACTTATCCATTACTATGGCAGGTACACACACCCTACTGATCTACTTATCCATTACTATGGCAGGTACACACACCTACTGATCTACTTATCCATTACTTGGCAGGTACACACACCTACTGATCTACTTATCCATTATGGCAGGTACACACACCTACTGATCTACTATCATTACTGGCAGGTACACACCCTTGATCTACTTATCATATCTATGGCAGTACACACACTACTGATTACTTATCCATTACTATGGCAGGTACACACACCTACTGATCTACTTATCCATTACTATGGCAGGTACACACACTACTGATCTACTTACCATTACTATGGCAGGTACACACACCTACTGATCACTTATCCATTACTATGGCAGGTACACACACCTACTGATCTACTTATCCATTACTATGGCAGGTACACACACCTACGATCTACTTATCCATTACTATGCAGGTACACACACCTACTGATCTACTATCACACTATGGCAGGTACACACACCTACTGATCTACTTATCCTTACTTGGCAGGTACACACACCTACTGATCTACTTATCCATTACTTGGCAGGTACACACATACTGATCTACTTATCCATTACTATGGCAGGTACACACACCTACTGATCTACTTATCCATTACTGTGGCAGGTACACACCCTACTGATCTACTTATCCATTACTATGGCAGGTACACACACTACTGATCTACTTATCATTACTATGGCAGGTACACACACACTACTGATCTACTTATCCATTACTGGCAGGTAACACACACCTACTGATCTACTTATCATTACTATGGCAGGTAACACACACCTACTGATCTACTTATCCATTACTATGGCAGGTACACACACCTACTGATCTATTATCCATTACTATGGCAGGTACACACACCTACTGATCTACTTTCCATTACTATGGCAGGTACACACACCACTGATCACTTATCCATACTATGGCAGGTACACACACCTACTGATCTACTTATCCATTACTATGGCAGGTAACACACCTATGATACTTATCCTTACTTGGCAGGTACACCACACCTACTGATCTACTTATCCATTACTATGGCAGGTACACACACCTACTGATCTACTATCCATATATGGAGGTACACACACCTACTAGATCTACTTATCCATTACTATGGCAGGTACAACACCCCTACTGATCTACTTATCCATTACTATGGCAGGTACACACACCTACTGATCTACTTATCCATTACTATGGAGGTACACCCAACCTACTGATCTACTTATCCATTACTATGGCAGGTACCACAACCTACTGATCTACTTATCCATTACTATGGCAGGTACACACACCCTACTGATCTACTTATCCATTACTATGGCAGGTACACACACCTACTGATCTACTATCCATTACTATGGCAGGTACACACACCTACTGATCTACTTATCATTACTATGGCAGGTACACACACACCTACGATCTACTTATCCATCTATGGCGGTACCACAACCTACTGATCTACTTATCCATACTATGGAGGTACACACACCTACTGATCTACTTATCCATACTATGGCAGGTACACACACCTACTGATCTACTTATCCATTACTATGGCAGGTACAACACAACTGATCTACTTATCCATTACTATGCGGTACACACACCTACTGATCTACTTATCCATTACTATGGCAGGTACACACACCTATGATCTACTTATCCATTACTATGCAGGTACACACACCTACTGATCTACTTATCCATTACTTGGCAGGTACACACACACTACTGATCTACTTATCCATTCTTGGCAGGTAACACACACTATATCTACTTATCCATTACTGTGGCAGGTACCACACACTACTGATCTACTATCCATTACTGTGGCAGGTACAACACCTACTGATCTACTTATCCATTACTATGGCAGGTACCACACCTACTGCTATACTTATCCATTACTATGGCAGGTACACACACCTACTGATTTACTTATCCATTACTATGGCAGGTACACACCTACTGATCTACTTATCCATTACTATGGCAGTACACACACCTACTGATCTACTTATCCATTACTATGGCAGGTACACACACCTACTGATTACTTACCTTACTATGGCAGGTACACACCTACTGATCACTACCATTACTATGGCAGGTACACACACCTACTGATCTACTTACCATTACTATGGCAGGTACACACACCTACTGACTACTATATCCATTACTATGGCAGGTACACACCACTACTGATCTACTTATCCATTACTGGCAGGTACACACCACCTACTGATCTACTTATCCATTACTATGGCAGGTAACCACACCTACTGATCTACTTACCATTATTGGCAGGTACACACCTACTGATCTACTTATCCATTACTATGGCAGGTACAAACACCTACTGATCTATCTATCCATTACTATGGAGGTACACACACTACTGATCTACTTATCCATTACTATGGCAGGTACACACACCTACTGATCTACTTATCCATTACTATGGACGGTACACACACCTACTGATCTACTTATCCATTACTATGGCAGGTACAAACACCTACTGATCTACTTATCCATTACTAGGGCAGGTACACACACCTACTGATCTACTTATCCATTACTATGGCAGGTACCAACACCTACTGATTACTTATCCATTACTTGGCAGGTACACCCACCTACTGATCTACTTATCCATTACATGGCAGGTACACACACTACTGATCTACTTATCCATTACTATGGCAGGTACACACACCTACTGATTACTTATCCATTACTATGGCAGGTACACCACCTACTGATCTACTTATCCATTACTATGGCAGGTACACCCACACTACTGATCTACTTATCCATTACTTGGCAGGTACACCCACCTACTGATCTACTTATCCATTACATGGCAGGTACACACACCTACTGATCTACTTATCCATTACTATGGCAGGTACACACACCTACTGATATTACTTATCCATTACTATGGCAGGTACACACACCTACTGATACTTATCCTTATTTGGCAGGTACACACACACTGATCTACTTATATATTGCGGTACACACATATGATCTACATCCATTACTATGGCAGGTACACACACCTACTGATCTACTTATCCATACTATGGCAGGTACACACACCTACTGATCTACTTATCCATTACTATGGCAGGTACACACACCTACTGATATACTTATCCATACTATGGAGGTACACAACACCTACTGTCTACTTATCCTTACTATGGCAGGTACACACACCACTGATCTACTTATATCCATTACTATGGCAGGTACACACACCTACTGATCACTATCCATTACTATGGCAGGTACACACACCTACTGATCTACTTATCCATACATATGGAGTACACACACCCTACTGATCTACTTATCCATTACTATGGCAGGTACACACACCTACTGATCTACTTATCCATTACTATGGCAGGTACACCACACCTACTGATCTATTATCCATTACTATGGCAGGTACACACACCTCTTGATCTACTTATCCATTACTATGGCAGGTACCACAACACTACTGATCTACTTATCCATTACTATGGCAGGTACACACACCTACTGATCTACTTATCCATTACTATGGCAGGTAACACACACTACTGATCTACTTATCATTACTATGGCAGGTACACACACCTACTGATCTACTATCCATACTATGGCAGGTACACACACCTACTGATCTACTTATCCATTACTATGGCAGGTAAACACACCTACTGATCTACTTATCCATTACTATGGCAGGTACACACACCTACTGATCTACTTATCCATTACTATGGCAGGTACACACACCTACTGATCTACTTATCCATTACTATGGCAGGTACACACACCTACTGATCTACTTATCCATTACTATGGCAGGTCACACACACCTACTGATCTACTTATCCATTACTATGGCAGGTACACACCACCTACTGATCTACTTATCCATTACTATGGCAGGTACACACACCTACTGATCTATTATCCATTACTATGGCAGGTACACACACTACTGATCTACTTATCCATTACTGGCAGGTACACACACCTACTGATCTACTTATCCATTACTATGGCAGGTACACACACCTACTGATCTACTTATCCATTACTATGGCAGGTACACACACCTACTGATTCACTTATCCATACTATGGCAGGTAACAACCTACTGATCTACTTATCCATACTATGGCAGTACACACACCTACGATCTACTATTCCATTACTATGGCAGGTACAACACCATACTGATCTACTTATCCATTACTATGGCAGGTAACACACACCTACTGTCTACTTACCATTACTATGGCAGGTACAACCACATACTGATCTACTTATCCATTACTATGGCAGGTACACCCACCTCATGATCTACTTATCCATTACTATGGCAGGTACACACACCTACTGATCTACTTATCCATACTATGGCAGGTACAACACACTACTGATCTACTTATCCATTACTATGGCAGGTACAACACCTACTGATCTACTTATCCATTACTATGGCAGGTACACACACCTACTGATTCACTTATCCATTACTATGGCAGGTACACACACCCTACTGATTACTATCCATTACTATGGCAGGTACACACACCTACTGATCTACTTATCCATTACTATGGCAGGTACACACACCTACTGATCTACTTATCCATTAACTATGGCAGGTACACACACACCTACTGATCTACTTATCCATTACTATGGCAGGTACACACACCTACGATCTACTTATCCATTACTATGGCAGGTACACACACCTACTGATCACTTATCATTATTGGCAGGTACACCTACTGATCTATTTCCATTACTGTGGCAGGTACACACACCTACTGATCTACTTATCCATCTTATGGCAGGTACCACACACCTACTGATCTACTTATCCATTCTATGGCAGGTACACACACCTACTGATCTACTTATCCATTACTATGGATGGTACACACACCTACTGATCTACTTATCCATTACTATGGCAGGTACACCCACCTACTGATATACTTATCCATTATTGTGACAGCAATACTTAAAGGGTAACTAAAGCAAAAAAAATTGATCAAAAATCAAAAAAGTTGTTTTTTTAACCCCCAACATGATATAGGTACACACACCTACTGACCACGCCTCCATTACTGTTGCAGCCATACTTAAAGGGTAACTAAAGTCAAAAAAAATAATTTTGACCAATCATAAAAAAAGTTGTTTTTTTTTTAACCCCCAACCGACACAGGTACACACACTTACTGACCTACTTATCCATTACTGTAGCAGCCATACTTAAAGGGTAACTAAAGTAAAAAAAACTAATTTTGATCAATAATATCTGTGTGTATTCAAATAGATCAACTGGACTTGAAATGTAGTTCTTGAAGACGTTTCGTAGTATCCGACTGGCTTTCTCAATTCAGAATGACTTGTACAAGAATCTGTGGCAATTATGTACCCTGGAAAAATCCCAATTAGCATATCACAGCCAGGTGTTAAGGGTGTGATTAGATAGGGCTAAGGGGTGTTATAGGAACGCCCAGAGTAAGGTGTTAAAACAGCATTGTACATGGCAGACAGTTGGTGTCGAACCCCCCCACCTCTATTTAGGCTTGGTTTTATTTTCACATAAATGGCCTCCTTAAACCCTCTCTTGAACCAGTCACGTTCCTCTGCCAGTATGTTTGTTAAGATTACAATCTTCAAAGGTATGTCCTTTATCCTTAAGATGCAGGTACACGGCTGAGTCCTGACCCGAGGAATTGGCTCTTCTGTGCTGGGCCATACGTTGATGCAGTTGCTGTTTGGTCTCCCCCACATACAAATCAGAGCATTCTTCACTGCACTGCACTGTGTTGTTATCGGCCAGGAGCATGGTCACCTTATCATGGTAGTCTGAGGTGGTGAGTACCACTGTGCATCTTCCTTTATCTGCCGGTAGAATGGTGATAATGGAATCTTTCTTGAGGGATGTTAAGGCTCTTCTTTCCTGTGTAGTCAGGTTAGATGAAGGAGGTTTAGCACTGGCTAAGGCTGCAGATACCTTAAAGGGCATGTCCACCCCCAAAACTATAATCCCCCCCACTACTGGCCCCATTGTGTAGTGTAGTTTAATCCTTACCTCACATCCCAGATCCATATGGTTCTCCTGTAGTCCCCCCCTAAAGTCCCAAAAACTGCCCACCAGGAGGATAGCAGGACTCTGCCTCCTACCTGGCCTCCGGGAGAAGTTTGGCATGAGTACTGCAGCCCTTCTCCCCCTCCCTCCTCCTCCTGATTTGGATTCCCGCCCCCTAGTGTAAAACCCTTTTTAGCAAACATTCCCCCTGTCCCCCCAGCCCCAACCGCTATGTTAGTAATATCAGAAAATGCCCAAAACATTACTTACCTTCCCTCTTGCCTCCGCCGCACTGAACTCCCGGCAGCCGCGTCCGTGATTGGCTGCCGCGGCGGAGGAAAGAGGGAAGGTCAGTAAAGTTTTGGCCATTTTCTGATATTACTTACATAGCGGTTGGGGCGGGGGGGACAGGGGGAATGTTTGGTGAAAATTTTTTTTGAAGGGTGGACATACCCTTTAAGGTGAAGTTGTTCTGCCTCACTCTGTGGTACCTTATTATTGTGGATTGAGGATTCTGTGGCTGCTATAATATCCATCACAGGATAAAAGACATACCTTTGAAGATTGTTAACATATTGGCAAAGGAACGTGACTGGTTCAAGAGAAGTGTTAAGGAGGCCATTTATGTGAAAATAAAGAAACCAAGCCTAAATAGAGGTGGGGGGGTTCGACACCAACTGTCTGCCATGTACAATGCTGTTTTGACACCTTACTCTGGGCGTTCCTATAACACCTCTTAGCCACTATCTAATCACACCCTTAACACCTGGCTGTGATATGCTAATTGGGATTTTCCAGGGTACATAATTGCCACAGATTCTTGTACAAGTCATTCTGAATTGAGAAAGCCAGTCGGGTGACTAGCGAAACGTCTTCAAGAACTAAACTTCAAGTCCAGTTGATCTAATTGAATACAACAGATATACCATGACCTGGATGAATGAGAACCTTCACAAGCATATTTGATCAATAATCAAAAAAGTTTGTTTTTTAACCCCACGTGGCATAGGTACACACACCTATTGACCTACCCCTCCATTACTGTTGCAGCCCTACCTAAAGGGTAACTAAAGTCAAATTTTTTTTGACCAATCATCAAAAAAGGTTGTTTTTTTTAATCCCCAACCTAACACAGGTACATACACATACTGATCTCCTTATCCATTACTGTGGCAGCCATACTTTAAGGGTAACTAAAGTAAAAAAAACAAACAAATTTTGATCAAGTTTTAACTTCCAACCTGATCCAGGTACACATGCCTACTGACCTACCCTTCCATTTTCATGGCAGCCATATTTAAAGGGTAACTATAGTAAAAAAACAATTTTTACTAATCATTAACAAAGTTTTTTTTTTTAACCCCCAACCTGAGACAGGTACACACACCTACTGACATACTCTTGCATTTCTGTAGCAGACATACTTAAAGGGTAACTATAGTCAAAAATAAATTTTGATCAATAATCAAAAAAATGTGTTTATTTAACTTCCAACCCAACACAGGTGCACTCACCAACTGAGGCACCCATTTAATCATGTGGCAATCATATTTAAAGGGTAAGTATAGTAAAAAAAAACACATTTTGACCAATCATCAAAAAAGTTAGTCTTTTATCCCCCAACCTGACACGAGTACACACACCAACTGACCTACCTTTAATTCATGTGACAGCCATATTTATAGGGGAAAGTAAAAACAACAATGTCCTCATCATTGGCATTATTGAGTTTTAAAATCTGCAGCACAAACACACACATTCTAGTTTAACATTTGAAAGCTAACATCTGATTGGTTGGGGCAAAATTAGCACCATTTTTAACAATAAGAACTTTTATTGAATAACCCTGTTAGTATATTACTATAAGGAACAGTAAAGTTTAGTATAGAATAGAACTGTATAAAACAGGTATCCCACCCCTCCCGGGAGTTGCGGGAGTCTCACTGATTTTGGTGTGGTCTCCCGCACACCCGCGAGACCACCCCAAACTCCCGTGACCTGAATCTACCCGAGAGTCCGCCTCCTATGTGATGTAAATTACGTCACACGGCTCGTTACGCCCCTAGCCACGCCTCTAACATGACGTAATTTACGTCACATAATGTATTCCTCCCCTGACTCCTCCTCCGCTCCTCCCCTTTAGTGATGTCAGTGACGTCACGTCACTCGGCCACGCCTCCTTCTTCCCACCCTGCCCGAAAGCTAGGTTCGGCAGGGTGGGATGTCTGATTAAACAGTACAGTATTAACAGTATATAACAGTACCAGCAAACCCCCATTTCTATACAGAATCCCCCCTCCCCGCGGCACATACAAACCCCTCCTCCGGCTTTCCAGACTAGCAGACGTCACATGGCCAGCACAAGCAGGTGGGTCCTGCATATCGACAACCTTCTTTTAGTATATAGGATAACAGTATCAGTATAGACAGTAAAGTATAGAACTGTATAGTATGGTACAGTATAGTATATTTAATATACAGTATAAAAAAGTGGAATACATTATTAACAGTATTGAATAGTAAAGTACAGTATAGATCCATATAGTATAGTACAGTAGAGTACATTATTAACAGTATAGATTTCTATAGCAAAGTATAGAACTCTATAGTACAATATAGATCTGCATGGTATAGTATGGAACAGTAGAGTAAAGAATAGAACAGTATAGTACAGTATATGTTTTATACTGTACTATACAGTTCTATACCTTTCGATACTGTACTATACTGTTCTATACTGTACTACAGTATACCATTCTATACTGTACTTTACTGTACTATATAGAACAGTATAGAACTGCACAGCACTGTATAATACTGAATAGCACTGTATGTATATGTTTATTTGTATAGTACAGTATAGAACAGTATAGCACAGTATATTACAGTATAGCACTGTATGTATATGTTTATTTGTATAGTACAGAACAGTATAGCACTGCATAGTACAGTATAGAACAGTATAGCACTGTACGTATGTTTATTTGTATAGTACAGTATAGAACAGTATAGTACTGTATAGAATAGTATAGTATAGTACAGTATAGCACTGTATGTATATGTTTATTTGAATAGTACAGTATAGAACAGTATAGCACTGTATAGTACCGTATAGAACTGTATAGAATGGTATAGTGCAGTGTAGGAAAGTATAGAATAAAACTGTATAGTATGGTAAAATTTAGAACACTATAGTACAGTGTAATGTAGCACAGCATAGTATAATATAGCACAGAATAGTATAATGTAGCACAGTACAGTATAGTATAATATAGCACAGTACAGTATAGTATAATATAGCACTGTATAGTATACTATAGCACGGTATTGGATAGTATAATACAGCACTGTACAGTACAGTGTAATATAGCACAATATAGTATAATATAGCACAATAAAGTATAGTATAATATAGCACTGTACTGGATAGTATAATATAGCACTGTACTTGATAGTATAATATAGCACTGTACAGTATTAGTAGAATATAGCACTGTACAGTATAGTATAATATAGCACAGTACAGTATAGTATAATATAGCACAGTACAGTATAGTATAATATAGCATGTACAGTTAGTATAATATAGCACTGTACAGTATAATATAATATAGAACAGTACAATATAGTATAATATAGCACTGTGCAGTACAGTATAATATAGCACTGTGAAGTACAGTATAATATAGCACAGTACAGTATAGTAAAATAAAGTACGGTACAGTATAGTATAATATAGCACTGTATTGGATAGTATTAATAAGCATGACAGTAAATAGATAATAAGCACAGTACAGTATAATATAGCACTGTACAGTATAGAATAATATAGCACAGTACAGTATAGTATAATATAGCACAGTACAGTATAGTAAAATAAAGCACGGTAAGTATAGTATAATATAGCACTGTATTGGATAGTATAATATAGCACTGACAGTAAATAGCATAATTAGCACAGTACAGTATAATATAGCAATGTACAGTTAGAATAATATAGCACAGTACAGTATAGTAATATAGCACAGTACAGTATAGTATTATATAGCACAGTACAGTATAGTAAAATAAAGCACGGTACAGTATAGTATAACATAGCACTGTATTGGATAGTATAATATATCATGGTCAGTATAGTATAATATAGCACAGTACAGTATAGAATAATATAGCACTATATAGTATAATATAGCACAGTATAGTATTAATATAGCAAAGTACAGTATAGTATAATATAGCACAGTAGAGTATAGTATAGTATAATATAGCACTGTACAGTATAGTATAATATTGCACAGTACAATATAGCACAGTACAGTATAGTTTAATATAGCACTGTATTGGATAGTATAATATAGCACAGTATAGTTATAATTAGCACAGTATAGTATAATATAGCACAGTATAGTTATAATATAGCACAGTACAGTACAGTATAATATAGAACAGTACAGTATAGTATAATATACCACAGTACAGTATAGTATAATATAGAACAGTACAGTATAGTATAATATACCACAGTACAGTATAGTATAATATAGCACAGTACAGTAATAGTTAACATAGCACAGCAAGTATGTTAATACGCGAGCACAGTATATCTGTTGTATTCAATTAGATCAATGGACTTGAAGTTTAGTTCTTGAAGACGTTTCGCTAGTCACCCGACGGCTTTCTCAATTCAGAATGACTTGTACAAGAACTGTGGCAATTATGTACCCTGGAAAATCCCAATTAGCATATCACAGCCAGGTGTTAAGGGTGTGATTGGATAGTGGCTAAGAGGTGTTATAGGAATGCCCAGAGTAAGGTGTTAAAACAGCATTGTACATAAACTTCAAGTCCAGTTGATCTAATTGAATACAACAGATATACCATGACCTGGATGAATGAGAACCTTCACAAGCATAGCACAGTATAGTATAATATAGCACAGCGAGTATAGTATAATATAGCACAGTATAGTATAGTATAATATAGCACTATATAGATAGTATAATATAGCACAGCGCAGTTTAGTATAATATAGCACAGTACAGTATAGTATAATATAGTACTGTACCGTATAGTATAATATAGCACAGTACAGTATAATATGCACAGTACAGTATAGTATAAGATAGTACTGTACAGTATAGTATAATATAGCACAGTACAGTATAATATAGCACAGTACAGTATAGTATAATATAGTACTGTACAGTATAGTATAAGATAGTACAGTATAGTATAATATAGCACTGTATTGGATAGTATAATATAGCACTGTATTGGATAGTATAATATAGCACAGTATTGGATAAAATATAGCACAGTATTGGATAGTATAATATAGTACAGTATTGGATAGTATAATATAGCACAGTACAGTATAGTATAATATAGCACTGTATTGGATAGTATAATATAGCACAGTATTGGATAGTATAATATAGCACAGTATAGTATAATATAGTACTGTATTGTATAGTATAATATAGCACAGTACAGTATAGTATAATATAGCACTGTATTGGATAGTATAATATAGCACAGTATATAGTATAATATAGCACAGTATTGGATAGTATAATATAGCACAGTATAGTATAATATAGCACTGTATTGGATAGTATAATATAGCACTGGTTAGTATAGTATAATATAGCACAGAACAGAATAGTATAATATAGCACAGTATAGTATAATATAGCACAGTAAAGTATAATATAGCACAGTATAGTATAATATAGCACTGTATAATATAATATAGCACATACAGTATAATATAGCACAGTACAGTATAATATAATATAGCACTGTACAGTATAGTATAATAAATAACAGTACAATATAGCACAGTACAATAGTATAATATAGCACAGTATAGTACAATATAGCAATGTACGGTCTAGTAAAATATAGCACAGTTCAGTATAGATAATATAGCACAGTAAAGTATAGATAAATAGCACTGTACAGTATAGTATAATAAAGCACAGTACAGTATAGTATAATATAGACTGTACTGTCTAGTATAATATAGCACAGTACAGTATAATATAGCACAGTATTGGATAGTATATATAGCACAGTAGGATAGTATAATATAGCACAGTACAGTATAGTATAATATAGCACTGTATTGGATAGTATAATATAGCACAGGTATTGGATAGTATATATAGCACAGTATAGTTAATATAGTATGTATTGTATAGTATAATATAGCACAGTACAGTATAGTATAATATAGCACTGTATTGGATAGTATAATATAGCACAGTATAGTATAATATAGCACTGTATTGGATAGTATAATATAGCACAGTATAGTATAATATAGCACTGTATTGGATAGTATAATATAGCACTGGTTAGTATAGTATAATATAGCACAGAACAGAATAGTATAATATAGCACAGTATAGTAAATATAGCACAGTAAAGATAATATAGACAGTATAGTATAATATGCACTGTATAATATAATAGCACAGTACAGTATAATATAGCACAGTACAGTATAATATAATATAGCACTGTACAGTATAGTATAATAAATAACAGTACAATATAGCACAGTACAATATAGTATAATATAGCACAGTATAGGACAATATAGCAATGTACGGTCTAGTAAAAAATAGCACAGTTCAGTATAGTATAATATAGCACAGTAAAGTATAGATAATATAGCACTGTACAGTATAGTATAATAAAGCACAGTACAGTATAGTATAATATAGCACTGTAGTCTAGTATTAATATAGCACAGTACAGGTATAATATAGCACAGTATGGAATAGTTAATATAGCACAGTATTGGATAGTATAATATAGCACAGTACAGTATAGTATAATATAGCACTGTATGGATAGTAATATAGCACAGTATGCTATAGATATACAGTATAGTATAATATAGTACGTATGATAGTAATATAGCACAGACAGTATAGTAAATATAGCACTGTATGGATAGTATAATATAGCACAGTATAGTATAATATAGCACTGTATTGGATAGATAATATAGCACAGTATGTAGTAATATAGCACTGTATTGGATAGTATAATATAGCACTGGTTAGTATAGTATAATATAGCACAGAACAGATAGTATAATATAGCACAGTATAGTATAATATAGCACAGTAAAGTATAATATAGCACAGTATAGTATAATATAGCACTGTATAATATAATATAGCACAGTACAGTATAATATAGCACAGTACAGTATAATATAATATAGCACTGTACAGTATAGTATAATATAGAACAGTACAATATAGCACAGTACAATATAGTATAATATAGCACAGTATAGTACAATATAGCAATGTACGGTCTAGTAAAATATAGCACAGTTCAGTATAGTATAATATAGCACAGTAAAGTATAGTATAATATAGCACTGTACAGTATAGTATAATAAAGCACAGTACAGTATAGTATAATATAGCACTGTACTGTCTAGTATAATATAGCACTGTACAGTATAGTATAATAAAGCACAGTTACATATAGTATAATTAAAACTGCACAGTATAGTATAATGTAGCACTGATGGATAGTATAATATAGCACAGTACAGTATAGTATAATATAGCACAGTATAGTATAATATAGTACAGTACAGTTTAAATAGCACTGACAGTATAGTATAATAAAGCACAGTACAGTATAGTATAATATGCACAGTACAGTATAGTATGATATAGCACAGTACAGTATAATATAGCACAGTACAGTATAATATAGCACTGAACAGTAAATAGTATAATATAGCACAGTACAGTATAATATAGCACTGTACAGTATAGTATAATATAGCACAATACAGTAAAGTATAATATAGCACAGTACAGTATAGTATAGATGATAGTATTAACAGTACATAAATATAGCACAGTACAGTATATAGATAATATAGCACAGTACAGTATAGGATAAATATGCATAAGTATGGATAGTATAATATAGCACTGGTCAGTATAGTATAATATAGCACAGTACAGTATAAATAGAACAGTACAGTATAGTATAATATAGCACTGTATAGTATAATATAGCACAGTACAATATAGTATAATATAGCACAGTAAAGTATAGTATAATATAGCACTGTACAGTATGTATATATGATAACACTGACAGTAAAAGTAGCATGTATGATAGTATATATAGCACCGTACGTATAGATTAAATAGCACAGTATAGTATAATATAGCACAGTACAGTTTAATATAGCACAGTACAGTATAGTATAATATAGCACTGTACAGTATAGTATAATAAAGCACAGTACAGTATAGTATAATATAGCACAGTACAGTATAGTATGATATAGCACGGTACAGTATAATATAGCACAGTACAGTATAATATAGCACTGAACAGTTAAATAGTATAATATAGCACAGTACAGTATAATATAGCACAGTACAGTATAGTATAATATAGCACTGTACAGTATAGTATAATATAGCACAGTACAGTATAGTATAATATAGCACAGTACAGTATAGTATAATATAGCACTGTATTGGATAGTATAATATAGCACTGTCAGTATAGTATAATAGACTACATATATAATATAACAGTACAGTATATAATATAGCACTGTATAGATAATATAGCACAGTACAATATAGATAAATAGCACAGTAAAGTATAGTATAATATAGCACTTACAGATAGTATTAATATAGCACAGTACAATAGTATAATATAGCACAGTAAAGTATATATAGCACAGTATACAGTATAGTATAATTAGCACAGTACAGTAGTATAATTAGCACAGTACAGTATTAGTAATATAGCACAATACAGTATAGTAAAATAAAACACGGTACAGTATAGTATAATATAGCACTGTATTGGATAGTATAATATAGCACTGTTCAGTGTAGTATAATATAGCACAGAACAGTATAGCATAATTTAGCACTGTATAGTATAATATAGCACAGTACAGTATAGTATAAAATAGCACAGTACAGTATAATATAGCACTGTACAGTATAGTATAATATATCACAGTACAATTTAGCACAGTACAGTATAGTATAATATAGCACAGGTAAGTATAATATATCACTGTATTGGATAGTATAATATAGCGCAGTATAGTATAATATAGCACTGTACAGTATAATATAGCACAGTACAATATAGCACAGTACAGTACAGTATAATATAGCACAGTACAGTATAGTATAATATAGCACGGCACAGTATAGTGATATATAGCATGGTATAGTATAATTAGCACTGTACAGTATAGTATAATATAGCACAGCACAGTATAGTTATAATATAGCACAGCACAGTATAGTATAATATAGCACAGCACAGTATATATAAATAAGCACTGTATTAGATAGTAGAATATAGCACAGTACAGTATAGTATACGGGTAATATAGACACAGTATTGTATATTAGCATGTACAGTATAGTATAATATAGCACTGTACAGTATCGTATATAGCACAGTACAGTATAGTATAATATAGCAGAGCACAGTATAATATAGCACTGGATTGGAAGTATAATATAGCACAGTACAGTATAATTAGCACAGTATTGGATAGTAAATATAGCACAGTATAGTATAATATAGCACAGTATTGGATAGTATAATATAGCACAGTACTGAATAATATAATATAGCACAGTATTGGATAGTATTATATAGCACAGTAAGTAAATATGTAGTGTATTGGATAGTATAATATAGCACAGTATTGGATGGTATAATAAAGCACTGTATTGGATAGTATAATATAGCACAGTATGGATGTATAATATAGCACTGTATTGGATAGTATAATATAGCATTGTCTTGGATAGTATAATATAGCCCACTATTGGATAGTATAATATGGCACAGTATAGTATAATATAGCACAGTATAGTATAATATAGCACAGTATAGTATAATATAGCACAGTATTGGATAGTATAATATAGCACAGTATAGTATAATATAGCACATTATTGGATAGTATAATATAGCACAATAAAGTATAGATATATATGCACCGTATGGATAGTATAATATAGTCCTGTACTGGATAGTATAATATAGCACAGTACTGGATAGTATAATATAGCACTGTACTTGATAGATAATATAGCACTGTACAGTATAGTATAATATAGCACTGTACAGTATAGTATAATATAGCACAGTACAGTATAGTATAATATAGCACAGTACAGTATAGTATAATATAGCACTGTACAGTATAGTATAATATAGCACTGTACAGTATAATATAATATAGAACAGTACAATATAGTATAATATAGCACTGTGCATTACAGTATAATATAGCACTGTGAAGTACAGTATAATATAGCACAGTACAGTATAGTATAATATAGCTCTGTACAGTATAATATAGCACAGTACAGTATAGTATAATATAGCACAGTACAGTATAGTAAAATAAAGTACGGTACAGTAAGATAATATAGCACGTATGGATGTATAATATAGCCACAGTATTGATAGATAATATAGACAGTATAGTATAATATAGCACTGTATGGATAGTTATAAATAGCACCATATAGTATAATATAGTACTGTATTGGTAGATAGATATAGTAAGTATTGGATAGTTATAATATAGCACTGTATTGGATTAGTATAATATTACGCACAGTATAGATAATATAGCACTGTATTGGATAGTATAATATAGCACAGTATAGTTAATATAGTACTGTATTGGATAGTTAATCTAGTACTGTATAGGATAGTAATATAGCACAGTATGGTAGTATAAATAGCACATATCGTATAATATAGCACTGTATGGATGTATAATATAGCACAGTATAGTATAATGTAGCATGATTGGATGAGTATAATATGAGCACAGTATAGTGATAATATAGCACTGTATTGGATAGTATAATATAGCACAGTATAGTATAATATAGACATGTATGAGATAGTATAATATAGCCACAGTTATAGTATAAATATAGTATGTATTGGATAGTATAATATAGGACTGTAGGGCAGATTTTTATAGTATAATATAGTACGTATTGGATAGTATAATATAGTACAGTATTGGATAGTATAATATAGCAAAGTTATAGTATAAGATAGTAGTGTATTGGATAGTATAATATAGCACAGTATAGTATAATATAGTACTGTATTGGATAGTATAATATAGCACAGTATAGTATAATATAGCACAGTATTGGATAGTATAATATAGCACAGTATAGTATAATATAGTACAGTATTGGATAGTATAGGCAGCATAGCATATCCTGTTAAGTCTTTGAAGGGTGGTTGTGGGATGAGATGGGGCAGGAGGAGGTTAGAAGTTAAGAGGGGGGTAAAGAGTTTCTGGTGGTTTCTCATTTGAAAGGAAACTTCCCATTACAGGGCTGGAGAACACGGTCCGACCCATTTCACAATGAAACAACTTGAAAATCTCACACAGTAGGAATTATGGGTAGGAAATATAAGAACATTCGCAGATTGTTGGCTGACCTGTCTCTCCCCGATACCAGGTTAATCCTCACTAACTACATGTTCTAGCATGTTTACTTCTCCTTTAACTTACTGGAAATTCATGTTCATTTAAAAAAACAAATATATCCTTAAGGGTAAACATTCTCTGGAACCCATGGATGGGAGCTGCCATATTGTTTCCCTTAGACAGTACAGTATGAGGGTATAGATTATTGTATGTACAGAACATTCCTTCTCTGTATATTTATATTTATACATAATGGGTGGCGAGCCTGCCATAAATTGTTTGTCCCTTAGACAGTACTTATGAGGGTAATAGCTTATGTATGTACAGAACATTCTTCTGCTGTATATTTATATTTTATAACATATGGGTGGGAGCTTGCCGATCTTGTTTTCCTGTATGACATTACAGTATGAGGGTATGAGCTTTTGTGTGACAGAACATTCCTTCTCTGTAAGTATTTATACATTGGGTGGGAGCTGCCATATTTTTTCCCTTAGACTGTACAGTATGAGGTATAGCTTATTTATTACAGACATTCCTTCCGGGGATCGATATTATACATATGAGTGGGAGTCTGCCAATTGTTTCCCTTAGACAGTAACAGTATGAGGGTATAGCTATTGTATGTACATAACATACCGTCTCTAGTATCGTTATACATATTGTGTGGTAGCTGCCATATTGTTTTCCCTTAGACAGTACAGTCTGATGGTAGCTTTTGTGTGTACGGAAAACATTCCTTCTCTGTATATTTTATACATATGGGTGGGAGCTTGCCAATTGTTTCCCTTAGACAGTACAGTATAGGGTAAGCTTATTGTAATGTACAGAACATTCCTTCTCTGTATATTTTATTTATACATATGGTGGGACACTGCCATATTGTTTTCCTTAGACCGTACAGTAAGGGTGTAATAGCTATTTATGTACGACAACATGTCCTTCCTCTGATATTTATACATATGGGTGGAGCTGCCATATTTGTTTTTTTCCGTTAGACAGTACAGTATAGGGTATATCTTTATTGGGGGTGTTGTACAATAACATTCCTTCTCTGTAATATTTATAATTATCATATGGGTGGGAGCTGCCATAGTGTTTCCGTAGACAGTAAGTATGAAGGTATAGCTTATTGTTGACAAGAACAATATCCTCTCTGTATATTTATATACCTATGGGCTGGGGAGCGGCCATCTTTGTTTTCCCTTAACAAGTACATAAGAGGATATAGCTTATTGGTGTACAGAACATTCTTTCTGTTATATTTATATTGATACATATGGGTGGGAGCTGCATAGTTTTTCCCTGAGACATTACAGTCTGAGGATATACCTTATTGGTGTGGACAGAACATTCCGGTCTCTGTATTTGTATACATATGGGTGGAGCCTGCATATTGTTTTCCCTTAGACGTACGTCTAAGGATATACTATTGTGTGTACAGAACATTCCTTCTCTGTATATTTATATTTATACATAGGGTGGGAGCTGCCATAATTGTTAGTTCCCTGACAGTACGTCTGGGGGTATAGCTTATTGGATGTGTACAGAACTTCCTTGCTCTGTATAATTTATACATATGGGTGGAGCTCATATTGTTTCCCTTAGACAGTCACAGTATGAGGGTATGCTTATTGTGTGACATAACATTCCTTCTCTGTATATTTATATTATACATATGGGTTGGGATCTGTCATATTGTTTCCCTTAGACATACAGTATAGGATATAGCTATGATGTAACAGAACTTTCCTTCTCTGTATATTATACATATGGTGGGAGCTGCCATATTGTTTCCCTTAGACAGTACAGTATAGGATATAGCTTATGTGGTGTAAAACATTCCTTCTCTGTAGATTTTAAATATTTGATACATATGGGTGGGGAGCTTCCCATATTATGTTCCTTAGACCAGTACAGTATGGGGGTACTAAGCTTATTGTGTGTACAGAACATTCCTTCTCTAGTTGCTGATACAGATGGGTGGGAGCTGCCATAATATTGTTTCCCTATACATTACAGTATTGAGGGTATAGCTATTGTGTGTACAGAACATTCTTCCTCTGTATTTTATATTTATACATATGGGTGAGCTGCATATGGTTTCCCTCCCTTAGACAGTACATATGAGGGTATAGCTTATTGTGTGTACAAGAACTTCCTTCTCTGTAATTTATACGATGGGTGGGAAGCTCCATATTGGTTTATCCCTTAGACAGTTACAGTTGAGGGTATAGCTTATTGTATGTACAGAACATTCCTTCTCTGTATATTACTCCTTTATACATTGGGTGTGGAGCTGCCCATATTTGTTTCCCTAGCAGTACATTATAGGGTATCGCTTATTTACTACAGAACATTCCTTCCTCTGTCTATTTAATGTTATACCTTGGGGGGTGGGGCTGCCATCTCGTTTGCCCTTAATCATACAGTATGGGGTATAGATTATTGTATGTCCCAGAACATTCCTTCTCTTTATATTTAAGTTTATCCATATGGGTGGAGCTTCATATTTGTTTCCCTAGACAGTACATATGAGGGTATTCTTATTGTATTTACAGAACATTCCTTCTCTGTCTATTTATATTTATACATATGGGATGGGAGCTGCATATTTGTGTCCCCCCTTAGCAGTACAGTATACAGGGTAAGAGTTATTGTATGTACAGAACATCTTCTCTGTATATATTTATATTTACTGACCTATGGGTGGGAGCTGCATATTGTTTCCCTAGACAGTACCGTAGAGGTCTAGATTTTTGTATGTACAGAACATTCCTTCCTGTATATTAATTTATACATATGTGGTTGGGACAGCTGCCATATCTGTTTCCCTTAGACAGTACATATGAAGGGGTATAAATTTTGATGTACAGAAATTTCCTTCGCTTTATATTTATATTTATACATAATGGATGTGAGCTGCCATATTGTTTCCCTATAGAACAGTACAGTATGAGGTATGCTTATTGTTTGTACAGACTTCCTCTCTGTATAGTTATACATATGGGTGGGAGCTGCCATATTGGGTTTTTTCCCTTAGACGTACAGTATGGGGTATAGCTTAGGGTATGTCACTAACATTCCGTCTCTGTATATTTATATTTATACATATGGGTGGGAGCTGCCATCTTGTTTCCCTTAGACAGTCAGTATGAGGGTAATAGCTTATTGTATGGACAGAACATCCTTCTCTGTATATTTGAGATTTAAATACATATGGGTGGGACTGCCATATTTTTGTCCTTAATCATACAGTATGGGGTATAAGATTTTGTATGTACAGAACAATTCCTCTCTGTAATATTTATATTTATACATAGGGTGGGGGCTGCCATATTGTTTCCTTAGACAGTACAGTAGGGAGGGTATTGCTTATTGTATGGACAGAACCTTCCTGCTCATAGTATCTGTAATATTTATCATGATGGATGGGGACTGCCATATTGTGTCCCTTAGACTAGTACATATGGAGGGTATAGATTTTGTATTACAGAAACATTCCTTCTCTGTATATTTATATTTATCCATCTGGTGGGAGCTGCCATTATTGTTTTCCTTAACAGACAGTATGAGGTATAGATTAATGGTATGTACAGACCATTCCTTCTCTGTATTTCAATTTATACATATTGGTGGGATCTGCTATGGTTTCCCTTAAGACTACCGTATGACGGTATAACTATTGGTATGTACAGCCCAGTTCTTCTCTGTATATTTATATTTATCATATGGATGGGAGCTGCCATATTTTTTCCCTTAGTCAGTACAGTATGAGGGTCTAGCTTATTGTGTGTAACATAACATTCCCCTCTGTCTATTTATACATCTCGGGTGGGAGCTGCCATCTTGTTTTCCCTTAGACCTACCTATGAGGGTTAGGCTTATTGTATGTACGAACATTCCTTCTCTGTATATTTATATTAACATAATTAAAAAA
>JAACNH010000438.1:98456-212687 GCA_019447015.1 Hymenochirus boettgeri | reverse complement strand
CAAAGTGTTGGCATACATTTACCAAGCAGAGTAGTAGCCACAGCCAAAGTGATTGCATACATTACCAAGCAGTGTAGTAGCCACATCCAAAGTGTATGCATACAGTTACACGCAGTAGTAGCCACATCAAAAGTGTAACTGCCGTACATCACCACAGCAGTAGTAGCCACATCCAAAGGTTGCATACTTTACAAGCAGTAGTAGCCACATCCAAAGTGTAGCATACATTTAACCAAAGCGTAGTAGCCACATCCAAAGTGTATGCATACATTTACAGCAGAGTAGTAGCCAATCCAAAGTGTTATGCATACATTTACCAAGCAGTAGTAGCCACATCCAAAGGTATGCATACATTTACCAAGCAGGTAGTAGCCAAATCCAAGTGTATGCAAAACATTTACCAAGCATAGTAGCCACATCCAAAGTGATGCATACATTTTACGAGCAGTAGTAGCCACATCCAAGTGTAGTATCATTTTACCCAAGCAGTAGTAGCCACATTCCAAAAGTGCATTCGCGCTGCTTGAAAAGAATCAAGGGTGGCATTCAAACGTTTGGCTAGGCAGCAAACAAAGCTCAAAGTGCGTGGTTACTTCCCAAACTACTACGCATAAGAACAAAGGGGTGCAAGAAATATGCAGCAAAATAAAACACCAGATGGTGGCATTTGTAATGGTATCCCAGCAGTTAGATAGGACCATCGGATTGGTCACTGTACCTCTTATAAAATAAACCCAAAAGCTAAGGAAGTTCAGAAAGCTTGAAGCACCTGGACCATGGGAGATTAAACAGAATTCCCCTTCCCTTGAGTGTAGTCTCGCTGTGTACACTGCTATCATGTTGTATACAAATATTTATAGAATGTTCTGTTTTTTTTTTTCCTGTGCATCGTGTTCCTTGTAAACTCAAGAGCCAATTCACTGTATAATCTCTTCTTTTATTAAAAACATGGTAAACCTGAGCATTTAAATCAAAAGCATTCAATTGCCGGCCTCTTTGTATGCGCCAAGGATTACCTGGGATTTATTTAATCTCTTTGCCAAAAATTCATGAAACAATTTGTAATTGGAAAAAGAAATAATCTCCTGATGCCATTGGCAGACAAAGCGTTAAATGACCTCATTAAATTACCTAATATTATATTTTGCTTTGGCAGACTTTTCAGGTTTTCCTTTCAATTTAACTTTTCCGACATATCACTGTCTTCTTAAAAGTAAACTAATTTGCATGGTAATATCTAGTGATGGTCCAGTTCGCGGATCCGAACCCGAATCCGCGGCGGATTTACCTTGTTCACGAACGGCGGATTTTCCGGTTTACCGCCTTCCGAACTTTTCCGAACTGCGTTTTCGAAAAATTTCCAAAATTACGAGGATTTCACGTATTTTGGAATTTTCAAAATTTTTCGAGCGGACCGGATTTTGCGAAGTTCGGACATCTCTAGTAATATCCAGCACTAGAAATCTAAACCACTTAAAAACAGGCTAAAAAGATCTCAATCCAACCTTAAGCTTTTCTTATTACTGATTGGCTGATTTTTCCAAACTCTCCTATTGGCTGAATTCTCAGGGGTGTGTTTGGTTAACGTATGAGGGCTGGGGCACTGGGTTGTGGAAGGGAAGGTCTTAGTCCACTAAAGGACAAGGAAAACATTAGTATTTACAGTATTTGACTATTTTTACTTGTGACTTTACATTTAATTAAGGAATTAGTGGTTTCCACGTCTTCATCACTTGCACACATTAATAGAGACAAGGCCATCTCGTGCTTGCTATTTATAGATGGTGCCAACTCTTGTTTGTTTATAACTGCTGAAATATATGAAGAAAATAATGTGCCCATGGAATCTGCCTGCACAGTAAATGGGGCAAACACTTGCATTAGTGCCCACTCATTGTTATTGGGAACAGCTTGTAAACAGGAAAGACAAGTGTCCTAGGTGGTAGAAAACATTGTAATCTAGTGGGGGTCACTAGGGGGTAAGTGGGAAGGTTCATGGACTGGACAGAAACCACAAGACCGTGGGGGCCGTAGGAGGGGAGGGATCGCGCCAGGATTAACACATACTTGTATAAAGGTAAGTAGCCATAGGTAAATCTGCTTAGATCCAGTCCTAGTTATTATACATGGACAATCACCAGTAATTGTAAGGTGCAAAGTTACTATGTGTTACAAACAGTTGAGGCAGATGTAACACATAGAACCCCACACCAGCAACAGTAGCGCCACCATCAACCCACCATCATCCACACTCAACCCACAGCATCAATGTGCCACATCAGGCAAAGGCCACAAGCAGCCAACAGCAGGCAAGGCACAGGCAACCACAGCAGGCAAGTCCACAGCAGCCACAGCAGGCAAGGCACAGAAGCCACAGCAGGCAAGGCCACCACACCCCACAGCAGGGCAAGGCAACAGACACACAGCAGCAAGGCCCACCGCACCACAGCCGGCAAGGCCAACAGCAGCCACAGGCAGCAAGGCATCAGCACCCAAAGCAGGAAAGGCCACCAAGCACCCAAGGACAGGCAAGGCCACAGCACCCAAGCAGGGCAAGGCCACAGCAGCCACAGCAGGCAAGGCACAGCAGCCACAGCAGGCAAGCCACACAGCCACAGCAGGCAAAGGCCACAGGCACCACTAGCAGGCAATTGCGACATGGAGCATACAGCAGGCAAGGCCACAGCCGCCACCGCAGAGAGGTCGCACAGCACCCACAATGCAGGCAAGGCCACAGAAGCCACAGCAGCCACCGCACCCACAGCAGCCACAGGACCAACAGAGGCAAGGACACAGCAGCCAAGCAGCAAGGCCACAGCGAGCCACAGAAGGCAATGCCACAGCAGCACAGCAGCAAGGCCAAGAGCCAATCAGGCAAAGGCCACAGGCAGCACCGCAGCAAGGCACCGGATCCACAGCAGGGCAAGGCCACAGCAGCCAAGCAGGCAAGGCCAAGCAGCCCACAGCAGGGCAAGGCCACAGGAGCGACAGCAGGCAAGGCCACAGCAGCCAAGCAGGGCAGGCCACAGCAGCCACAGCAGGCAAAGGCCACAGCTAGGCAACCGCAGCACAGCAGCGCAAGGCCCCAGCAGCACAGCAGGCAAGCCACAGCAGCCACAGCAGGCAGGGCAACAGCAAGCCACAGGCATGGCAAGACACAGGAGCGACAGCAGGCCGGGCACAGCAGCCACAGCAGCAAGGCCACAGGCAGCCCATCAGCAGCAAGGCAACAGAGCCACAGCAGGCAAAGGCCACAGCAGCCACAGCAGGCAAGGCCACAGCAGCCACAGCACACACAAGCAGGCAAGGGCGCCCAGGAGCCAACGCAGCAAGGCCACAGGAGACACAGCATCGCAAGGCCACAGCAGCCACAGCAGGCAAGGCCACAGAAGCCACCGCATGCAAGGCCACCGCAGCCCAGCAGGCAAGGCCACAGAGCAACAGCACCCACAGCAGCAAGGCGACAGGAGCTCACAGCAGGCAAAAGGAGACAGTAGACACAGCAGGTCAAGGCCACAGTAGCCACAGCAGGCAATGCCCACAGCAGCAACAGCACCCACATCAGGCAATCGGACAGGATCCAAATCTGTGGCAATTTCTACAGGAGCCACAGCAGGCAAGGCCACAGGATCACATAGGCAAGGCCACAGCAGCCACAGCAGTCAATGCCACATCAGCTACTTATCATCATCCACAGCATTTGATTCCCATGACACCATCAGTCGGATTCCACATCATCCACATATCAATTACACATCAACACATGCAAGGCACATGCCCACAGCAGGCCACATCGGCAAGGCCACAGCAGCAACAGCACACAAACAGCAGTCAAGGCCACAGGAGCCACAGCAGGCAAGGGCCACATGAGGCACAGCATGGAGGCCAAATTAACCCACATCATTCGATGCCAAAGAGTTATCCACATGGTCATTCGATGCCACAGCATCCACAGCATTCGAGTCCACAGCATCCACATCAAGCGAGTGACACAGCAGGCCAAGCAGCCACAGCAGGCGAGGCCACAGCAGCCACAAGCACGGAGGCCGCAGAGCAGACAGCACGCCACAGCAGGCGAGGCCACAGCAGCCCCAGCGACGCGAGGCCGGCAGCAGCCACAGCCGCCAAGCAGGCAAGCCACAGGGAGCGAAATGCAGGGCATAGGCAACAGCAGCCACAGCAGGCAAGGCCACAGCGCATCCCACAGAGCACAACAGGCAAGGCCACATGCAGCCACAGCAGGCAGGCCACAGGAGCGAACAGCAGGCACGGCCACAGCAGCCACAGCAGGCATAGTCCTACAGCAGCCACAAGCAGGCAGGCCACTAGCAGGCCACAGCAGGCAAGGCCACAGCAGCCAAGCAGGCAAGGCCACAGCAGCCACGAGCAATGCAAGGCCAAAAGCAGCCACAGCAGGCAATGCCACAGGGGGCAGCACGCAGGCAAGCCACAGCAGCTCAAGCAGGCAAGGGGGGGGGGGGGGGGGCCACAGGGAGCCACAGCAGGCAAGGCCACTAGTCAGCCACAGCAGCAAGGCCACAGCGCCACAGCGGCAGGCCAAGCAGCCACACAGGCAAGTCCACGCAGCCACAGAAGTGCAAGGCCACAGCAGCCACAGCAGGCAAGGGCTCACATGCAGCTCACAGCATGCAAGGCCACACAGGCCACAGGCAGGCAAGGCCACAGGAGCGACAGCAGGCAATGCACAGCAGCCACAGCAGGCAAGGCCACCGCCACCCAAAGCAGGCAAGGCCACAAAGCCACAGCAGGCATGCAAACAGCAGCACAGCAGGCAAGGACACAGCCAGCCACAGCAGGCAAGCCACAAGGCAGCCACAGCACCCACAGCAGCAGGCGGGACAAGGGAGCCACGCAGGCTAAGGCCAACAGGGACCACAGCATGGCCATAGGCCACAGCAAGACCACAGTCAGGCAAGGCCACATGCAGGCCACACAGGCAAGGCACAGCTAGCCACAGCAGCAAGGCCAAAGCAGCCAAGGCACCCAACAGGCAAGGCGGACAGTATCCACAGCCTGCAAGCGCAGGAGTCTCACAGCCAGGAAGGCCACAGAGCCCCGAGCAGGCAAAGGTGCCACAGCATACACATCACCCACAGCATTCAATTCGACATGCCACAATCATTCAAGCGACATGGAGCCACACATTCACTTCTCACATATCACACATCAATTCCCAGTCATAATACAAATTCAATTCCTACAACATATTCAATTCCAATCATCCACATCACTCAACATCATTGATTCACATTACCACATCATTCAGATTCCCACCATCATCACCCACTAAATCAATTCCAAGTTCCACATCATCAAATCCACATCATTCACAATTCCAATCTCCACATCATCCCATTGCATTACACCACAAATCATTGACCACACCAGTATTTTCCCATCATTTACCACATATCACATATCATTACCACATTCACACATCATTCAGATTCCAATCATCCACATCATTCCAGCATATCCACATACACTCCATCATCACACTACCTGCATCCATTCAACACATTCATTCCACATCATCCACATCATTCGATCCACATCATCCACATCAATTCGACTTCCTCATCATCCACATCACCCAATCTTCGATTCCCATCATCAATCACTCGTTATCACATCACCACATCATTCGATTCCCATTCATCCACAAAATTCGATTCACATCACCCACATCACTAGATTCCAACAGTCATCCAATCATTCAGATTACACATATCCCACATACACTCGATTCCTCATATCCAATCATCCACAAAATTCGATTCCACATCATCCACAAAATTCGATCCACATCACCCACAGCACTAGATTCCACATCAGGCCACATCATTTCGATTCCACATCACCCACAATTCAGTAGCATTCATCTCACCAATCACCGATTCTCATCATACACATTCACTACGACCCAATCACCCAATCACTCGATTCCCACACATTTCAATTCACATCACCCCACATTACCCACAGTAACTCTTTGAGACATATTTTAATCAATGGATGTAAACACACACAATCCTTTTATTACAGCCTAGTAATTGTCGGCATTAAACTACAGGTTAAGATGGTTGGTGGGTAAATCACATGGGCAGCCCCCACTGGATGGGGTAACCAAATAGTTTGTAGCTGTTTTTAATCCCCGACATCCTTACAGACAACGTGCAGGGGTTGAATGTTAGTAACCTGATTAGATACAACACAACACAAAACCACATGATTTTCACACAGAAACAAACACTACAAAACAGGCGAAAAGGGATCACTTTGCATATATTAACAAATAACACACTACCACACAAACACAGTGACACCGTGGGGGACACATATACAGAAATGTATATGGTACCATACACTTGTATGACAGGATACACACAAATACTGTTATACAACATTAACACACACAGAGACAGACCACACAGAGATAGACATACAGAGATAGACCGACAAAAGACTGAAGACAGACTATGAGATGAGACAGATCAGACAGATAATAGAAAGATTAGAGAGAGAGAGAGAGAGATAGACAGATAGAGAGAGATATAGACAGATATAGAGAAAGACATATAGACAGACAGATATAGACAGACAGACAGATATAAAGAGACAGATAGATATCGACAGATATGAAAGCTAAGAGAATAATAGACAGATTTAGGGACGGAGACGAATATATAGAAAGGAGAACAGATTAAGAGCAACCAAAATGAGGCTGAGCGAACAGAGAATGCGATAGACTGTTGAGATAGATATAGAAGAGAGACAGCGATATCAGACAGATATAGAAAGATAGGGACATATAGACAGGACAGGTATAGACAGACAGAGGTCAGACAGGATAAAGAAGAAAACATATACGACAGATATAGAGAGACACAGGACAGAGAGACAGAATAGACAAACAGAGAAAGACCAGATAGGATATAGAGAGGAGAGATAATAGGACAGCCAAGACATGCAGAGAGACACAGAATAAAAGAGACGAAGGTATAGACAGACGAGGTAGACAGATATAGAGAACATATAGACGGATATAGAGGAACAGGCAGAGAGACAGAGGAAGGGGACAGATATAGAGCCAGAGAGAGATATAGAGAGACAGATATAGACCGCAGGACATGCGGGAGACAGAATATGACAGACAGACTGCACGGAGAGAAGATATAGACAGACAGACATGCAGAGAGACAGATATAGACAGACAGAGAAAGGACAGATATAGACAGGAGAGATTACAGAAGAGGACAGATATAGACCAGACAGAGATGCAGAGAGACAGATATAGACAGAGAGAGACAAAGAGAGAAATATAGCGGATGACTCACCAAGATCCCCGGCTATTGTTCACATGGGGTATCGGTACCCGGCTCTGTCTCAGGTTGTCTTAGGCTCGCACAGAGGGGAGTGTCTAAAAAGAGTCAGGTCCTCGCTCTCCTCATCTTGGTCCGTTGGGGGGAAGATCGGTAGAGTGGACATATCAATCACATTGGCCTGGATTTCTATCACTGGGGAGGGAGGACAGAAAGAACGCCAGGTTCCGTGAACTGATTTTTTTTTGTGCATTACATCCATAACTGGATACGCACTCCTGGGGGACTGAAGCATTACGCTAGGCTAAAGGTAAATCTGCACGATGGGTGCATAATAATTGCCAGCTGGGACGGAACATGTACTCTAGCGGGGGAGACTGGTACATTGAAATGCACAACGGGAGGGGAAGAAATCTGAGATGGGGCTGAAAAGGTAGCAGAATCGGTCTAGCGGGAGACCATCCGGGATACAATTGGAACTTGCCAGTGGGAGGAAAGTTGGATCAGCAGGTTGAAGAATCCCAGGAACCTAGGGATACTTGGCCTGGAATTGTTCAAATCACAAGGGGAGAACTGATAGCATGAGACACATGACACAGTGAAGAACCACTGGACCTGACTTGTACATCTGTCAAGGCGGGAAGACGTGGATACAATGGAACATCTAACACAGGGGGAGGAAACTGGATAAATTGTAACAAGTCTGCACAGCTGGGAAGGACTTGGATACCTTGTAACAATCTGCACGCCGGGGGAGACGTGGATTAATTGGTAACAATCGGCACAGCTGAGGGGAGAACTTTGATACAGTGTAACAATCTGCACAGCTGGGGAGACTTGGATACATTGTAACAATCTGCAGTGCGGGATGGGATGGAACTTGGATACATTGTAACAATCTGCACAGCTGGGGAGAACTTGGATACATTGAGCCATATGCAGTGCTGGAATGGAACTGGATACATTGTAAAATCTGCACAGCTGGGAAGGACTTGGATTCACATTGTAACAATCTGCACGCTGGGAAAACTTGGAGACTTGTAACAACTGCACAGCTGGGAGGAAAGGGACTTGGATACATTTGTAACAACTGCACAGTGGGAGGATGGATACTTGAAAAATTGCAAGCTGGGAAAGACTGGATACATTGTAACAATTGCACAGCTGGGAGACTGGATACATTTAACAATCTGCACAATGGGATGGAATTGGATACATTGTAACAATCTGCACAGCTGGGAAAGACTTGGATACATTGTAACAATCTGCACAGCTGGGAAAGACTTGGATACCATTGTACAATCTGCACAGCTGGGGGAAACTTGGATACATTGTAACATTGCACAGCTTTTGGAGAAAGGTTAGATACATTGTAACCATCTGCACAGCTGGGAAGGACTTGGATAACTGAACAATCTCACAGCGGGGGAGAACTTGGATACATTGTAACAATCTGCACAGCTGGGAAGGACTTGGAACATTGTAACAATCTGCACAGCCGGGGGAGAACTTGGATACATTGTAACAATCCTGCAGTTGGGACGAATTGGATACATTTGTAAAATTGCAGTTCTGGGACGAACTTGGATACATTGTAACAATCTGCAACAGCTGGGAAGCGATTGGATACATTGTAACAATCGCACAGCTGGGAAGGACTTGGATACATTGTAACAATCCGCAGGAAGGTACGACGATATCACCGGGAACCAGATCCGAGACGTTTCCTGATTCGGAGGGTCCGTGGGGGGGGGTCGGGACGATAGGACCATCTGTTGGTGGGTGTCGGTAGGGATCGGTGAGCTGAAGTTGGATGTTGTCTGGGGGGTTTGTGTGTCGTGGGGTCCGAGTCTCAGTCGGTCTGAATCCCCGAGCCCATCGCTGGATCTCTGGCGGCGCTGTTGGGCTGTGAGGCCGTCACATGGAGGGAGGGAAGCAGTAGGACCGATCCCACCCCCAGCTCATTACCAGGGAGGATCTCAAACTTGGCATAATTTGCCGGAGCACTTGGGGCGTGGAGGATCCGCAGGGATCTGGGTTCAGGGGCCCCGGTCCATCGGTTTATCTCCAGGGACACAGACCTGGGAGGATCGTTACCCACAAGCCCCGGGAGATCGGTGTCGATGGATATTGTGTGGATTTCCCTTCTCTACATATCCCACAGAGCTGGGCAAGAGGGTTACGGTAAGGGGGGGACTGGGTCTGACATGGGCCCGATGGATAAACCCACAGGGGTCACATGGAAGTCTCGACCCCCATCTGACATGCACATAAGAGCCGAACCGACTTAATAGCATCTAGACACCCCCATCTACAGACCCCTTAAACTATCCCACTGTATATAGACACCCCCTAATAGAGCCCCTTATATAGATATAGACTAAGCCCCTCGCCCATATAGAGCCCCTTATATAGAGACCCCCATTACATAAACCCCCTTAATAGAGACCCCCTTACAGACACCCCCTTATATAAGACCACCTCATATCGTAAGAGCCCCCTTATATAGAGACACCTTAATGACCCCCCTTTGCCCCCCTATCTAGAGACACCCCCATCTACAGAAAGAAACCCCCTTATATAGAGACCCTACAAGAACCCTACATGAACCCCCTTTATATTAGAGCCCCTTATATAGAGAGACACCCTTATATAAGACATAGACACCCCCTTATATAGAGACCCCTTAAATAGGACACCCCCTTATATAGCGCAGACACCCCTTATATAGAGCACCCCCCATACTATCAGAAAAACCCCCCTGTATATAGAGACCCCCCTATACATAGAACCCCTTATATAGATGCCCCCTTATACTATAGAGACACCCCATCTACAGAAACCCCCCTTATATAGAGACCCCCTTACATAGACCCCCCTTATATAGAGCCCCCTTATATAGAGACCCCCTTACATAGACACCCATTATATAGAGGACCCCCTTCTTAAATAGGACACCCCTTATATAGAGCCCCCCTTATCTAGAGACACCCCCATCTACAGAAACCCCCCTTATAATAGAGACCCCCTTACATAGACACCCCCTTATCATAGAGCCCCCCTTATATAGAGACCCCCCCCATATCTACAGAAACCCCCCTTATATAGAGACCCCCCTACATAGACACCCCTTATATAGAGCCCCCTTATATAGAGCCCCCTTATATAGAGACCCCCTTAAATAGACATCCCCTTATAGAGATGACACCCTAATAGAGAGACACCCCCTTATATAGAGACAACACCCTTACATAGAGACCCCCTTACATAGAGACACCCCCTACAAAGACGACAACCCTTATATACAGATATCCCCCATATATAGAGACACCCCTTATATAGAGACACCCCTTATATGGACCCCCTTATATAGACACCCCTTTATATACAGACCCCACTATACACAGCCCCCTTATATATACACCCCTTATATACAGACCCCCTATATACAGACAGCTATAAATAAACCCCCTTACATAAAGACCCCCTTATATAGAGACAACACCCTTATATAGACACCCCCTTATATACAGACACCCGCTTATATACAGACACCCCCATATATAGAGACACCCTTATATACAGACCCACATATACAGACCCACTATACACAGTCCCCTTATATAGACAGCCCCTATATCAAGACACCCCATAAACAAAACCCCCTTATATAGACACCCCCTTATTAGACACCATTATAGACACCCCCTTTATAGAGACACCCATTGTATAGACAAACCCCATATATAGGATAACCCCTATATCGAGACACCCACTTATAAGACACCCCCTTATATCGAACCCCCTTATAATAGAGACCACCCCCTATATAGAGACCCCCTATTGTACAGACCTCCTGTATACAGAAACCAATTACACAGACCCCCCGTATACAGGCACCCCTATATACATACACCCCCTAAATACAGACCTCCTATATACAGCCACCCCATTATACAAACCCCTATATACAGACACCCCCTTTATAGAGACACCCCCCTATATAGGACACCTCCCTTGTATAGACACCCCCTTGTATAGAGACACCGTATATTAGAGACCCTCTTTTATAGACACCCCCTTGTATAAAGACACCCCTTATGTACAGACACCCCACCTTATATAGAGACACCCCTTCCATTATATAGAGACACTCCTATGTAGAGACACCCCCTTATCTAGGGACACCCCCTTATAAGACACCCCTTTGTATCGACACCCCAGATTGTAGAGACACCCCCTTATATAGAGACCCCTTATGTAGACCACTCCCCCTGTTGTAGAGACCCCCCTATGTAGAGACAACCCCTTATATACACACACCCCTTTCTAGAGCCTCCCTTATGTTGATTGAACCCCCATAGTAGTAAGACCCCCATTATCTAGAGACCCCCGATTATCTAGAACAATCACATCTCTTATGTAGAGACACCCTCTTGTTAAGGACCCTCTTATGTAGAGACAAAACCCCCTAATCACAGAGACTCATCAGTATAGAGTTTATTATTGCAGACCCCCAGGCTGAATTTCAATGTCCCAGGACCCCCCTCATAACAGGTTAGCTCTGTAGCCAAAAAGGGAAGAACAACTGAGAAACAGTGTTTAAATGTATCTCAGGAACGATTAAATAAGGTGAAATTGTTCCTAGAACCGAAAGGAGTACACTCTATATAGCACCCCAGTGGTGAGTTCCTTAGTAATATGAGATCCCAGTGGTGAGTTTACACTCTAATATGAGACCCCAATGTGGAACTTACACCTAATAAGAGACCTCAGTGGTAAGCTTCACTCTAATAAGAGACCCCAGTGGTAAGTTACACTCTATAAGAGACTCCAATGGTGAGCTTACACTCTAATAAGGGACCCAGGGGTAAACTTACAATCTAATAAGATATCCCAATAGTGAGCTTACACTCTAGTAAGAGACCCCAGTGGTGGAACTTGCATAAGTTTAAAGGACTTTTGTGAAAATCTTACACTCCAATAAGAAACCCAGTGGTGACTCATCTAAAAGAGACTCACAGACTAGAATCCTCTTACATTGTGTGAGGTTATTTACCATCCAGTAGTTTCTCATTGGCCAGACACCCACAATTATTAAGATATTTCCTATTAGAGAGAGGATCCAGTAGATACAATGTGACTGATCTGTAATTGGAAGAAGAAGGAGTCAGTCTAGCCAACATCTCTATAGAGGGACCATTCACTGAGGAGCAGGAACTGATTATCATCTCTGTTGTGGGGGGAGAATCCAAGATTAGGATTCAGTAAACCAGGGAATGGGTTGGAGTGTTGGGCCTCAGGAAATCTGAGGGCAGGGGCCCCCCTAACATTTGATATATCTATTATCACTCATTAACACATTTGTCTTACTCCTGCTGACTCTACTGACTTATTGTTTATTGAAATCTTACAATGTTTCTCCTTTTCCTGGGTGAAGAATGCCTGTGGGTCCCCTAGGGGATTCCTAGTAACCCTGTGGGTCAGTCTGACACTGAAATTGGGGATTCAGTTGAATCTTAGTAGTGGGTTGTGGAATTCAACCGTCTCTGGGCATCGACTACTGAAATGGGGACTAGAGAATCTTGTAAAACTACAACTATAAGAGCCCTCTGCAGGAACTCTAGTGTAACAGAAGGTAAAGGTCCCAATAGATTTTACCTTATAATAGTAATGATAATAATATAACCCGTCTATTACCGTATAGTAGTAATAATAATATAACCCAAATATACCTATAATGATTTTAACCCACCTATACCTTATAATAGTAATGATAATAATTATTAACACGTCTTATTACCAGAGGAGAATAAAAAAAGATACCCACGATACCTATAATATAGAACCCACCCATTACCGTGATAGTAGTAATAATAATTATACCCACCTATACTTATAATAGTAAATATGATATATAATTATAACCCACCTATTACCTTATAATACTAATAGTAAAAAGATAACACACCTATTACCTTAAATAATTATAACCCACTATTACCTTATAATAGTAATGATTATAATTATAACAACCACCTATTACCTTTATAGTGTAATAATAATGTATCCCCCACACTATACTATTATTAGAATTGGCCACACTCTAGATATACTAATTATAACCCACCTATACCTTATAGTAGTATTACTGTTATTATAACCAACCTATTACCTTATATGTAATGATTAAATTAAACCCAACCATTACTTTATAGTAATAATAATATGACCCACCTATTACCTCTATCCTATACTATAGTAAGTAATGGAATATTAAAAACCCACCTATTATACAAGTAAATAGGGGGAGATAAACAGGAGATATTTAGTATTACTTATTCTGATTTTTATTATTATTATTATTACTATCAATAATTAGGGAACACCTTACATCAAAAATGCTCTGTCAGTAGCGCCCGAAGATAGTAGAGACTTGTTATAACCATTTAAACTTAATACCAGGAACCCTGTCTGCAATGCATATGCATGTATATTAGGTATAATACAGCACCTTTTCCCACTGTAATAAATCTGATAAAAATTAAAACTAATTATTAGCTCTGCATGGAAAGTCTATCCTGAAACTATTATATATAATAAATAGCTTTAAAAAAACTATCAAAGTATGTGCATATACGTAACAGTATAAGATTTACAGTTTTACACGGGGAAATAAAAACGTCTCTGATAGCTTGAATTAAGTGTACAAAACCTTTAGGTTATAACGTGTAAAATACATGTATATCCATGAACTACAATAAGTTTAATAGCTACTGTAATATTGCAAAGTCATATTGTGTACAGTTTATACTGCTTAGAGTAGTTAGTAGTGTATATACCAGTATATAACTGTGATACCCATATACTAAATATATTATGTTAGCAGATAATAATGTGTACAGTTATACTCTAATAGGATTTTACAGTGTATATACAAATATGACCGACACTGATACCCATACATAACCTAATACATATCTAATAATGTATAATGTCATATACTCTTATAGCTGTAGTCACGTGTTATAGTACCGATATCCTATATCCGTATATTACTGTAAACTTGATTACGCAATAATAAATGTGTCAGTAAATACTATAATAGCATTTTTACAGTGCTATATTACCCCAAGTACTAAGTGATACTACTAATAGTTAAATAACTCTGATACAAGTATATATTGTGTACAGTATACTCTTATAGTGTAAGTAGTGTATATGTTACAGTATATACACTTATACCCGTATATATAATAATATCATAGCTATATATTGTGTACAGATATTATAAGCTGTCGATAGGGGGATTACCAGTTTATACTAATTGTATAGTATATAGTATGAAATACTCTAATAACGTATATATTGTGTAAAGTACTCTTTATAGTTGTAGATAGTGGAATATCCAGTATATATACAGTGATATATGCGTATTATAGTTAATACTCTGATAGCGATAATATGTGTACAGTATATCTTATAGCGTGTAGATAGTGTGATTTACCAGTATCATACACTGTGCATACTTACGATAGGTAAATACTCGGATATCTTGTATATATGTGTCAGTATACTATAGCCTTAATAGAAGTGTATCATTACCCAGTTTATACGATCTGTGATCTCGATATGAGTTAAATACTCGATTAGCTGTTTATATGGTGTACAGTATACTCTATAGCTGTAGATGTAGGTAATACCAGATGATACACTGTGTACTCGTATAGGTAAATAATCGATAGCGGTATAATTGTGTAAGTATACTTCTTATAGCGTGTCACGATAGTGGATATTACCCAGGATATACACGTGGTATTCGGTATATATGTTAAATACTCTATAGCTTTTATATGTGGTACAGTACTCTCTTATAGCTGTAGATAGTGATATACCAGTATATAACCGATACTCGTTATATAGTTAAATTACTCTGTAGCGCATATGATTGTGGACAGTTACTATCTATAGCTGTAGATAGTGATATTACCAGTATAGCGCTGTGATACTAGTATATAGTTAAATACCTCTGATAGCCGTATATATTGTGTAAGATACTCTTATCGCTGTAGATAGTGTATATACCAGTATATACACTGTGATACTCGATATAGTTAAATACTCTGATAGGATGTGGCTACTACTGCTTGGTAAATGTTTGCATACACTTTGGATGTGGCTACTACTGCTTGGTAAATGTTTGCATACACTTTGGATGTGGCTACCTGTAATTATGAGAAATAGACTTTTATTTTCAAGTTATTATTATGGTGGGATTGGGATGTCCAGCATCTTATCTATTGAGCAGAATTAAACTGGCCACTAGGAGATTTATTCCAAGTGAACAAGACAGACAGGCAGCGCTACAGGACAGAGTGTTACATACAGTAATAAGGGGATGGTAACATGTTGACTGCTTTCATTTAAACCCTATTACATGGATAAAAAGGAACAATATTCACCAATATAACATTCATTCTTTCCACTGGTGATTTAAAAAAAAAAATGCTATCCACAGAATTTAACAAGGGGGAAAAAAATCCAGTGAGTGTGAATGACCCCAGCAGGGGGTAGATAGGACTGGCCAATCTCCCCGAGGTAACTTAGCAGGGGGTTAATAGGACTGGCCAATCTCTCGGTGTTCCATGATTGGCAGATCGATTTCTCTCCAGTGAATGACACGTGTCTGTCAGAGAATAAAAGTAGAGCTGTGATTCCTTTTATTGGCTAACTAGATAAAAAAAAAACTAAGCCCCTTCATCAGGTTGGATGTAACTACCTAGTGAATATTGTTCATGAACAAACATCTACTTCCCTTCTCTTACTTATGGATAACACGGTACAAACCTCAACTACGTGTCTGTCACACATCAGATTTCTTGATAGACAAACCAAGCACAGGGCCCTGTCTGTCTCTACCAGGCACAGATGGTTTAATATTAAAGGGTTTTGTTAGTTGGAAAGGAAGAACAAGCTCTGTGCTTACTGTGATCTAGGATTAGCTGGAATGGTATCAACATTGTTTAGAAAAAAAATAAATGATTAAAGTCAACCTGTCTCATTCAAAACATTTCATTTAGTAGAACTAGGGATAGAGACAAAGATAACCGAGCACCAGAGACACAAATAATCTATTTCAATGAATCAGAATTCGGCTCCTTACCCCCACTGGCTGTTTCTCATTGGAATGAGGGTTACCAGGTCTGAATTGAATCATTTACACAGATTTCAAATCAAGTTACGTTCATTTTCTTACAAATTGTATAATTTACCGACTCCTAGATTTATTATACATAAAGCGGGTAAACTTGGAAGAAATAAAAGCAATTTTCTGCAATACCTGCTTTAAAGTAAAACTCCACCCTAGAGCACTGATAATTAAAATGACGTGTCCTTTGTCTATTTATTCAATTGCTATATGAAGCTATTCCTGTTTAAAATCAATATAATCTTTCACTACAGAAAATCTACCAGCTACTTTCACTTTCCTCCCCTTTCCTCAGCACTGGGAGAATCAGACTGAGCATGTCCAAACTCACTGAGCTAGCCCCGAACACTGAAGTGTTTAAATAGCTAGCTAGCTTGGTTCTCTATCACACACCACCATGCAAGAGGTAACCAGTGGTAAGCACCGAACCATCACATATGAACACAAGTGTTGAACTGTGTAATATGGATACAAGATCACAAAAGGAGCACAAACTATTGTTCCAAAAGTGTTAAATTCACTATTATGTGTGGCAAGATGGTGCTGTAGTTGGACATCCCTGGTGTTAGCTCTGTCCCACAGCATTATCCTGTGTAATAACCGAGCAGCCAAATGCAATTAAATTATTGGACTTGACGTTTGAACGCAAATATGAACCGGTTCTTTAAAACTCACAAAATACCCACGCTTACAGGCCTCATTGAGGAAGTGAAGATAGCTGTAGGCCGGATTCACCATGATCTTCGACATTGTGTAGGGGATACAGAGGAAGAAACCTCCCAACATCCCTCTGATATGGACTCACTCAGACTACAAGTGCAAGCGAAAGCAGTTTGGAAAGAAATATTGATGATATTGGGCATACAAGGGCCTTTAACTTTCACCCAATTGTGGGGAACTGTATATACTGTATATACTAGAATAGGGATCACTACATTGGGACAAATTACCCAGAATGACCAAGTCTGTACCTCTGAACAATGTCAGTCGGAATAGGAAATAGCTCTACATTATTTCAACCCTAAATATATCAATTACCAAACATCCAGCAATAGGTTAACTGCAAAGCCAGGGTCTGACCTCTAGACTTTACATGTGCCTCATTAATAGTAAACCCCAACCTTATGTTGAAACCTCACTCCAAAAATGGACCAGATATATACCCACGTTATATACCCACATTATATACCCACATTATATACCCACGATATATACCCACGTTATATACCCACGTTATATACCCACATTATATACCCACGTTATATACCCACGATATATACCCACGTTATATACCCACGATATATACCCACGATATATACCCACGATATATACCCACGATATATACCCACGTTATATACCCACGTTATATACCCACGTTATATACCCACGATATATACCCACGTTATATACCCACGATATATACCCACGATATATACCGTTGTTAGCTGTAATTTGCTCAAACTCTTTTTTGTACACAGGTAGTCATTAGAAGATGGCCGAAACTTCTGAAAGTTCGTAGCGTTTGGAACTGCAAACTTCAGCAAAAAGTTTGAAGTTAGAATTCAACACCCATTAAAGCGAAAGTTCCGGGTGATTTTACAGCTAAACTAACAATGGTAACTAACTGTAAATGGCCTTTGGGGAACACCGGGGGAAACAGGTTATTTCTGGTGATTGGGGAAACATGTGGGCACTGTCACCAAAACTTGTTAAAACACTTTCCTAAACATTGAGTGGGCAATTGTCGGTTTTGCGCAAGCTACATTCTAGGGTTACGGCCAATATTTGAGGGTTTACCGAACGATACTTTAAGGGTTACAAAAATAGAACCATAGTCATTTGGAGGGTACCGATAAAATGAAACAATACTTTTGAGGGTTAGCGAAGATCGTGGTAAATTCGATATTCTGAAACAGAGACACAAGGTCCGGAGAACTCGGGTTCGGACATAGGTGGAGAATGTCATGAGAGTCTAGTTTTGGACTTATGGTATTAGCGATCGAGTTCTAGTCCATCTTAGTAGTCATGTAACACTTTATTCCCAATTTATACCAGATTTGCTTCAGAAACATACAATGAGTTTATTTAACTTGAGAATAGAGAATAACTTCAGTTTTGATCTCAAATCCCTCTGGTGGAGCCATGAAAAATTTCAAAGTCTATTGGGGGGGCATGTCAAATAGCGATTTAATATCCATTGAGGACAATAACAATCGATACTGTACACCATTTACATCAGGATGTATATAGAGTCAACTTTTACGTTGGAGGAAAAGGTCTCTAGTATTTATTCGGTAATACCTTTCTAGCTACATCGTTATATGTTCAGATCCATCGAACCCATTAGTTTTCTATTGCATGTTTGTAACCCCTACTGATAGTTTACCTGTCTGGTAGGGTGGTCAATGTTGGTATTATTTTCCTTTTAAAGAATTCATTTCATCTTTATTGCATTCAGCCAAACCTGTGATTGATAAGCAGTTAGCACAAACAGGCGGGCCTACTCAGCACCACCTCAGACAGGCTTGAAAGGAGACGTTTCCACAGTCCGGCTTGTTAAAGAATAATCACCTTTATTGGACACATTCATTTAAAATCGATTCATAGCAAAAATATACGGGTATAACATTTCCTGTCAACGCGTTGCGGATCGACGAGTCACTTACTCATAGACATAGGTCGTTATATTGTACTTAGTACAATGCCCTCAATTGTACTATGTTACTATGTAACTGTTATACAGACATTATGGGTAGTGTATAAAGGTTGGACTAGATGGACGTATGTCTTTATACAATCTCCAATACTATGTTACTATGTAACTGTTATACAGACATTATGGGTAGGGTATAAAGGTTGGACTAGATGGACGTATGTCTTTATACAACCTCCAATACTATGTTACCATGTAACTGTTATACAGACATTATGGATAGGGTATAAAGGTTGGACTAGATGGACGTATGTCTTTATACAACCTCCAATACTATGTTACTATGTAACTGTTATACAGACATTATGGGTAGGGTATAAAGGTTGGACTAGATGGACGTATGTCTCTGTAACTTCCAATACTATGTTACTACATAACAGCCCATATTTGGTGGTTCAGTGTTTAACATTGATTACTTGCAGTGCTCATTTCTGAGTTTGAATGCACACGCGGTTACTTTTGCAACAAGTGTGGTTTTTTTCCTGGACTTGTGTGGGTTTGTATTCCAAGTTCATAAAGACAAGGTTGTGTGTGATAGAGAACCAAGACTGTAAGCTAGCAGGGCTTGATGGGAATTAATACATTTATTTTAACATTTCTGTGATTGGTGCTAGCTTTGTGAGTTTGGACATGCTCAGTGGGATTCTCCTAGTGCTAAGCGAAGGGGAGGGAAGTGAAAGTAGCCGGTAGACTTTCTGTAGTGAAAGATTATATTGCTTTTAAACAGGAATAGCTTCATATAGCAATTGAATAAATAGACAAGGGACACGTCATTTTAATTAATAGTGTTCTAGGATGGAATTGTCCTTTAAAGCAGGTATTGCAGAAAATTGCTTTTATTTCTATCAAGTTCACCCGCTTTATGTATAATAAATCCAAGAGTACCGGGGATGTGACTTGTGGGTAGATGATGTGTTTGGGAGGTTGACAGAGAAGTGACTTTTTTTCAACTTAAAATAACAATGTAACAATGTTTGCCTTTGTATTTAACCCTTTCCTCTCCCTTCCCCTCTATCTATAGGAACCTACGTTCTCTCTCTCTCTCTGTTTGATGGCAGGGCGAGCGAAGCTTTGGGAAACGTACACGCAGGAATTAACTGTCAAAACCGTCGTCTCTGTGATGTTGTGTTAATGGTTAATTATTTCAAACCTGACGCTGGATAATTATCTCCCGATGAAATGTAAAATGATTCATTTTGGTGTTTGTGCCTTTAGTGAGTATTAAACCAGCTCCCTGGAAAACACAATATTAATTATTACACCGCAGATTGACTGGTTTAAATGCAATTACAATGCAGTGTGGGGATCTATTCCACATTGGGCCACCGGGGGCAACGCAGTGTATCTAATACCGAGACCAAACCACCAATCTGGTGCACAGTGACTGGGGATGTCTCTGTCTGACACAGAGTAACTGACAATATGCAAAAAACAATTACAAATCCCACTACAGCCCCCAACATCCCATCAATGCAAATAGCTTCATTATTTACCTTACAAAGAGCTTTAAAACTACACAGAACATTAAAGGAAATCATACACACACAGACACACACACACGGTTACATGAAAGGGTTAACATAGAAAGTGAGGAGCTCAATGCACCATCAACATTTTTAGCCACATCCTAATTTAAAGACCTCTAACATGTTAAATTATACATTTACTATATTGTCCTCCAAGACTCTAATACATAAATAACGTTAAACTTTATTATACAGTATAAGGGAATTAGAAGTCACCATAATAGTCCCATAGAGGCTGTAATAAAGGGGTTAATTGATATGTTACAGGTATAACCCATTATAGTATAAACAATATTACCATATAAATCCTTGTTCCTTTCTGTCCTTGTATACATAGTTACTGTGTGTAAGGTCAGTGGTCAGTACTGTGGACGGTAGGTGTAATAAAGGGTTAATTGATATGTTACAGGTATAATACTCATTATAGTATAAACAATATTACCATATAAATCCTTGTTCCTTTCTGTCCCTGTATACATAGTTACTGTGTGTAAGGTCAGTGGTCAGTACTGTGGACGGTAGGTGTAATAAAGGGTTAATTGATATGTTACAGGTATAACCCTCATTATAGTATAAACAATATTACCATATAAATCCTTGTTCCTTTCTGTCCCTGTATACATAGTTACTGTGTGTAAGGTCAGTGGTCAGTACTGTGGACAGTAGATGTAATAAAGGGTTAATTGATATGTTACAGGTATAACCCTCATTATAGTATAAACAATATCACCATATAAATCCTTGTTCCTTTCTGTCCCTGTATACATAGTTACTGTGTGTAAGGTCAGTGGTCAGTACTGCAGACAGTAGGTGTAATAAAGGGTTAATTGATATGTTACAGGTATAACCCTCATTATAGTACAAACAATATAACCATATAAATCCTTGTTCCTTTCTGTCCCTGTATACATAGTTACTGTGTGTAAGGTCAGTGGTCAGTACTGTGGACAGTAGATGTAATAAAGGGTTAATTGATATGTTACAGGTATAACCCTCATTATAGTATAAACAATATTACCATATAAATCCTTGTTCCTTTCTGTCCCTGTATACATAGTTACTGTGTGTAAGGTCAGTGGTCAGTACTGTGGACGGTAGGTGTAATAAAGGGTTAATTGATATGTTACAGGTATAATACTCATTATAGTATAAACAATATTACCACATAAATTCTTGTTCCTTTCTGTCCCTGTATACATAGTTACTGTGTGTAAGGTCAACCCCGATAACGAGAACCATTAATAGTCTGTACAACCTGAATAACTGATAACCATTAATAGTCTTACAACCCGTTTAGAACTGATAACCATAATAGTCTGTACACCCCGATCACTGATAACAGTAATTTCTGTACACCTGATAACTGATAACTATTAATAGGCCTGTACATGTACCACCCCGGAACTGATAACCATTAATAGCTGTACACCCGATCACTGATTCAACCATTAATAGTCTGTACACCCCGATAACTGATACCATTAATAGTCTGTACACCCGATAACTGATAACCATTAATAGTCCCTGTGACAACACACCCCTATAACAACTCGATAACCATTAATGGTCTTTACAACCTGTAACTGATAATATTATAGTCTGATACACCCGATAACTGATAACCATGTATAGTTCTATGTACACCCCGATACGATAACCATTACTAGTCTGTACACCTCTACACTGAAACCATTATAGTTCGTACACCACGATAACTGGATACCATTAATAGTCTGTACACCCGACTAACTGATAACCATTAATATTCCTGTACAGCTGATAACTGCTATCCCTTAATAGTCTGTACACCTGAAACTGATAACCATTAAATAGTCTGGTACAACCCTATAAACGGATAACGCATTAATGTCGGTACACCCTTATAACTGATAACCATTATAGTCTGTACCTGAGAATTGATCACCATTAATAGTCCCTGTACACCCGATACTGATCACCATTATAGTCTTACCACCCGATAACTACTGATCACCATTATAGTCTGTACAGCTGATAACTGAATACCGCATTAAGAGTCTGTACAAACAAGAAACCCGATAACTGATAAACCATTAATATTCCTGTACATACCCGCTAACTGAGAACCATTATAGTCTGTACACCCGATAACTGATAACCATTATAGTCTGTACACCCGCTACTGATAACCATTAATAGTCTGTACACCTGATAACTGATCCCATTAATAGTCTGTACAACCCGATAACTGATAACCATTATGTCTGTACCCCCGACTAACTGATAACCATTAATCGCTGTACACTCCGATAACTGCTGATAACCATTAATAGTCGGTACACCTGATATACTGCTAACCATTAATAGTCTGTACAACCCGATAACCTGATAACCATTGAGATAGTCGTACACCCGATAACTTATAACCAATTACTAGTCCTGTACAACCCGATACCTGAATAACCATTAAGAGTTCTGTACACCCGAAACTGATAACCATTAATAGATTGTACACCCATACCTGCTAACCATTAAATAGTCTGTACACTGATAACATGATAACCATTAATAGTCTGTACACTGATCACTGATAACCATTATAGTCTGTAACCCCGTAACTGATAAACATTAATAGTCTTGTAGACACCTGATAACTGATACCATTATGAGTCTGTACAGCCGATAACTGATAACCATTATATCTTACACCTGATAACTTGATAACCATAATAGTCTGTACACTGATAAACTTGATAACCATAAGAGTCCTTACAGCCGATAACTATACCCATTATAGTCTGTACAATACACCCCGATAACTGAATCAACCATTAACTAGTCTTACAACCCGATGTAACTGAATAACCAATTAATATCTTGTACCCATGTACAGCACCCGATACCTGACTTACCCTTAATAGTCTGTCACCCCCCGATAACTGCTAACCATTAATAGATTGTACACCCCCCGATAACTGATCACCATTAATGTCTGTACACCTGATCCCTGTAACCATTACTAGTCTGTACACCGGATAACTGATAACCATTAATATTCTGTACACCCGATAACTGATACCATTAATAGTCTGACAACTGTAAATGATACCCATTAATATTCTGTACAGCCGTATCACGGGTGAACCATTAATAGTCTGTACACCTGATAACCTGATAACCATAATAGTCGTACACCTTATAACTGATCCATTAAGAGTCTGTACACCCGCTAACTGATAACCATTATAGTCCTGTACACCTGATAACTGTATAACCATTAAAGTCTGTACACCCTAATAACTGATAACCATTAATAGTCTGTACACTGATAACTGATAACCCGTTAATAGTCTGTACACCTGATACCTGATAACCATTAATAGTCTGTACCCACGTAAACTGATAACCATTAAGATTCTTTACTCTGATAACTGATAACCATTAATATTCTGTACACGCCGATAACTGATAACCATTAATAGTCCTGTACCCCTGTAACTGATAACCATTAAATAGTCTGTACCCCCGATAACGATAACCATTAAGAGTTCTGTACAACCCGATAACTGATAACCATTAATAGTCTGTACCCTGTCACTGATAACCATTAATAGTCTGTACCTCCTGATATGATAACCCTTAAGAGTCTGTACACCGATAACTGAACAGGAATATAGAAGAGATCATGTGACTGATGCATTGTGTTCTCTGATTGGATGGATTGATGTTAACGCTCTATTGGTCCACGTTCAGAAAGTTTTTGCCTCTCCAAGCAAACATCCATGGACAGTAGGGGGGAGGAGTCTACAGATCAGTTACCCAGAATATCTTCTCTCTCTTCATGATTGACACCTTTGAAGAGGTTGGTAACAGTTTCATCGATTCTACTACGATCTCCGGGCGGTGACGAGAACAGAGGGGTCCAAACCTTGGTTTTTTTGTTCTGACCCAGGTGTCCGGCTTTCCTTGGTTCAGATTTAGTATATGAACGGTTTGGCGAAGGTGAATGGTTTGCGTGGAGCTTGTGGGCTCTTGCAAAGCCAACAACACCTTCAGGAGTCATTTTCAGGGTTCCATCCGCTATGAGCTTTTTAAGAAAGTCTAATGACAACCGGGTGGTTATCCATATGTTCCTTCCCGCCATGTACACCACGTACTTTTTAATTACGATTAGATTTATCGCCACGTACCCACGTACTTTATACGATTAGATTTAGTGCACGTACCCACGATACTTTATTACGTATTAGATTTTATCGCCACGTACCCACGTACTTTCTTACGATTCAGATATCCCCACGTACTTTATTCGATTAGATTTATCGCCAGTACCCACGTACTTTTTAGGGGGGGGGGGGGGGGGGGGGCGATTAGATTTATCGACACACGTACCCACGTACTTTTAGTACGATTAGATTATCGCCACGTACCCACGTCTTTTATTACGATTAGATTTCTCGCCACGTACCCACGTACTTTATTACGATTAATTTATCGCCCCGTACCCACGTTAACTTTATTACGATTAGATTTATCGCCACGTCCCCGTACTTTATTACTATTAGATTTATCGCCACGTACCCACTACTTTATTACGATTAGATTTATCGCCCCAAAAGCTACCCACGTACTTTATTACATTAATTTTCGCCACGTACCCACGTCTTTATTACGCTTAGATTTACGCCACGTACCCCCACGTTACTTTATTACGATTAGATCTTTCGCCACGTACCCACGTACTTTATTACGATTAGATGTATCGCCACGTCTTTATTTACGATTAAGATTTATCGCCACGTAACCACGTACTTTATTACGATTAGATTTATCGCCACGTACCTACGTCTTTAATTCCGATTAGATTTATCTGGTTTCTTGTTTATCACCATTCCCATTTATACATTTTTTGTTTTTTCTTTTTCCTGTCTGTTTTAATCCCTTTACTGATGCGTGCATTTCATTTCTCAGGTTGCCACCAAACAAACAAAAAAATCCACATAAAAACTTCCATCTTACACTTGGTGATGCTGATCCAATCAGCATGGCACCATTATGACATCAGGAGGAGCTTATGCATGATAGATTTGGGCACAATATATTCTCTCATTCTATAGGTCAGCATGGCAGCAAAATGGCTCAGAAGATTTCCTTCGGCTTTTACAAGTACAACAATGGAGTTTGCGCATGAAGGGGCCCTCAGGTAAGGGCGCGCCGCTGGAGATGCATGAGCCAGGGGTTTTCCACATGTGCTGCTCTCCTTAATGGCCCAGAAGAAGACTAAACCCAGCTTCATCACCAATGCAAGAGCCGGGTAAGCCCATTTAACCTGTATGAATAAGTATAAAGCTGGCAATACACAATCATATTTTTTCATTTGAGTCTCCGATCTTTTCACAGATTTCCCCTTTAATCTGGCGGAGAAGATGAGCTGTTATGGTAAATGTGGATCTGGTAGTAGATCAGGTCCTTCTGTGGGATGGACAACAAAGGGCTCCCTCTTGAGGCAATGATTAATACATTTAAAAACAACCTGATTCAGCATGATTGCACTCTCTATGCAGCACCGCAGACCTTTGATATTTTATTGATATTTTTCTCCTTAGTGCGTCGTTTAGCACCGCCCCCGACGCCGGAGACGTACCAACCCGCCCCTCGTTCTTCTCCGTCCGTCCCGGAAAAAGGAAAGTCCCCAGTAACCGCATCGCGGAACATGGAAGAAATCTCACTCGGCGAATACCGCGAAGATTTTTTTTCAGGGACCAGCGATGAGGATGGGGGGTACGAGCAAAGAAACCAGTGCAGGGCCGTGCCACCTGGGCCTTTTTCCAGATATAATGAAAACTACAACTCCGGCAAACATTTCATAGCCGCTGAATGCGGGAGTTGTAGTCTTTAAGGTCGGAAGGCTCCTGGTTGCACATTCCTCCCTATGTTTAATGCAATCGAAACATATTAGTAGGGAAAACATGGCAACAATCTACAATTCACAGGGTAACTATAAACCACCATATAGGGTCCCCCCAGACACATGTGTCTATAGAAACTTTTTTTTATCAGGGAGGTAAGGACAACTTCCACCTACTCTCAACCTGACAGCCATAGAACTACTAGGAGTATTTACTTTACAGTTTGTATGAGTTCCCCTTTAGGTCACCGCCACACTACAAAGATCCGCACCGGAAGGGCTTACACCCTCGTCACTCTGTCATGTATAGATTCCCTACCAAATCAGTATGGGCAGTAAGTGTATGAGCATTTCCCTACCAATCGAGTAGGCAGTAGTGTAGAGATTTTCCCTTACCAATCAGTATGGCAGTAGTGTAGAGATTTCCCCTAACCAAATCAGTAAGGCATCCGTGATAGAGAGATTTCCCTACCAATCAGTAAGGCAGTCGTTAGAGATTTTCCTACCAATCATAAGGCAAGTATGGTAGACATTTCCCTACCATCGTATGGCAGTAGATGTAGAGATCAACCATCATTAAAGGAGGCTGTCGTGTATAAATTTCCCTCCATCAGTAAGGCAGTCGTGTATAGATTATCCCTACCACATCAGTATGGCAGTCGTGTAGAGATTTTTTCCCTACCAATCATAAGGCAGTAAGTGTAGAGATTCCATACAATCAGTAGGCAGTAGTGTATAGATTTCCGCTACCAATCAGTAATGCAGTAGTGTAGAGATTTCCCTACCAATCAGTAATGAAGGCAATCGTGTATAGAGAGTTCCTACGAATCAGTGAAGCACGTCTGTAGAGATTTTCCCTACCGTATATCAGTACAGGCAGTCGTGTAGAGATTTCCTACAATCAGGTAGGCAGTCGTGTAGGAAGATTTCCTACCATCAGTAAGTCAGTCGTGTAGAGATTTCCCTAACCAATCAGGGCCGTAGTGTAGAGATTTCCCTAACCAACTTCAGTACGGCAGTAGTTTAGATATTGTCCTACCAATCAGTAGGCAGTAGTGTAGAGATGTCCCCTACCAATCATTAAGTGCCTATCTTTAGAGATTTCCCTACCACTCCGTAAGGCAGTATGTTAGGAGATCCTTCCACACCAATCCAGTAAGGCAGTAGTGTAGAGATTTCCTACCAATCAGTAAGGGCGTAGTGTAGAGACTATTCCCTAACCAATCAGTAAGCAGTAGTGTAGAGTATTTCCCGTAAAATCCACGTCAGTAAGGCCGTAGTGTAGAGATTTCCCTACCAACATACCCAGTAAGGCAGTAGTATAGAAAGAGATTTTCCCCAATAGACCAAATCAGTAAGGCTAGTAAGTGTATAAGATTTCCCCTACCAGACTCGTAAGGCATTAGTGTAAGGAGATTCTTCCCCTACCAAATCAGAATAAGAGCATGTCGCGTAAAGACAGATTAATCCCTAACCCAAAATCATAAGGCATTAGTGTAGAGTTTCCTTCCCCGAACCAATCAGTAAAGCCGATAGTGTAGGAATTTCCCCTACCATCTTTAAAGCCGGTAGAAATGTAGAAGCATAGCATGTCCTACACAAAATCAATCAGGCAGTATTGTAGAAGATTTTCCCTCATACCAATACTATAAGGCAGGTAGTGTAAGAGATTTCCTCCAAATCCTCAGGCAGTATGTAGAGCTTTCCTACCATCAGTAAGGGCAGTAGTGTATAGATTTCCTACCAATCCAGTCAGGCAGTCGAATGAGAGATTCCCTACCCAATCAGTAAGGCAGCCTGTAGATATCCCTAACATCAGTAGGTTCCCGTCGTGTAAGCTTTCCCTACCATCAGTAAGGCCGTCGTGTAGAGATTTCCTCAACATCATAAGGCAGTCGTGTAGAGTTTCCTACCATCAGTAGGGCAGTCCCGTGTAGAGATTATCCCTCCATTCATAAGCAGTCCGTGTAGAAGATTTCCCTACCAACAGTATGGCACTACGTGTAGAGATTTCCCTACGACCAATCAGTTGGCAGTAGTGTAGAGATTTCCCTACCAATCAGTTGGCAGTAGTGTAGAGATTTCCCTACCATCAGTATGGCAGTGAGTGTAAGATTTCCTACCAATCAGTAGGGCATAGTAGTAGAGATTTCCCTACCAATCGTAATGCATTAGTGTAGAGATTTCCCTACCAATCAGTAAGGCAGTAGTGGTAAGAGATTTCCCTAACCAATCAGTAAGGCAAGTAGTGTAGAGATTTCCCTACCACTCGAGTAAGGCAGTAGTTATAGATTTCCCACAATCATTAGCATAGTGTAGACTTTCCCTACACACACATCAGTAGGCAGTAGTGTAGAGATTTTCCCTACCAATCAGTACGGCAGTATGTAGAGATTTCCCTACCAATCATTAAGGCAGTAGTGTAGAGATGTCCCTACCACTCAGTAAGGCAGTAGTGTAAATTTCCCTACCAATCAGTAAGGCATTAGTGATAGAGATTTCCCTACCATCATAAGGCAGTAGTTGTAGAGAGATTTTCCCTACCATCAGTAGGCAATAAGTGTAGAGATTCCCTACCAATCAGTAATGCAGTAGTGGTAACGTTTCCCTACCAATCATGTAGGCGTCTGTGTAGAGATTTCCTACCAATCAGTACGGCAATAGTGTAGATATTTCCCTACCATCAGTAAGGCAGTAGGGTAGAGATTTCCCGTACCAATCAGTAACGGCAGTAGTGTAGATACTTTTCCCTACCAATCAGTAAGGCAGTAGGTAGAGATTTTCCTAACCAATCAGTAAGGCGTAGTGTAGAGATTTCCCTACAAATCAGTAAGGCAGTATGTAGATATTCCCGACCCAATCAGTAGTCAGTCCTGTGTAAGAGATTTCCTACCAACTCAGTAATCAGATCGTGTAGAGATTTCCCTACATCATTAAGGCAGGTCGTGTAGAAGATTTCCCTCACCAATCATAAGGCTTCGTGTGAGATTTCCCTACCAATCGATAAGTCCCAGTCGTGTAGAGATTTCTCCCCCTCAGTAATGGCGTAGTTAGAGATTTTCCCTACCAAATCAGTATGGCCAGTAGTGTAGCAGATTTCCCTAAAACCAATCAGTATGTGGGCCGTAGTGTAGAGAGATTTCCCTAAACAATAGTATGGCATTATGTAGAGATTTCCCCTACCCATCAGTAAGGCAGTAGCTGTAGAGATTTACCTTTCCCTACCACAGTATGGCAGTAGTGTAGAGATTTCCCTACCAATCAGTAAGGCAGTAGTGTAGAGATTTCCCTACCAATCAGTATGGCAGTAGTGTAGAGATTTCCCTACCAATCAGTAAGGCAGTAGTGTAGAGATTTCCCTACCAATCAGTATGGCAGTAGTGAGAGATTTTCCCTCCCAAAGTAGGATGGAGTAGTGTAGAATTTCCCTACCAGATCAGTAATGAGTGCAGTATTGTAGAATTTCCCTACCAATTCAGTAAGGCCAGTAGTGTCAGAGATGTACTTCCCTACCCATACCGTAAGGCAGTAGTGTAGAGATTTCCCTACCAATCAGTAAGGCCAAGTAGGTAATAGATTTCGCCCTAACCACTCAGTAAGGCCCAGTAGTGTAGAGATTTCCTACCAATCAGTATGGCAGTAGTCGGTAAGATTTCCTACCAATCAGTATGCCTAGTGTAGAGTTCCCTAACCAATCAGTATGGCATAATGTAGAGAGTGCCCTCCACCTCAGAAGGCAGTAGTTAGAGGATTTTCCCTACCAATCAGTAGGCAGTGTGTAGAGATTTCCCGCCTACCAACAGGAATCAGCAGTAGTGTAGAGATTTTCCCTCCCATCAGTAAGGCAGTATGTACGAGATTTCCCGACCAATCAGTACTGGGCAGTAGTGTAAAGAGATTTCCCTACCAATCATTATGGCAAGAGTGTAAGAGATTAACACATTCACATTTTAAACATTGCAGTCAATATGTTTTTACCCCAAACTGTCCACACATAGCCGATTTCCCACATGGTTATGTACATAATAACGAAAGAAATCGACACTACACAATTGCGCTCTAATCACATGCAAACTCCTTAGTGCAGGAATGTTCAGCGCTCCCTGTGTCTCTCCCTGAATCCCTCCCTTACCTCCTAGCTTTTACATCCAAACAGGGCCGGGGGGATGATGGGGCTAGACTGTGTGTAAACATTTGCTAACCGCAGCGATCACCAGAAGCTTTGCACACAGTACGGCCAGCCACGACTGAATACAGAGATTTGCAGGAAAGCGTGTATAAACACACAAATGGCTGCAACACAGTTGTGCTGTGAACCATTGTTCCATTGGTGTGTTCCCAGACCTCCAAATGTAACAACCGAGGTCTCGTCCTTATCGGGGACTGGCCGAAGTCGCTTGGTGGGAATCGTGGCGAAACTGAACAGGACGGACTGGAACTTCTACTCTATGCACACTACTGACCTACATACTCTGCCCCTACTGCGCATCTGGTCTGGTAGGAAACTACATATGGCACGTAATTCTAGTTTTCCACAACCTCCCTGCCTCCAAACGTATGAAAAACACCCAACTCCCCAGCCTTTCCTGGTCCGCCCCTTGATATTCCGTGGCATCTGGGGAATGCGGGGAGTTGTAGTTTTCACACATCAGGGAGATCCATATTTGGAGATGAGAAAACAGGGTCTGGCAGGAGAATCTTCTAGTCCTATAGTTTTAATGAGCAGAGCTGGACCCTTCATTACCCCTTTTCTCTAATCTGAAAATCCTGATTTGATAGGGAGGTAAGAATGCTGTGATCCTACCCCCTATTCTGCAATGTTTTAGACAAGCTGTCACCGGTTACCAAAGCGGCTATCTCCCCTCCCTAACATGATACACGTTGTGGCTACTATAGGGGGGGATATCATTGCCTCAGATCGGTGGCAGTGAATCTTTCAAAAATGACTCCTACCTGGGAGGTACTGAAAGTACTGCTCCTCCCCGTCCGTCGGATATAGACCTTTTAAAGTGGAAGTGTATTTGTATCCCATCTGACGCCACACAGGTTACAAATAGTCGGCACGTGCTAAAACCTGCACCAATTGTATTAAAGTAGGTACTCCGCCAGTAAACATTGCGAAGGATGCATGAGTTCAGTCAGCTGCATCTACACAGATTGGAATCAATGCTTTGTAGAGTCGGATCCCCCCTATTAATGTTTGATTGATTTTCTTGTTTTTAATTCCCACAGACATACTAGAACCGTGCGACAAAAGCGATCCTGATGTCATAGCGGTCGAAAACACGGACGTGAGCACCTAACCTCTCACTAAGGCAGCGCCGATGTTCCTATCTACCTGCAGTGGGGTCTTTTGTCTCAATAATTGCGCCACCAGTAGTGGTCACTGACAACAGAAAAAAAAAATACACGTGACTTAACCCCTTTCAGTCTGCCGAGACCTATAATTTAAAAGAAAGCGATACAACCCGCAGCAGAAAATAGGGTTTAACAAGAAACTGCTACCAGCCATCAGAAGTGGCCTTTTTTCCACCTCCCCACTTTCCTGCGGTGCATAATTATTTCCATCTTGAGGATCTCGCAACAGAGAGACTTTTGTCAACTAAGGGAACTCCTGATTTTACTGTTTTGTTATACATTATTATCGAAAGAAGCCAGACGGTGACCACCGATGTCTGTACAGAATTGATGGTTAAGGGTTCTTGAACTACAACTTCCAACATCCTCCACCCTTCCTCTACCCTTGGGACTCCGGCTGTCTTTAAAAGTTCACCCGTATCTAAATTTGCTCTGGTATAAGTTTTGTCTTCCGGATAAGCCTGAATGCTCTTCTGTTGGGTTAGCTAATCTACCGCCTTCGGGAGCCTTCTTCCTTTTTTGAACTTTGTCCTGCCACCCCTATTCCGTGCGCTAATTGGGGCCATTTGCGCAGAATTTTGGGGGTTTTTTAACCTAGGGTATTTTCTAAGATTTTCGTCTTTTCTCGTGCTTTAAATCAACTGGGGGGGGGGTGATGTAAAAAAAACAACCGCCCAACGAATCCCAGAAACCATCGAGGGCGTTCGTATCAGGATTTTCTAACATTTTATTTCTGTTTTTGGTTAATTTGTACGGGAGGGCAGTGTGGATTTTAAAAGCAGACACTGTGTCCTGTTGGGGGTGCCAGTGACCCACTCTGGAAATAAGGACGTGTGATTATCTGCATATTAATGCGGATAGAAAATCCGGGTTTCCTATGAGAGGCCCTTTTTATTTTTTTTATTTATGTCTACAAGTTTCAAAGTTGCTTTATTTGTATTTTGGTCACATGCAACTCGATCAAAAAGTGGGTTTATAGCTCTATGATCCTTCAGCACAGTTCTTATTGGATTGTACACCACACCAAAGTCATTATGATAGGATAATTAATACTCTTGCTCCTCTTTATTAACATATGTATCTCCAGTGTCGCGACAAGCCTGTGGGAGGAGTCAGAAAGATGGCTGTTACTGCATGGATACTCATTCTCCTTAAAGCTCATACTTACCTGGAGGGGTATTAAAATAGATTCTGCATGGGTGGGGTTTTTGTGGGATTGTAAACCCCACCCAAGAACTTCAACGTCCCTTATTGCTTTGGAATGTTTTTGTTTCTAATTCTCGACCCCTTTTCATAGTTTAAGGTTAAACTAACTTGAACAAACCAGCAACAGGCTTTGATATCTTTTCTTATTGTTTATGATATATCGATATCAGTAAACGGGTATTTTCCTGCTGCCTGCCATTCGGATATATCACTAAGTCATGTCTTTTTTCGTGTTCACATCTAGGAATTGTGGATCTTTGACTGACCACGGCGTTCTTTATAACGTGAGGAACTCCTCATTATACTAATCACTTAATGTATTACAATAAAGTTTTTTTTTAATGATTATACCTCTACAGTTTGATGGCTGTACAGTTCACAAGCAAGTTCACACCCGCAACTCTAAAATACCATAGTCGAGGTTAAGCGCCACCCGAATCCCAAGTAAGCAACGTGACTACCTAGTGGTTTAAGTTAAAGAAGGTATCTGGGGCAGGGAGGTAGGAGTATATCCTTTCTACCTCCCAGTATCCCTATGAGGAAGAAAACTGCTTCTTCCAGGCTTCCTCAGATGCTTTCAGCGTATCTTTATTACAGAAGGCCCCGGACACTAACCTGGCAACATAACAAACTGTACAAGCTCCCCACCAAATAATATTGGGAAGTAGAATAACAATCCACCTCCTGCCCCAGGTACTTTCTCAATTCAAAAGTGATTTTTCCAGTATAAGTTGTACTTTAAGGTATCAACGTCAATGACCTGCCCGTTCTGAACCCTTCTGTGCACAATGTGCACAACTGTAAAAAAAAAAAAACCTGGAAGAATATCTGTCTTCAGGAAAGTGGTTACAACCGTCTTGGGGTGTGATTGACTAACTGTAGCTTTTAGTTGGATGGGGTGAACTTCGCGCTTTAAAAAAGAGAATTTAGGGAAATCTTTGGTTGTCTGTGTTCAAAACTTTCCACTATAACATGCCAACTGTGTAAATTGTCTGAGTGTTGCTTTCATTTTTCTATGTACGCACCCCCTGACCGCCCTGTCTCATTGTCTCTGTTGGTGATTTGAGTATTAACATATGTTTTCTATTTATTATCTGTCACTGTGAGATCTGTAACATGTAACCATGGACGAGAAAAAACAGTAATTAATGTTGATCTCCTACAACAACACTGTGCACCTGCGAAAGAATTTCATATCGACTGCAAATAAATCGCCTCTGCAGAAAGATAAAACCATCCTATTGTTGGCTCTGTGTTTTCCATAGGGGTGTTGAAACTGAAATCGCACTTGAGTTTATCCTTCGCTTTGTGGCTGTTTAATACGACACAAAACCATACAAGATGTAAGTTTAAAGGGGACCTAAACTTAATGAACCTAGCTCAAAAAGTTCCAACGCTAAACCAATCGAAAGCTCAATAGTTCCGAGAGATGTAAGTTTAACTTTCAAATTACACTTTAATAAAGGGGGTCGGAAGTAGGAACACGATATAACCCACCTCACTGTCTGTTTACCAGATCCTGCAATGGGAGAGTCCAAACCCGGGAGGACCGGCAACCTCACAGCCTCAGCAGTGCAATGGGAAAGAACACCACATACAAAACAGGCGTCCCATTATATTGAATAAAAGTTTGTTTCCACCTATGGTTGGAGAGTCGTCACACGCTTGATTTTGTTTTTGAATAAAGTCCAGTTGTCTAACTGACATTCACAGATATACCATGACCTGGACATGGATAATATTACAGATATACCCGTGACCTTATGGATGAATATCTACATAGATATAACCGTGACCTGGATGGATGAATATTACAGATATCGTGACCTGATGGATGAATATTACAGATATACCTAGGGCCCTCAGATGAATGAAATTACAGATAACTGACATGGAAGGAATGAATATTACAAATATACCATGACCTGGATGAATTAATATTACAGATATAACCATGACCTGGATGGATGACTATTACAGATCTACCATGACCTGGATGAATGACATATTACAGATATACCGTGCCCTGATGGATGAATCTTCCAGATATACCGTGACCTGGAATGAATGAAATTACAGATAATCCCCGGACTGGATGGATGAGCTATTACAGATATACCTTTACACCCTGATGGATGATTATTACGATATACCAGTGACCCTGAATGGATGAATACTTACAGATATACCGTTACCTGGAAATGGATGAATATTACAAGATATACCGTTACTGGATGACTTCCAATATTACGATATACCATGAACCTGGATGGATGAATAATACTGTTATAAACCCATGCCTGGATGGATGAATATTACAGATCATACCGTGACCTGGATGAAATGAATATTACAGATATACCGTGACCTAGGATGGATAAATATTACAGATATACCGTGACCTATGGTGATAGTACAGATATCCGTTCCACCTGGAGGATAATATTCCAGAATACCGGTGACCTGAGATTGACGAATATTATACAGATATACCATTACCATGGATGGATGAATATTAAAGATATACCCTGACCACCTGGATGGATGAAATTCAGATATACCGTTACCTTGATGATGAAATATTCCAGATATACCGTTACCTACCTGTATGAATGAATATTACAGATATACCCTGACCTGGTGTGAATATTACAGATATACCAGTACCTGGATGAATGAATTTACAGATATACCATGACCCTGGATGGATGAATATACTGTTATAACATGACCTGGATGGATAATTGTTACTGTTATACCATAAACCGTGACCTGGATGGATGAATATTACAGCATATACCGTTACCTTCGAAGAATTGATATTACAGATATAACCGTTACCATGTATTGGATGAACATATTACAGATATCACGTTACCTGGATGGATGAATATTCATACAGATATAACCTTACCTGGGATAATGATATACAGATATACATGACCTGGATGGATAATATTACTGTTATAAAAACCGTGTACCTGGACTGGATGAGTTACAGATTAATATCCGTACCTGGAATGATGAATATTAACAGATATACCCGTACCTGGATGGATGAAATATACAACAGATATAATACCGTGACCGGATGGATGAATATTACATCAATATACCGGTGACCTGGATGGAAAATATTACAGATATACCGTGACCTAGTCTGGATGAATATTGTACAGATAAAATCCGGGGTGACCTGGCATGAATGAATATTACAGATATACCACACCGGGACCTGGATGGATGAATATTACGATATCCGTGACCTGGATGAATGAATATACAGATAGACCCGTAACACTGATGGATGAATATTACAGATATAACCGTGACCTGGTGGTGATGAATATTAAGATATACCGTGACCTGGATGGATGAATATTACAGATAATACCACGACCAGAGGGAATGAATATGACAGATATACCCATGACCTGGATTGGAATGAATAATTACAGCTATACCGGACCTGGAGGGATGATATTTACAGATATACCGTGACCTGGATGATGTTATTACAGATGACCGTGACCCTGGATGATGATTTTACAGATATACCGCGTAACCTGGATGTTGAATATTACAGATATACCGTGACCTGGATGGACGAAATATTACAGATATAACCATGACCCTATGGTCATGAATATTACAGATTACCGTGACCCGGATGGATGAATAATACAGATAATACCGTGAACCTGGATGAATGAATATTCAGATATACCGTGACCTGGATGTATGATAGTACCAGATATACCGTGACCCGGATGGGAAATGACTATTACAGTAGCCATGACCCGATGGATGAATTACTTACAGATTCAACAACCTACCTGGATGAATTAATATACAGAGTATACCCGTGACCCGGATTGGAATGACTATTCAGATATAACCGTGACCTGGATTGACTGCATATTAGATTAACCATGACGGATGGATGAACTATTTACAGATAATACCGACCATGTGATGAATGAAGATTACAGATCTACCATGACCTGGATCGGATGCAATATTCAGATTACCGTGACCTGGATGAAGCAATATTACAGATATACCATGACATGGATGATGAATATTACAGATATAACCGTGACCTGGATGAATGAACATTACCGATATACCCTGGACCTGGAGGAGAATATTACAGTATAACGTGTCACCTGGATGGCTGAATCTTACAGATCCTACCGTGACCTGGATGAATGACTATTACAATATACCATGACCTGGATGAATGAATATTATTCAGAATATACCGGGACCACGGATGAATGAAATATACAGATATACCCGTGACCTGGATGAATTAATATTACGCATATTACCAATGACCCGGCAATGAATGAATATTAACAGATTACCTTGACCCCGGATGGGATGAATATGACAGATATAACCGTAGACAGGATGAATGACTATCTACAGATATACCGTGACCCGTTGGATGAATATTACAGATCTGCTGTGACCCGGATGATGAATATTAAGATATACCGTGAACACGGATGAATGAATTAATTACAGTATACCGTGACCTGGATGAATGAAGAACCTTCAAAGATAATTATAAAGGGTCATGGAGCTGCACTACTCACCAGTACTGACAAGCTCTAATCTTACCTACTTCCTTTTTAAAGGGAGAAGTTCGTGGAATATATACATTTAAGAAAAAAGAGCAGTAGTTTTCCATCCCAATGACCTTAATCTGCCATTCAGACATTTTGTCGTCAGAAATAAAATTCCTGTTTGCAGACCCTAATCTAGACGCGTATATGGTTTTGCCCTTGACCCAGCGCCTGGGTTGATTCAGTTTGCTCAGTAGAATCTGACCATTGTGCCCTAACAAACATCCACCAAGCCAATCATAGAAATTCAGTTAGGAACATTCCGTGGTGGTGGCATTCCTGGGAAGAGAAGGATTGTTCCAGACAACCTGAAATGGCAGCTCCACTAATGTCAAACAGCAAGGGAATAGCAAGGGGGATCAATTCAACTGATTTTCTCAAAGAATGGAAGAGACCTATGTAAATAACTAGAATGTGTACTATAAACTAGAATTTTCAAAAATATTTTCCACTGAACTTTACTCTTTTTCTTATGGGATTTCTACAGCGCCAACAACTCCGTGTGCGTTACATAGTCATAAACATTACATACAGGGTAATACATGTCATACATATTACTACCAGGTAATACATAATATAAGTAAACAGAGTGATGAGTTCTTACAGCAATACCGGATACAATAGGAGAGGAAGACCCTGCCCAAGAGCTTACAGTCTAGGAAATGGGGGTGAGACATAAGATGACTGGAAGCAAGATTTTGTGGAAAGGAAGAAAATTTGTTAAACACCAGACCCCTAATACATGAATATTTTGAAAGATTACCCCGACAAAAGCCACTTAAGAAGTTGCAATCTTACTGTTTTGAGATGCTCCCATGCCACGATAAAGCTACTTAACACAGACGATCCCTCGCCGCCTCTTCCGGGACGTCGTCATTAACCCACTGTATACCTCATTGGCCAATGGCTGAAAGCCGTTACTAACGTAGCGGTTATGAGCACCAACAGGAGCGGACAAGAGACAGTAAGTTAGATAGCCAAACCAAGCAAGACTAAAGGCTTCGGACAACACTCATGATGTGTCCCGAGCTACGAAAACTGCTCTACACACGCCGTTTCGCACCGAACAATCATCTGTGTGTATGCGTTCATCTAGAGGACTCGACTAACGACCCCTGACTAACGCAATACACATGGGCGATTCCCGTGTGAAGCGACGTTCATCACGTGTAGCCACGTCAGTGGTCCGGGTTTGTGGCTCGGACCATATTGAGCGTGTGTACGCACCTTTACCCTTAAATCTTAAAGGGAATCTCCACTGCTATAAAACTGTTTTGCTATCAGTTTATTAAAGAACAGTGAGGTCAAGGAGCGGTGTCTTACCTCCCGTTCTTCATAACAGGAGGTAAAGGAGCTTGGTCTTACCTCCCGTCTCATAACGGAGGTTAAAGGAAGTCGGTGGTCTACCTCCCGTTTTTAATAACAGGAGGGTCAGGAGCGTGTCTACCTCCCGTTCCTACATTACAGGAGGTAAAGGAGCGGTGTCTTACCCTCCCGTTCTTCAATACAGGAGGAAAAGGATCTGTGTCTTACCTCCCTTTCTTCAATAACAGGAGGTAAAGGAGTCGGTTGGTCCTTAACCTCCCATTCTTCAATAACAGGCAGTAAAGGAGCGGTGTGTACCTCGCCGTTTCTTCAATAACAGGAGGTAAAGGAGCTGTGTCTTACCTCCCCGTTCTTCGATAAACAGGAGGTAAAGGAGCGGTGTCTATACCTCCCCATGCTTCCAATCACAGGAGTTAAAGGAGCGTGTCTTACCTCCCGTTCTTCAATAACAGGAGGTAAAGGAGCTTGTGTCTACCCTCCTCGTTTCTTCAATAACAGGAGTTAAAGGAGCGGTGTCTTACCTCCCGTCTTCAATAACGGAGGTAAAGGAGCGGTGTCTTACCTCCCGGTCTTCATAACAGAGGTAAAGGACTGTGATCGTACCTCCCTATTCTCAATAACAGGAGGTAAAATGAGCTGTGTCTTACCTCCCTTTCTTCATAACCAGGAGGTACGGAGCGGCTGTCTTACCTCCCGTTCTTCAATAACAGGAGGTAAAGATCTGTGTCTTACCTCCAGTTCTTCAATAACAGTAGGTAGGAAGCTGTCTTACCTCCCGTTCTTCAATAACATGAGGTAACGGAGGCGTTGTCTTACCTCCCATTCTTCAATAACAGGAGGTAAGGAAGGTGTCCTTACCTCCCGTTCTTCAATAACAGGAGTAAAGGAGCGGTGTCTACCTCCCGTTCTCAATAACAGGAGGTAAGGAGCGGTGTCTTACCGCCCGTTCTTTCAGTAACAGGAGGTAAAGGGAGGCGGTGTCTTACCTCCCGTTCTTCAATAAACAGGGAGGTAACGGAGCGGTGTCTTACCTCCCGTTCTTCAATAACATGAGGTAAAGGAGCGGTGTCTTACCTCCCGTTCTCAATAACAGGAGATAAAGGAGCGGTGTCTTACCGTCCCGTTCTTCAATAACAGGAGTAAAGATCGGTGTCTTACCTCCCGTCTTCAATAAACAGAGGTGAAAGGCGCGGGTCTTACCATCACGTTCTTCAATAACAGAAAGGTAAAGGATGGTGTCTTCCTCCGTTCTACAAGACAGGAGGTCAAAGGAGCGGTGTCTTACCAATCCGTTCTTCAATAACAGGAGGTAAAGGGAGCGGTGTCTTACCTCACCCTTCTTCAATAACAGAGGTTAAGGAACTGTGGTCCTTACCTCCCGTTTTCAAATAACAGGAGGTAAAGGGCGGTGTTCTTACCTCCCGTTCTTCAATAACAGGAGGTACAGGAGCGGTGGTCTTACCCCGTTCTTCTTAAACAGAGCTAAAGGATGGTGGTCTTACCTCCGTTTCTCAATAAAACCTGCAGGAGCCGGGAAGAGAAGGGTAAGTACTTACCCATCGCTCGCTCCTCCGACAGTCCCAACGCTATAAATAACTGAGGCCTTCGACTATGTGGGGGAGGAGGCGAGCGGGTAAGTACCTACCTTCTCTCCTCCTGCAGAGGGTAAGACACAGAGTAATACCAGCTTGCTCTGTACCTCCTGTTCCTGTCAATACACCTGAATAACGCAAAAAAAAGCAGTGGAGATTCCCTTACTAAGCAACCGGAGGCAACGACAAGGGCTTGAGCTCTGCACTGTGATAATCAACCCATCCACAAAATACATTACCAAGAATATTATTCGGTAAGTGGAAATTTGAAAGACTAATTAAATGTCCATTGATTGCCCCCTGGCCACGCATTTGCTATTGGTGTGTGATCTCCGCATGTTACCATTTGTTTGTGTTAAATGGAGATGTTCTATTCTTCTCTTCCTCTGTTATAAATCACCAAGACTTTCGGCATGTCATGGCGGCGGAAATTTCTTTAAATAAAAATCAATTTGATTTTGTATTTGGCATTTATTCATTCCTGATTTAGTTTTTCATTAGACATCCGCACTGTGTCCTACAGAACACCGCCGTTACCAATCAATCGGAACTTGCTTAACCGCTTCCGCTTATCTAATGTGCTTACATCACATGGTGACAGTGTTATACATCCCTCCCTCTCGCCTTCTGAACCCTGGGGTGAATTGGGATTTATACCGACAGAGACAATTTTCCCTGTACAATTTTTAACATATCCTTCTCTCTCCAACATCTTTATTAATGTAGCCAAACACATCGACAATACTCCCCCCAGCAGGTTTGCGGGGGTTAAAAACCACAGTCGGCATTGCTGTCAGAGTGTCCCTGATGGAAAATTTCGGCTGTTGGAATCAAGCTCTCATTTTAAAATATACCAGCCAATGCTTTCAGAAACCACGTGCACATGCCTACAGACCCATATTCATGTATACTGTTACCCGCCCAACCATGTACCACAGATTCCAATGAGAAATATATCGGATTTCCACCTGCAATCATCATGGAAAGTGTATGCTTTTAAACTGAGCATATCACTTTAAGGTTATACCTGTGACCATTCCTAACCCCTTTGTCCACCCTACTGTCACAGTACTGACCACTGCACCTTACACTTACACACGGAACTATGGAACATGGACAGAGGAACAGGATTTATATGGATATTTGTTTTATCTATAGTGAGGGTTATACCTGTAACTACATATCAATTAACCCTTTAATTACACCTACTGTCCGCAAGTACTGACCACTGACCCTTACACACAGTACTAGGTATAAACGGGACAAGAAAGGAACAAGGATTTATATGGTAACTATGAGTTTATACATAATGAGGGTTATACCTAGTACATATCACTTAACCCTTTATTACACCTACCGTCCGCAAGTCTGCCCACTGACCTTACCACCATTAATTAATGTATAACAGTGACAGAAATAACAAGGATTTATATGGTAATAATTGTTTATACTATAATGAGGGTTATAGCCTGTACCATTCAATCTAACCCTTTAATTCACTCACTGTCCCCCAGTACTGACCACATGACCTTACCACAGTACCTATGTACACAGGGAACAGAAGGAACATGATTTATACATGGTAATATATGTTTTATACTATAATGAGGGGTTAACTACCTGTAACACATCATTAACCCTTTAATTTACACCTACTGTCCACAGTACTGACCACTGCCTTACACACAGTAACTCTGTATCCAGGGACAAGAAAGGAACAATGATTTATATGGTGTAATCATTTGTTTATACATATAATGAGGGTTATACTTACATATCAATTAACCCTTTATTACATCTACTGTCCTGCAGTACTGACTCACTCACCTTACACCATTAACTATGTATACCAGGGACGAAGGACCAAGGATTTTAACTAGTAATATGTTTTTATACTATAATGCGGGTTATACTGTAACATATCAATTAACCCTTTAGTACATCTACTCTGTCCACCGTACTGACCACTGACCGTACACACATTAACTATGTATAATACAGGGACAGAAAGTAACAAGGAATTTTTATTTTATATGGTATATTTTGTTTATACCTATAATGAAAGGGTTTACCTGTAACATATACATTAACCCTTTAATTACATCTACTGTCCGCGCAGTACGCCACTGACCTTACACCCATTAACTAATTATCGAGAACAGAAAGGAACAAGATTTATATGGTATATTGTTTATACTATATATGAGGGTTATACCTGTACATATCAATTAACCCCCTTTATTACATCTACTGTCCGCAGTACTGACGCACTGACCTTACCACAGTCACTATGTAGACAGGGAACAGAACGGACAAGGATTATATGTGATATTGTTATACTATAATGAGAGTAGTATACCTGTAACATATCATTAAAACCCTTTATTACCTCTACTGTCCACGGTCCTTCCCACTGACCTTACACACAGTACTAGTTACAGGGACAGAAAGGAACAAGGATTTATATGGTAATATTGTTTATACTAAAGAGGGTTATCTCCTGTAACATAATACCATTACAACTCTTTATTACATCTATACCTATACTGACTAGTCCATGCAGTACTGACTACACATGACCTTACACACAGTAACTATGTCCTCATACAGGGAACAGACTAAAGGAAACCAGGATTTTATATGGTACATTGTCTTATACTATATAGAGGGTTTCACTGTAACATATCATTAACCCTTATTACATCTACTGTCCACATACGACCACTGACGCTTTACCCACAGTAACTATGTATACAGGGACCGAAAGGAACAAGGATTTATATGGTAATATTGTTTATACTAACAATGAGGTTATACCCTGTAACATATCAACTTAACCCTTTATGTACACCTACCGTCCACAGTACTGACCACCAGACCTTACACGAACAGTAACCTATGTATAAACAGGGACAGAAAGGACAAAGGATTTTATGGTAATATTGTTCATACTATAATGAGGGTTATACCTGTAACATCTCAATTTACCCTTTATTACATCTACTGTCCACAGTATGACCACTGACCTTACACACATTAACTAGGTATACGTCGGACAGAAGGAAAGTGATTTATATGGTAGTTGTTTTAAATACGATAATGAGGGTTATACCTGTAACATTTCAATAACCCCTTTTATATTACACCTACTGTCCACGTACTGCCCACTGACCTTACACACACAGTAACGATGTATACAGGGACAGAAAGGAACAAGGATTTAATTGGTAATATTGTTTATACTATAATGAGTGGTTATACCTGTAACCATCAAATTAACCCTTTATTACATCTACTGTCCGCATTACTGAACCACTGACTCTTACACACAGTAACTATGTATCAGGGACAGAAAGGAACAACAGGATTTATATAGTAACGATGTTTATACTAATAATGAAGGGTTATCTGTAACATCTCAAAACCCTATATTACATCTACTGTACCACAGTCCTGACCACTGACCTTACACACGTAACTGATGTTATACAGGACAGAAAGGAATCAAGGATTTATATGGTAATATTGTTTAAACAAAACATACTATAATGAGGTTGTCTACCTGTAACATATCCATTAACCCTTTATTACATCTACTGCTGTCCACCGTAATGACCACTGAACCTACAACACAGTAACTATTATACAGGGACAGAAAGGAACAAGGATTTAATATGGTAATATGGTTCTACTATAATGAGGGTTATTAAACCTGTAACATATCCATTAACCCTTTTACACCTCTGTCTCACAGTAACTGACCTACTAAAGTATATATAAAGTATAGAGAGAACGTTAGTGACCGCCATACTCACTATATAAAGTATATATAAAGTATAGAGAGAACGTTAGTGACCGCCATCGTGTATAGGTTTTAATGGAGACTTTACTCGTGGATTCGATGCTCGCGTATAGGTTTTAATGGACACTTTACTCACGGATTCGATGCTCGTGTATAGGTTTTAACGGAGACTTTACTCATGGATTCGATGCTCGCGTATAGGTTTAATAGGCATTTTACCAGCACATTCGAACGGTCGAACATTCGATATTTATCGAAAGTCCGAAAATATCTAAAATCCGGGTCCGGGATAGATCGAGAAGTCCGAATTCGTTCAAATTCGAATAGTTCGGCTTGAACTCGGGTTCGAGTTTGAGTTCTAGTCCATCTCTATTTACTACAGTACAGGGAATCAACCTAGGTTAACAATGAGTCTTTGTAATGTATCGGTGTGGGTGTTGAGTTGTCTGGCAGTGTAGAGATTTGTAGTTTGTCACTGCTACATGTGTACATGGCTGATTAGAAAGTCAGTTCGGTTTGAGTCGATATCTGTTGATAGCTGCAAGTAAATGATTACTCAGCTCTTAACAGACTGTGGGACCCAATTAGATTGAGAATACGGGTGGTGTGAGTGAGTTATTAAGCAGACGTTGCACGGGGATAGAATCTGATTGTAACACTGTCACAACTCAGTAATAAGAGACAATGAGGAAAGAGCAAGATGATTCCCAGCTCAATAAAGAGGCAGAAATAAAGCGATGAACAGATACGGTCCGGTCGGTTACACAATCTACTTTTCCGTAGGGGTGATGAAGGTGGGAGGACAAGGTTGGTGTCAAACAAAACAAATCTTACCTGCTGGTGTTTCATGACATTCTCGGTCACTTTACAACCAACATTACAGATGTAACATCCATCGTCGTAAACCGTTATCTGGCTGGGGAACATCGGAAAGGGACCCACTAGGACAGTAGGTGACCGAGTTCCTCTGGACCATGTCAGGAGATGGAAAAATCTAGGACGTACTGAACCTTGTTTAGACTTCAATCAATTTGCAAAGGCTTTTGATTACAGTCCCATAGGGACTAATGTATAAGCTAAGGTCTGTTGGTCTGGGGGGAGTCACATTTGTACATGGTAGAAAATTGGTTATGAATAGGATGCAGAGAGTAGTGTTAATGGGGCTTCATCTATCGACTAAAGTGACTAAGTGGGTGCCACAGGGTTCTGTGTTGGGGGCCACTTCTATTTAATCTATTATAATGATTTGGAAGTGGGTATTTGTCAGCAAGTTTTCGTGTTGCTGACGACACAAAACTTTGTCAACCATTAAAAACTTCAGAGGAGGATGCAATCATTACAGGGGATCTAGATAGATTGTCACATTGGGCTGCTTAAGTGGCAGATGAGATTCAATGTTGATAAATGGAAGGTGGTGCATTTTGGACTTAAAAATACTTGTGCTACTTATACTATAAATGGCTCGTGTTAAGTGAATCCCTGTTGGAAAGGGATCTTGGAGTTTTGGTGGATAACAAACTTAAAAGGTAGCAAGCAGTGCCAGGCGGCAACAGCCAGAGCCAGCATGGTATTGTCTGTATAAAGAGAGGTATGGATTCAAGGGAGGAAATGTCATTCTCCCTCTTTACAAGCATTGTAAGGCCTCATTTGGGAATATGCAGTGCAATTTTGGAATCCTGTGTACAAAAAGGACATCTTTGAAATGGAAAGGGTTCAGAGAAGGGCAACTAAATTAATAAGGGGATTGGGGGAGCTGAATATGAAGAGAGACTGGAAAAGTTACAATTATGTACGCTGGAGAAAAGGCGCTTGTGTGGGGATATGATTACTGTGTATTAAATACATTAAGGGCCATACAATAAACTATCTGGGGCATTGTTCACCAATAGAACATGTCAAAGGACACGAGGACATCCCTTAGACTTGAAGATAAAAGGTTTGGGTTAAAGTTGGGAAAGGGTTTTCACTGTGTAGAGAACGGTAAAGCTATGGAACTGTCTTCCAGTGGACGGTGTTTATGCAGGTTCATTGGTCAGTTTAATAAAAAGGGGATGGGTTTCTACAAACAAGGAATGTTACAAGTTACTGGTATTGATACATAAAGTAGAGTTGGGGGAAAGGGTTTGTCACTGTGAGAGCGGTAAAGCTATTGGAACTGTCGTCTCCAGTGGATCTTGTTATGGCAGGTTCAGTGGTCAGTTTAATAAAAAAGCTGATGAGTTCTGCAAACAAGGAATGTTACAAGTTACTGGGAATGATACATAAATAGTAGAGTTGGGAAAGGGTTTGTCACTGTGAGAACGGTTAAAGCTATGGAACTGTCTTCCAGTGGACGTTGTAATGGCAGGTTCATTGGTCAGTTTAATAAAAAGTGGATGAGTTTCTACAAACAAGGAATGTTACAAGTTACTGGGATTGATACATAAAGTAGAGTTGGAAAGGGTTTGTCACTGTGAGAGCGGAAGGTAAAGCTATGGAACTGTTCTTCCAGTGGACGTTGTTATGGCAAGGTTCATTGGTCAGTTTAATAAAAAGCTGGATGAGTTTCTACAAACAAGGAATGTTACAAGTACTCGGATTGATACATAAAGTAGAGTTGGGAAAGGGTTTGTCACTGTGAGAACGGTAAAGCTATGGAACTGTCTTCCAGTGGACGTTGTTATGGCAGGTTCATTGGTCAGTTTAAAAAAGCTGGGGGAGAGGTTTCTACAAACAAGGAATGTTACAAGTACTGGTATTGATACATAAAGTAGATTTGGAAAGGGTTTGTCACTGTGGAGAACGGTAAAGCTATGGAACTGTCTTCAGTGGACGTTGTTATGGCAGGTTCATTGGTCAGTTTAATAAAAAGCTGGATTGAGTTTCTACAAAAAGGAATGTTAAAGTTATGGTATTGATACATGAAAGTAGAGTGGGAAAGGGTTTGTCATTGTGAGAAACGGTAAAGCTATGGAAACTGTCTTCCAGTGGACATTGTTATGGCAGGTTCATTGGTCAGTTTAATAAAAGATGGATGAGTTTCTACAAACAAGGAATGTTACAAGTTACTGGTATTGATACATAAAGTAGAGTTAATCCAGGGAAATTTGCTATTGACACTTGGAGTCAGGAAGGAATTTTTTCCTTTTTTGCCTTCCTCTGGAAGCCAACCTCAAATACTATACTTTACAGTGAGAACGGTGAAACTGTGGAACTGTTTTCCAGCAGATGTGGTAATGTCAAGTTCATTAAATAGCTTTAAAAATGGCCTGGATAAGTTTCTAAAACTTAAAAAATAGTGTAATACTGGTATTAATACATATACTGTAGTTCTGGTTGGTACAGGGGATTACTATATAATATGGAGAATTACTGGTATTAATACATATACTGTAGTTCTGGTTGGTTACGGGATTACTATTATAATATTGATAATTATTGGTTATTAATACTAATACTGTAGGTCTGGTGTGGTACAGGGGATTATATAATATTGATAATATTGGTAATAATACATATACTGTAGTTCTGGTTGGTACAGGGATACTATATAATATGAGAATTACTGGTATTAATACATATACTTGTAGTTCTGGTTGGGTACAGGGATACTATATAATATGAGAATTACTGGTATTAAACATTACTGTAGTTATGGTGTACAGGGATTATATATATTGAGATTACTGGTTTAATACATATACTGTAGTTCTGGTTGTAGACAGGGATACTATATAATATTGAGAATTACTGGTATTAATACATATACTGTAGTTCTGGTTGGTACGGGGATACTATATAATATTGTGGACGTATGTCTTTATACAACCTCCAATACTATGTTACTATGTAACTGTTATACAGACATTATGTGTAGGGTATAAAGTTTGGACTAGATGGACATATATCTTTGTACAAACTCCAATACTTTGTTACTATGTAACTGTTTTATACAGACATATGGGCTAGGGTAAAAAGGTTGGACTAGATGGAACGTATGTCTTTATACAACCTCCAATACTATGTTACATGTTACTGTTAGACAGACATTATGGGTAGGGTTATAAAGGTTGAACTAGATGGACGGATGTCTTTAGACAACCTCAATACTATGTACTATGTAACTGTTAGACAGACATTATGGGTAGGTATAAAGGTTGGACTAGATGGACGTATTGTCTTAGACAACCTCCAATACTATGTTACTATGTAACTGTAGACAGACCTTATGGGTAGGGTATAACGTTGAACTAGATGGACGTATGTCTTTAGACAACCTCAAAGACTATGTTACTATGTAACTGTTATACAGGACATTTGGGTAGGGTATAAAGGTTGGATAGACGGACGTATGTCTTTATACAACCTCAATACTATGTTACTATGTAACTGTTATACAGACATTATAGGTAGGGTATGTTAATGGTTGAACTAGATGGACGTATGTCTTTAGGACAACCTCCAATACATGTTTACTATGTAAACTGTTAGACAGACATTATGGGTAGGGTATAAAGGTTGGACTAGATGGACGTATGTCTTTAGACAACCTCAATACTATGTTACTATGTAACTGTTAGACAGACATATGGTGGGTATAGGGTATAAAGGTTGACTAGATGGACGTATGTCTTAGACAACCTCCAAGACTATGTACTATGTAAATGTAGACCAGACATTATGGGTAGGGTATAAAGGTTGGACTAGATGGACGTATGTCTTTATACAACCCTCCAATACTATGTTACTATGTAACTGTTATACAGACAATATGGGTAGGGTATAAAGGTGTGGACTGAGATGGACGTGATGTCTTTAGACAACCCCAATACTATGTTACTATGTAACTGTTTTACAGACATTATGGGTAGGGTATAAAGGTTGGACTAGATGGACGTATGTCTTATACAACCTCCAATACTATGATACTATGTAAACTGGTTATACAGAAATTATGGGTAGGGTATAAAGGTTGGAACTAGATGGACGTTTTATGTCTTTATACAACCTCCAATACTATGTTACTATGTAAACTGTTATACAGACACTTATGGGTAGGGTATAAAGGTTGGACTAGATGGAAGTATGTTTATACAACCTCCAATCTATGTCACTATGTAAACTGTTATACAGTGACATTATGGATAGGGTATAAATGTTGGACTAGATGGACGTATGTCTTATACAACCTACCATACTATGTTACCATGTAAATGTATTAAGGGAACAACATTATTGGGTAGGGGTATAAAGGTTGGACTAGAGGACGTATGTCTTTATACAACCTCCAATACTATTTTACTATGTAACTGTTATCAGAATTATGGGTAGGGTATAAAGGTTGGACTAGATGGACGTATGTCTTTATACAACTCCAATACTATGTTACTATGTAACCGTTATATAGACATTATGGGTAGGGTATAAAGGTTGGACTAGAGGACGTATGTCTTTATACAACCTCCAATACTATGACTACTTGTAACTGTTATTACAGACATTATGGGTAGGGTATAAAGGTTGGACTAGATGGACGTATGTCTTTATACAACCTCCATAACTATGTTACTATGTAACTGTTATACAGACATTATGGGTAGGTATAAAGGTTGGACTAGATGGACGTATATCTTATACAACCTCCAATACTATGTTACTATGTAACTGTTAACCAGACATTATGGGTAGGGATAAAAGGTTGGACTAGATGGACGTATGTCTTTATACACCCTCCAATACTATGTACTATGTAAATGTTAGACAGACATAGGGTAGGGTATAAAGTTGGACTAGATGGACGATGTCTTTAGACAACTCCCCAATAACATATGTACTATGTAACGTTAACAGACATTATGGGTTAGGGTTATAATAGGTTGGACTAGATGGACGTAGTGTCTTTAGACAACCTCCAGACTATGTTACTATGTAACTGTTATACAGACATTATGGGTAGGTTGTATAAAGGTGGACTAGAGGACGTATGTCTTTATACAACATCCAATACTATGTACTATGTAACTGTTATACAGACATTATGGAGTAGGGTATAAAGGTTTGGACTGATGGACGTATGTCTTTATACAACCTCCAATACTATGTTACTATGTAAATGTTATACAGACATTATGGGTAGGGTTATAAAGGTTGGACTAGATGGAGTATTGTCTTTATACAACCTCCAATACTATGTCACTATGTAACTGTTATACAGACATTATGGATAGGGTATAAAGGTTGGACTAGATGGACGTATGTCTTTATACAACCTCCAATACTATGTTACTAGAACTGTATGCAGACATTATGGGTAGGGTATAAAGGTGTGACTAGATGGACGTATGTCTTTATACAACCTCCAATACTATTTTACTTTATGTAACTGTTATACAGACATTATGGGTAGGGTATAAAGGTGGACTAGATGGGACGTTAGTCTTTATACAACCTCAATACTATGTTACTATGTAACGTTTATAGACATTATGGGTAGGGTATAAAGGTTGGACTAGATGGACGTATGTCTTTATACAACCTCCAATACTATGGCACTTGTAACTGTTATACAGACATTATGGTAGGGTATAAGGTTGGACTAGATGGACGTATGTTTATACAACCTCCAATACTAGTTACTATGTAACTGTTATACAAGACATTATGGGTTAGGGTATAAAGGTTGGACTAGATGGACGTATATCTTTATACAACCTCCAATACTATGTTACTATGTAACTGTTATACAGACATTATGGGTAGGGTATAAAGGTGGACTAGATGGACGTATGTCTTTATACACCCTCCAATACTATTTTACATATGTAACTGTTAGACAGACATTATGGGTTAGGGTATAAAGGTTGACTAGATGGACGTATGTCTTTATACAACCTCCAATTACTATGTTACTATGTAACTGTTATACAGACATTATGGGGGTAGGGTATAAGGTTGGATTAGATGGACGTATGTCTTTATACAACTCGCAATACTATGTTACTATGTAAACTGTTGTACAGACATTATGGGGTAGGGTATTAAGGTGGGGGACACTAGGTTTGGAACTAGTAGTAACATCATGTAGATAATAGGGTAGGATATAAAGGTTTGGACTAGACGGACATGTTTCTTTATACAACCTCCAATACTATGTTACGATATAACTGTTTATACAGACATTATGGGTAGGGTATAAAGGTTGGACTAGATGGACGTATGTCTTTATAAAACCTCCAATACTATGTTACTATGTAACTGTTATACAGAACATTATGGGTAGGGTATAAAGGTTTGATGGACTAATGGACGTATGTCTTTATACACACCCCAATACTATGTTACTATGTAACTGTGTGTACAGGAACCATTATGGGTAGGGTATTAAGGTTGGACTAGTTGGACGTAGTCTTTATACAAACCTCCAATACTATGTTACTATGTAATGTTATACAGACATTATGGGGTAGGGTATAAAGGTTGGACTAGATGGACGTATGTCTTTATACAACCTCCAATACTATGTTACTAGGTAACTGTTATACAGACATTATGGGTAGGGTATAAATGTGGATAGATGGGACGTATGTCTTTATACAACCTCCAATACTATGTTACTATGTAACTGTTGTACAGACATTATGGGTAGGGTATTAAGGTTGGACTAGACGGACGTATGTCTTTATACAACCTCCAATACTATGTTACTATGTAACTGTTATACAGACATTATGGGTAAGGTATAACGGTTGGACTAGATAGACGCATGTCTTTATACAACCTCCAATACTATGTTACTATGTAACTGTTGTACAGACATTATGGGTAGGGTATTAAGGTTGGACTAGTTGGACTAGTAGTAACATCATGTAGATAATGTAACATAAAGTGATAATTATTTTCAAACTAACAGCAAACTGGGAGAAACCCCACAATGTAAATGTCAGGTAACAGATTGGCAAGTTAAAATGTTAAGATAACATTTCCTTTGATCAAATTAGCTCATCACAAACCCTGTACACAATGGATTCTGCAATGAGCTGCATCATGGGAAGGAATAATGTAATCAGCTGCGACAGTCAAATTATCGAATGCCATTGACTCACGCTGATTTCCCCTTTCTAGCTGCTTTCATTATGCCGTGTTATTTATATTGTTTATGTAATATATGGGCACAAGGCAAACAGCATCCTCTGTACAAAATGTCAGTGCCCCAAATGTAATAGTGAGTAATATCAGCAGTGAGTATTTAATAGTGAGTTATACCATTAGTGTTTATTTAACAGTGAGTTATACTGTTATGTTTATTTAATAGTGAGTTATATCAGCAGTGATTATTTATTAGTAAGTTATAGCAGTAGTGTTTATTTAATAGTAATATCAGCAGTGTTTTTTTATACTGTGTTATACCAATAGTGTTAATTTAATAGTGAGTAATATCAGCAGTTATTATTTAATAGTGAGTTATACCAGCAGTGTTAATTTAATAGTAATATCAGCAGTTATTATTTAATAGTGAGTTATACCAGCAGTGTTAATTTAATAGTATATCTAGCAGTTATTATTTAATAGTGAGTTATACCAGCAGTGTTAATTTAATAGTAATATCAGCAGTGATTTTTTTAATTAATGTGTTATACCAATAGTGTTTATTTAATGTGAGTAATATCAGCAGTTATTATTTATAGTGAGTTATAGCAGTAGTGTTAATTTAATAGTAATATCAGCAAGTGATTTTTTAATACTGTGTTTATACCAATAGTGTTTATTTAATAGTGGGAATATCAGCAGTTATTATTTAATAGTGAGTTATAGCAGCTAGTGTTAATTAATAGTAATATCAGCAGTGTTTTTTTTAATACTGGTTATTACCAATAGTGTTTATTTAATAGTGAGTTATATCAGCGTGATATATTATTAGTAAGTATAGCATAGTAGTGTTTATTTAATGTAATATCAGCAGTTATTATTTAATAGTGAGTTATACCAGCAGTGTTAATTTAATAGTAATATCAGCAGTTATTATTTAATAGTGAGTTATACCAGCAGTGTTAATTTAATAGTAATATCAGCAGTGATTTTTTTAATACTGTGTTATACCAATAGTGTTTATTAATGTGAGTAATATCAGCAGTATTTTTATAGTGAGTTATAGCAGTAGTGTTATTTAATAGTAATATCAGCAGTGATTTTTTAATACTGTGTTTATACCAATAGTGTTTATTTAATAGTGGAATATCAGCAGTTATTATTTAATAGTGAGTTATAGCAGTAGTGTTAATTTAATAGTAATATCAGCAGTGTTTTTTTAATACTGGTGTTATACCAAAGTGTTTATTTAATAGTGAGTTATATCAGCAGTGATATATTATTAGTAAGTTATAGAGTAGTGTTTATTTAATGTAATATCAGCAGTTATTATTAATAGTAAGTTATCCAGCAGTGTTAATTTAATAGTAATATCAGCAGTGTTTTTTAATACTGTGTTATACCAATAGTGTTTATTTAATAGTGAGTAATATCAGCAGTTATATTTAAAGTGAGTTATACGAGCAGGTGTTAATTTAATAGTAATTCAGCAGTGATTTTTTTTTATACTGTGTTATACCAAAGCGTTTATTAATAGTGAGTAATATCAGCAGTTATTATTTAATAGTGAGTTATACGAGCAGTGTTAATTTAATAGTAATATCAGCAGTGATTTTTTTTAATACTGTGTTATACCAATAGTGTTTATTTAATAGTGAGTAATATCAGCAGTTATTATTTAATAGTGAGTTATAGCAGTAGTGTTAATTTAATAGTAATATCAGCAGTGATTTTTTTAATACTGTGTTATACCAATAGTGTTTATTTAATAGTGAGTAATATCAGCAGTTATTATTTAATAGTGAGTTATAGCAGTAGTGTTAATTTAATAGTAATATCAGCAGTGTTTTTTTTAATACTGTGTTATACCAATAGTGTTTATTTAATAGTGAGTTATATCAGCAGTGATTATTTATTAGTAAGTTATAGCAGTAGTGTTAATTTAATAGTAATATCAGCAGTTATTATTTAATAGTAAGTTATACCAGCAGTGTTAATTTAATAGTAATATCAGCAGTGTTTTTTTTAATACTGTGTTATACCAATAGTGTTTATTTAATAGTGAGTAATATCAGCAGTTATTATTTAATAGTGAGTTATACGAGCAGTGTTAATTTAATAGTAATATCAGCAGTGATTTTTTTTAATACTGTGTTATACCAATAGCGTTTATTTAATAGTGAGTAATATCAGCAGTTATTATTTAATAGTGAGTTATACCAGCAGTGTTTATTTATTAGTAATATCAGCAGTGTTTTTTTTTAATAGTGAGTTATACCAATAGTGTTTATTTAATAGTGAGTAATATCAGCAGTTATTATTTAATAGTGAGTTATACCAGCAGTGTTAATTTATTAGTAATATCAGCAGTGATTTTTTTAATACTGTGTTATACCAATAGCGTTTATTTAATAGTGAGTTATACCAGCAGTGTTTTATTTATTAGTAATATCAGCAGTGTTTTTTTTATAGTGAGTTATACCAATAGTGTTTTTATTTAATAGAGCGTAATATCAGCGTTATTATTTAATAGTGATTATACCAGCAGTGTTTATTTATTAGTAATATCAGCAGTGTTTTTTTTTAATAGTGAGTTATACCATAGCGTATTTAATAGTGATAATATCACAGTTATTATTTAAGTGAGTTATACCAGCAGTGTTATTATTTAGTAATATCAGCAGTGTTTTTTTTAATATGTAGTTATACCAATAGTGTTTATTTAATAGTGAGTAATATCAGCAGTTATTATTTAATAGTGAGTTATACCAGCAGTGTTATTTAATAGTAATATCAGCAGTGATTTTTTTTTTAATGCTGTGTTATACCAGCAGTGTTAATTTAATAGTAATATCAGCAGTGATTTTTTTTTAATACTGTGTTATACCAATAGTGTTTATTTAATAGTGAGTAATATCAGCAGTTATTTAATAGTGAGTTATACCAGCAGTGTTAATTGAATAGTGAGTAATATCATCAGTGATTTTTTAATAGTGAGTTATACCAGCAGTGTTAATTTAATAGTAATATCAGCAGTGATTTTTTTTAATGCTGTGTTATACCAGCAGTGTTAATTTAATAGTAATATCAGCAGTGATTTTTTTAAATACTGTGTTATACCAATAGTGTTTATTTAATAGTGAGTAATATCAGCAGTTATTATTTAATAGTGAGTTATACCAGCAGTTGTTAATTTAATAGTAATATCACAGATGATTTTTTTAATACTGTGTTATACCAATAGTGTTTATTAATGGTGGAGTATATCCAGCAGTTATTTAATAGTGAGTTATACCAGCAGTGTTAATTGAATAGTGAGTAATATCAGCAGTGATTTTTTAATAGTGAGTTATACTATATTTCAATAATCCTCGAAAATACGATTGGAAACTATTTTTAAGTTTCCAATCGTATATTTTCGAGGATTATCGAACGTTTGAAGCTATTTTTGAGATCTTTCTAAAATTGCTTGAACGTTCGCCAAAAATCGAAAACTCTTTCCGAAGTCCTGAAATCCAAATGATCAGTCTGGTTTCGGATGGAACAATCAGATTTGGGAACCGAGGGGTTCTGTGCTTGATCCGGGCCCAAGTCGGATCCCATCTCTATTGCCAATTCCAGATATGCCAAACTGATAGACTTATCCTCTGACAGGTCTCGACGGACTCTGTACCCTATGCGCATAGAAGACCTGACTACTCGGCGGAGAAGTGATCGATTAGGTAAGTACCTTACCTTCTCACCTGGCTCCTGTAGGTTTGAATGAAGAACGGGAGGTAAGACACAGCTCCTTTACCCCCCATTCTTCCATAAAACTAAATGGCTATTTTCCCCCAGTGGAGATACCCTTTAACTTCTTTGTTTCTTTTTTATTGTACAAAACCCTGAAATTCTATAGGGTGTATAAAGATTTTATATCCACTGTATCCACACAGATCAAAACAGAAACACATATAATTCCCATTGTGCACCAATGGGCATACTCTTTGCTAGTGTGTATGTATATGTTCAAAATACCGAGTTATGATATCAGTAAGTGTGTGTGTGAGGGTATGTGGACATGTGTAAAGTGATTAATACCATTGTGTACAGGCTATATATATTATGGAATCACTTTGTTACCTGTAGAGCTGATGTTACCTCATAACTGAATCCTTCTTACTTTACATGTAGTTCGATTACATACTTGACACATGTATACTATTGCATGGCAGATAACATTGCACAAACTCAAGCTCTTTAATTTAATTCCAATCTCAGTTTTACAGACTTTTACAGGGTGTAGACAATCTGCAATTACCGTTGCTCTCTATGGTACGCTGGGTGCAAGTGTTAACTGTGCAGCAACATTATCATTGGGTCGTGTGACAAGGACCCTGTCAGTGTAATAAATTCCTCTTTGGTAACCTGTCCTTCATCAGGATTTGCCTTTGAGATTCATGATTCTACACTTCCCACAAAGCCAGCCGGAACAGAAATAGCTGATTAATAATTACCATCTATGTCTATAATAAAAATTACCATCTATGTGCATCAAACACTTATCACCGAGCTTTGTTATTGAGGTTAATCTGCAATAAGTGACCAAATACCCACTGGTTTATTTCTGTTCATTTTTGCATTTCAGTGAGTTTCTGGTTAAAACGCTGTGTGGTGGCCTAGCCCTTATGTAGCCTTAAAGTGATTGCACGGAATGGTTACATGGCTTGTCCGTCTGAACATATCAGTGTGTGGGACTCATTAGAGCATCTTTACTGGGTGTAAACCAATTTACATTCCACTGTCCAATCACCTAAAGGCAAATTCAGATTACTTAGAATAGTCACCTGATCTGTAATAGTGGATTTGACATCATTTGATTGGTGATCAGGGACAGTAGATTAGTAGTGGAGGGCGACTTATCGCTGGGTCTGGGTGTGGGCTATGATTAAGGGCCAGTTTGATTTAATAAGCCCACTATAGGGTCTTCTGGTCACTCACAGGATCCTGCCCTGGAATTAGACCAGGAGATTCCCAGTTAATATGGAAAATGCCTTGTTCCTTGTTTATTCACCAATTAAACCCAACGATCACTGGGGTCACAGCCACTGGGGTGTCGTCCATATCAGGACATGACATTTTCCTTTAGCTTGGTGCTATCCGCTGTAGGATTTCTTTACTCCTGGGCCCTTCGTTTGGAAGTTCCCTTGTATGTGCTGTTTTATGTGGGACGACGTTAATTTGTCATAATGCACAAAGCTCGATGGTGCCAAGTTACTGAAAAACGACATCTTAGGGGAGAAATGTTCTACAGAACTTCCATTTTTTTGCTGATCCGAAAAACTCAATGCTGCTCACATTCCCATAATAGACCCCTGGGACCCAATCCACCAGACTGGATTCTGTACTGAACATTCAGGACTTACAGTTCATTTCCGACCTGCGTGATGGATCCTCGGCAAAGCCACTGACTATGTTTGGGTAAAGCTCGGATTTTATAATGTCACAGTGACAAATAATAAAGAGAATCATCACGGCAATTACAATAAAATGTTACATTGTATCTCATGTAGGGGGACGTTCTCTATAGCATCAAGCAAAACATAGAATTCTATTTAAACCTTCCCAGTCATTTTCATTTGTTATTACCTTTAAATCTTTATGGAAATGATGATAGTCCAACCATTATATCCTAGGGCCAAACCACCTTTATATTCCTTGTATTAGCTGGTTCATTGCACTCCTTATTAATGCCAACAAATCAACCAATAAAGCTCTTTTAATTTGATAGAGGGAGAGAGAGAGAGAGAGAGAGAGGGAGAGAGGGATAGAGAGAGAGAGAGAGATAGACAGACAGATAGATAGATAGATAGATGATAGATAGATAGATACATAGATAGATACATAGATAGATACATAGATAGATACATAGATAGATAGATAGATAGATAGATAGATAGATAGATAGATAGATAGATAGATAGATAGATAGATACATAGATAGATGATAGATAGATAGATGATAGATAGATGATAGATAGATAGACAGACAGAGAGAGAGAGAGAGAGATAGATGATAGACAGACAGACAAATAGATGATAGAAAGATAGATAATAGATAGATAGATAGATGATAGAAAGATAGATAGATAGACAGACAGACAGACAGAGAGAGAGAGATAGACAGACAGACATATAAATAATATATAGACAGACAGATAAATAATATATAGACAGACAGACAGACAGATAAATAATATATAGACAGACAGATAAATAATATATAGACAGACAGACAGACAGACAGACAGACAGATAAATAATATATAGACAGACAGACAGATATATTTTTAGCAATGTAGAAAACACTGTATGATATGTAAAATCTTTCATTATATGCCCTACGGGTGGATAATTAACATCTCAACAAATTTGCTAAAAGCCAAAATGTGAAATGTTGTTTCTCTGGATCTAAATAAATTCATAAACCTGAATAGTTTTTTTTATTCTGTGGCCTTCAGATTTAAGTGAAAAGGGCCCACGGATACATCCTGGGAATGGGCCAGTAAGACAGGATCCCAGGGCAGGATTTTCATTGTGTATTTGTGGCCCTGGGTACAGTTGCTCTTGTCCTCAATGTGGCAGGGTCCACGTGACAGGAGGGCCCTGGGCTGCAGTCGTTCTGTTTAATGTTCTCTGCCTGCGGAGACAAGAGGATGCTGGGAATATTTGTTCTGGATCTATAGGTGTTAAATTGCCTTTCGGAGAGGAAAGTAGAGAGGGGGGAATCGGAGCACAAACGATTCGTCTCCCTGGGGTTAACCCCTCACGTCCCACATTCCAGTCTGGTACCCTGGTATTGTGTAGATTTGTATTGATGTGAAATGTTACTTACAACTCCCTTCACTTCCACATGGAAGGGGCAGAACTGCTAAACACTAGGCAGGGGCAGGGGCAGGGTGACGTATCGAATAGGGAAGGCTAAGGAAGAATCATTGCTACACAGTCAGGGAGATTCAATAAAAGTTCTTATTGTTTAAAATGGTGCTAATTTTGCCCCAACCAATCAGAACTTATGTACCATTTGAAAGCTAACATCTGATTGGTTGGGGCAAAATTAGCACCATTTTAAACGATAAGAACTTTTATTGAATAACCCCCATAGTGCAGCACAATATTTTTAGGCCCTGCCTCTTTCCAGGCCCCAGGCCACACCCACCATATATGTTAAACAGTGTGAAGTGACAAGTTGGATGTTTTGTAATAGACTGATGTACAGTCAGAGCCGGTTTGATGTTATGTACAATAGACTGATGTACAGTCAGAGACGTTTGATGTATTGTACAATAGACTGATGTACAGTCAAGACGGTTGATGTTATTGTACAATAGACTGATGTACATCCAGATGACTGGTTGATTTTATTGTACAATAGACCTGAGGTACAGTCAGAGACGGTTGATGTTTATTGTACAATAGACGATTGTACATCAGAGACGGTTGATATTATGTACAATGACTGTTGTACAGCCAGATACGGTTGATGTTATTGTACACAATAGACTGATGTACAGTCCGAGACGGTTGATGTTATGTACAATAGACGATGTACAGTCGAGACGGTTGATTGTTATGTACAATACTGATGTACAGTCCGAGACGGTTGATGTTATTGTACAATAGACTGATGTACAGTCAGAGACGGTTGATGTTATTGACAATAGACTGATGTCATCAGATACGGACTGATGTTATTTGTAGACAATAACTGATGTACAGTCAGAGACGGTTGATGTTATTGTACACTAGACTGATGTACAGCCAGAACGGTTGATGTTATTGTACAATAGACTGATGTACAGTCAGAGACGGTTGATGTTATTGTACAATAGACTGATGTACAGTCAGAGACGGTTGATGTTATGTACAATAGACTGATGTACAGCCAGAGACGGTTGAGTTTATTGTACAATAGACTGATGTACAGTCAGAGACGGTTGATGTTTTGTCAATAACTGATGTACAGCCAGAGACGGTTGATTTTATGTACAATAGACTGATGTACAGCCAGAGACGGTTGATGTTATTGTACAATAGACTGATGTACATCCAGAGCACGTTGATGTTATTGTACAATAACTGATGTACAGCCAGAGACAGTTTGATGTTATGTACAATAGACTGAGGAGGGGAGGGGTAGAGTGACAAGACGGGTGAAGCGAATTTGATACCAGACTGATGTACAGTCAAGAGGGTTGATGTTATGTACAAAGACTGATGTACAGTCAGAGACGGTTGATGTTATTGTACAATAGACTGATGTCACAGTCAGAGACGTTTTGATTGTTATTGTACAATAGACTGATGTACAGTCAGAGACATTGATGTTATGTACAATAGACTGATGTACAGTCAGAGAACGGTTTGATGTTATTGTACAATAGACTGATGTACAGTCAGAGACGGTTGATGTTGTACAATAGACTGATGTACAGTCAGAGAGGGTTGATGTTATGTACAATAGACTGATGTACAGTCAGAGACGGTTGATGTTATGTACAATAGACTGATGTACAGTCAGAGACGGTTGATGTTATGTACAATAGACTGATGTACAGTCAGAGACATTGATGTTATTGTACAATAGACTGATGTACAGTCAGAGACGGTTGATGTATTGTACAATAGACTGATGTACAGTCAGAGACGGTTGATGTTATGTACAATAGACTGATGTACAGTCAGAGACGGTTGATGTTATTGTACAATAGACTGATGTACAGTCAAGACGGTTGATGTTATGTACAATAGACTGATGTACAGCCAGAGACGGTTGATGTATTGTACAATAGACTGATGTACAGTCAGAGACGTTGATGTTATTGTACAATAGACTGATGTACAGTCAGAGACGGTTGATGTTATTGTACAATAGACTGATGTACAGCCAGAGATGGTTTGATGTTATTGTACAATAGACTGATGTACAGTCAGAGACGGTTGATGTATTTTACAATAGACTGATGTACAGCCAGAGACGGTTGATGTTATTGTACAATAGACTGATGTACAGCCAGAGACGGTTGATGTTATTGTACAATAGACTGAGTACAGTCAGAGACGGTTGATGTTATTACAATAGACTGATGTACAGTCAGAGACGGTTGATGTTATTGTACAATAGACTGATGTACAGCCAGAGACGGTTGATGTTATTGTACAATAGAACTGATGTACAGTCAGAGACGGTTGATTTATTGTACAATAGACTGATGTACAGTCAGAGACAGTTTGATGTTATTGTCCAATAGACTGATGTACAGTCAGAGACATTTTGATGTTATGTACATAGAACTGATGTACAGCCAGAGACGGTTGATGTTATGTGCAATAGACTGATGTACACCAGACAGTTGATTTTATTGTACATAGACTGATGTACAGTCAAGACTTTGATGTGTATTGTACAATAGACTGATGTACAGCCAGAGACGGTGATGTTATTGTACAATGACTGATGTACAGCCAGAGACGTTGATGTTATTGTACAATAGACTATGATGTACAGTCAGAGACAGTTGATGTATTGTACAATGACTGATGTACACAGGGTTATGTTATTGTACAATAGACTGATGTACAGCCAGAGACAGTTGATGTTATTGTACAATAGACTGATGTACAGTCAGAGACAGTTGATGTTATTGTACAATAGACTGATGTACAGCCAGAGACGGTTGATGTTATTGTACAATAGACTGATGTACAGTCAGAGACGGTTGATGTTATTGTACAATAGACTGATGTACAGTCAGAGACAGTTGATGTTATTGACAATAGACTGATGTACAGTCAGAGACGGTTGATGTTATGTACATAGACTGATGTATAACTCGAGACAAGTGCCTTTGTTGGGGTCATGCAGCTTAAAACCAGGAGCCCCATTGGCTCTTAAAGATCCCTTGGGGGCGTGTCTTCTTCTTCCTAGCTGGCGACACAAACTCTGCTGATGTCGCAAACACCAGGCGATGTCACTGCAAACCGCCAGTGACATCACCAGCACTGGCAACATCAATGAAGCCGGTGTCTTTTTTTCTGCTGCATCACTGTAATGACTTCTGAGCCTCCACGTGTGTGCCCCTCTTTATATAGGTTTGCTGAAGGACCAAATCCAAATGTGATTGGTTAATATTTTAATGCTTGCAATCATATGATCCCACATTAACCAATCATATTTAATTTAACAAGTCTTTGCAGTAGTCTAGGTTTCGACATGTGCAAAGAATACAGCGGTCAGTGACCACACCGTAATACTGGAATGCTGGGAAATATAACACAAAACCACATATTAGAAAGGGAATTTTCCCAGCACCCATATCAATATGAGGAGATTCAGATTAATGTTTTTATATCAAAGTGCTCTGTCTTCTAAATCTGAGTTTCTTAGGCCTTAGTTGCCCTTTAAATGTTTAATTTAAATTACTAAAACCTGCAGACCTACCCGTTAATCTTAAAGTTCAATGAAAATTCTTTATAAATTCTCTGTTCTCTAAGCAGAATGCCAAGTTATTCTACATATTCTTTCATTTTGAAAATCTGTTGATTTAGGGCAAGTCCAGCCCTAAAATGAAAACTTACATACAGGTAAATCACCCCCCAAAACCCTAAACGGTAATAGTTTGAAATGTGAAAGGTGTAAGTCTAACCTGAAATCCTGTACAATGTCCTGTTTCCCCTGTTTCTGCTTCCTGGTTCTTCCAGTTTGTAACTGTCAGTTATGGATTTGAAAGTTGACATCACAGCCAATGACTGAATGTTAATTCCCTGTCTGCCTCTTCTGAGCATGCCCAGGCTCAGTACAGGCTCAGTACAGGTTTTCAAATGTCTCAGTTTACACGAGGCCTCCAGAAGCATAGCAGGCATACAGTAATGAATTCATAGGACAAACTATGGGAACTTGGTGGAACTCAAACTGTGACCCCTAGAAGTGCCCCTGCCCATAGGCGGATTTCCCATAAGGTTCAAGTGAAATCTTGGGGTCCCGGTGCTGGTGTCAGTATCTCCCAACCTTACCCCACTGTCCCTGCACCTCTCCTAAGCTCCTGGATTTGTACCGGCCGGGCAGTGTCAGTATGAATAAAGTTTTTTCAATAACAGGAAGTTCCTTTTTTTTTCTAATAAAATCAGAATGCAGATCTCCCCCCCTCCTGCCCCAGAGCTCCGCCCCCTCCTGCCCCAGAGCTCCGCCCCCTCCTGCCCCAGAGCTTCCCTGGATGTCCTGAGCCTTTCCTCAGCAGGAAAACTGTGTACCAGCAAGTAAGTTATATGTATTGTGCCAAGCATATTATTGCCCATTTCGGTGTGCCAAGAGATTGTGTAAAATACAAAGTGTGTGTGGCGGGGGGGGGTATGGAAAGGGGTGTGGCTTTTAAAAAATCAATGCAACGAGTCAGACACTGGAGTGCACACCAGGCCCCAGGCCACACCCACCATATATGTTAAACAGTGTGAAGTGTGTATCAGTGCTGCACGGTGCATTTTTTTAAAAGCCACACCCCTTTCCTACTCAGGCCACACACACTTTGTATTTTACACAATATCCTTGGCACACAGAAATGGGCAATAATATGCTTGGCACACAATACATATAACTTACTTGCTGGTACACAGTTTTCCTGCTGAGGAAAGGCTCAGGACATCCAGGGAAGCTCTGGGGCAGGAGGGGGCGGAGCTCTGGGGCAGGAGGGGGCGGAGCTCTGGGGCAGGAGGGGGTGTGGCTTTTAAAAAAATGCACCGTGCAGCACTGATACACACTACACTTCTACCCCTCTTACTGACCCATCACAGACCGACTAGTTATAATCCACTGACAACTTAGTTACAGATACTGATCTGTCACCTTATGTCTCATCCCCATCTCCTCTAGACTGTAAGGTTACAATCTGGACCTGGGCACTTCTACCCCTCTTACTGACCCATCACAGACCGACTAGTTATAACCCACTGACAACTTAGCTACAGATACTGATCTGTCACCTTATGTCTCATCCCCATCTCCTCTAGACTGTAAGCTCTTGGGCAGGTCCCTCCATCCTTTGTACCACAGTAATGTTGTAACTTACCACACTGAATGCTGCTGGACCAGCACTTTAATAATTTGTACTTTGTATTACTTGCACTACCCTTGTATGTAACATGTATGTTTTCCTGTATGTATATTAATGCAACTGTAAAGCGCCACGGAAGATGTTGGCGCTATATAAATCCACAATAATAATAATAATACTGAATATTTTCAAATAAAACTTTCCAAGTAGCCCCATTTTAATAAGAAATTCACATTCATTTACTTAAACCACTGGAAAATGATAAAATGTATAAAACAAAGGACACAGTGTAACATTTATAGGTAACATTTATCCTTAAAACTGAAAACCACATACGGTAGTTTCTGGTAGCGTGTTGGTTTCCAGGGCCAAGCTTCTGTATTTTTCTGTGAATGGCAAGTTCATGGGTTTGTAAATCTCTAGATATTGCTGGCGTTGTGTTGTTGTATGAGCGAGACACATTAACCAACAATTTATTTTGCCTATTTTTTTGAGATCACAAGCACTATTTGAATGTCTGGAAACTTCTATTGCGGATATAACAAATATTCTATAGAAAATACAAAAATAATTCCTTTGCAGAAATCTGTTCTGACATTTCGTGCTTCGCTAATGGCAAAAGAAAGTAATTTATTAAATTATCAACAATTTAGACTGAAAGGAACCCTGTTTTATGGAAAAGGTCCCATTTTGTAATTTCTTTACATTTTGTGCGATTAAAGAACACAGGTCAACCGAATATCAATCCTGATTTCCCACCGCTTAGATTTTTGTTCTAGGGAGACATTTCGTATTGTGTGATTAAAGAGTGTAGGTTAATAAAATAGACTTTATAGCCTTCCCCCAATTTACACAGCATATACCTGGGTTATCTTCTCTTAAAGGAAGAGTTCACTGCAACTTTTCCTTTGATGTATTGATTGAAGCCTGGGAGGTTACGGAGTTATGCGCGCTATAGTGGATTAGAACCCGGAAGCTGTCGGAGATTTTCATCTCTGCATCGGTGGATTGCGGGAAAGGTAAATATACTTACCATTGGCCCTGGCTCCTGAGATATTGATAGAAGAGCGGGAGGTAAGGAATAGTGATGGCCCAGTTTGCGGATCCGAACCCGGATCCGCGGCGGATTTACCTCGTTCATGGGCGGCAGATATCACAGATTTTCCGGTTTTCCGCTTTCCGAACTTTTCCGAAGCGCGTTTTTGAAAATATGGGAAAATACGAGAAATCCTCGTAAATTCTAAATTTTGCAGATTTTTCGCATTTTTGGACGGAGCAAGCCACATGTATTTCCGAAGAATCCTCGTATTTTTGAAGAATCCTCATATTTTCGAAGAATGACGAAGACCCGGCGCATTTGAAATTCACGCTAGCGGACTGTCATTTTTAGGCATTGATACATGTTTCCAAGGTCATTACCCAGGTCTCTGAGTGATTTAGTTACCAAGGCTATTTAGACCAATTTTAATGCAGATTTTGCCGAACTTTCATGTTAATAGGTTTTAATGGGTCTGCTCGCGGATTTTCGAATTTTCAAATTTTTTCTAAAATTCACGGATCCTCGAGCGGACCGGATTTTGCAAAGTTCGGACATCTCTAGTAAGGAATAGCTCCTAAATAGAGATGGGATCTGGGTTCAACACGGAACCCCTCGGTTCCGAAATCCGAAAGATCCATCCGGACGGATCCTCCGGATTTCGGGACTTTGGAAGATACTTTCGATAATTTTCTAAAATAGCCTTGAACAGTCGAAAATTATCGAAATTACGATCGGAAACTCGAAAATGGTCTCCGATCGTCTTTTCGATAATTTTCAAACGTTCGAGGCTATTTTAGAAAATTATCAAAAGTAGCCCAGTACTTTCCAAAATTATCGAAAATGTCTTCCAGTTTCGGATTTTCAGATCTTCGGGATTTTCCCTGAGATACGGAAATCCGAAAACGGAATCAAACAAGTGAGTTTCGTCCATCTCTACTCCTTACCCTCCGGGCTTCAATCAATACATTAAAGGAATAGTTCACTTTTCAAGTGATCCTTTGTGTGACAAGACCATGTGCAGCTTAAAACAATAAAAGTTCTTGCCCCAACCAACCAGATCTTATTTAACATTTGAAAGCTAACATCTGATTGGCTGGGGCAAAATTAGCGCCATTTTTAATGATAAGAACTTTTATGGAATCTCCCTGGTGTAAGGAAAAGGGCAATGCTTTCATAGTAGTGTAATGAGCAGTTTGGATGCTTGAGAGGTATGATTGGGGGTTTAGAAAGTAAACTGAAGGTTGGAAATGATGTAAATCGTATCCTAGTGAATTGTCACTACAGCAGGTTTAATCGTGAATAGAATAGGATTTCCCTGTAATAAAGTTTCTTACTGTGAATATTGTAAGTTTGCTTTAAAGAATGAATATAATCTGCCCTGCCTGGCCAGTTCCCCATATGAATTAAAGCCCATCGCTGGCCATACACCAAGGGAAATATTTATAAAGGTTCATTAAACTTTTCGCCTTCTTTATCGCAGCGTTTTCACCTAATTTGGACTTTTCGCTATTTATTAAGCAGTGATAACTAGTAGCGAAAGGTCATTACCGCTATATTCCGCTGTCGCCATACATCGCTGCATTTTTAAACTTTCAACTTTTCCTTTACAAAGTTATTAAAAAGGAGAATTGTCATCAAAAGCGAAAATTATGTAGCAAAAAGTACTTATAATGCTGAAAAAGCTCAGCACATATGATGGTAAATAGGAAATACTCCCTGGTGGTTTTTCAGAGTGTGAATTGGGTAATTACCCTGACACACTGATCTAGTTATTTCATTTAAAATGCCCAACAAATGTGGTGTTTTTATTTTCACGCCAAATATAAATGGCTAAAACTCAAAGGCGAAATTTCTCTTTTTTTCATAGGTACATTGTTTTATATGCTTATTTTCATCATCCAGCAGCTAATTACCAACCATTCCCATTAATTGGGAATCCCATTGCTGTGTAAGGAATAGTCATGTTAATGGAACATCCCATAGCGCTGTGTAGGATATCATGTAATGAACTCCCATAGCGCTGTGTAAGGATGTCATGTTAATGGAACATCCCATACGCTGTGTAAGGACATAGTCATTTAATGAACGTCCCATAGCGCTGTGTAAGGAATAGTCACGTTATGAAACGTCCCTAGCGCTGTGTAAGGAATAGTCACAAGTTAATGGACCTCCTAGCGCTGTGTAAGGAATAGTCACGGTTAATGACTCCCATAGCGCTGTTAAGGAATAGTCTGTTAATGGAACATCCCCTAGCGCTGTGTAAAGGAATAGTCATGTTAATGGAACTCCATAGCGCTGTGTAAGGAATAGTCAGTTAACTGGAACGTCCCATAGCGCTGTGTAAGGAATAGTCATGTTAAATGGAACGGCCCAAGCGCTGTGTAAGGGAATAGTCACTGTTAATGGAACTCCCATAGCTCTGTGTAAGAAGAGTCCCATGTTAATATGGAACATCCCATAGCGCTGTGTAAGGATCGTCCGTTAATGGAACATCCCCTAGGCTGTTAAGGAATAGTCCGTTAATGGAACATCCCATAGCGCTGTGTAAGAATAGAGTTAATGGAAACATCCCATAGCGCTGTTGTAAGGAATAGTCAGGCTTAATGGAACATCCAATAGCGCTGTGTAAGGAATGTCACATGTTAATGGACGTCCCATAGCGCTGTGTAGGAAATAGTCAGTTAATGGAACTCCCATAGCGCTGTGTAAGGAATAGTCATGTTAATGGAACATCCCATAGCGCTGTGTAAGGAATAGTCAGTTAATGAACATCCCATAGCGCTGTGTAAGGATATCAGTTAATGAACTCCCAAGCGCGTGTAATGAATCGTCAGTTAATGGAACATCCCATAGCGCTGTGTAAGATAGTCATGTTTATGGAACACCCCATAGCGCTGTGTAAGGAATAGTCATGTTAATGGGACATCCCATAGCGCTGTGTAGCGATAGTCATGTTAAGTGGAACAGTCCCATACGCTGTGTAAGAAAGTCAGTTAATGGAACATCCATAGCGCTGTTAAGGAATAGTCATGTTAATGGAACGTCCATAGCGCTGTGTAAGGATAAGTCACGTTAATGGACACCCATAGCGCTGTGTAAGGAATAGTCACTGTTAATGGACATCCCATGCGCTGTGTAAAGGAATAGTCATGTTAATGGGACATCCCATAGCGCTGTGTAAGGAATAGTCACGTTAATGGAACATCCCATAGCGCTGTGTAAGGAATATCATGTTAATGGAACTCCCATAGCGCTGTGTAAGGAATAGTCAGTTAATGGAACTCCCATAGCGCGGTGTAAGGAATAGTCATTTAATGGAACATCCCATAGCGCTGTGTAAAGATATCTCTGTTAATGGAACATCCCATAGCGCTGTGTAAAGGAATAGTCCATGTTAATGGAACATCCCATAGCGCTGTGTAAGGAATAGTCATTTTAATGGAACATCCCATAGCGCTGTGTAATGAAGTAGTCCGTTAATGGAACATCCCATAGCCTGTGTAAGGAAGTAGCACTTAATGGAACTCCCATAGCGCTGTGTAGGAATAGTCATTTAATGGAACGTCCATAGCGCTGTTGTAAGGAAATAGTCATGTTAATGGAACTCCCATAGCGCTGTGTAAGGAAAGTGTCATGTTAATGGAACATCCCATACGCTGTGTAAGAATAGTCCGTTAATGAACGTCCCATGGTGCTGTGTAAGGAATAGTCTGTTATGGAACATCCCATAGCGCTGTTAGGAATAGTCATGTTAATGACATCCCATAGCGTTTGTAGGAATAGTCATTACTGGAACATCCCATAGCGCTGTGTAAGGAATAGTCATGTTAATGGAACGTCCCATGCGCGCTGTGTAAGGAATAGTACTTAAATGGAACATCCCATAGCGCTGTGTAAGGAATAGTCATGTTATGGAACATCCCTAGCGCCGTGTAAGGAATAGTCACGTTACTGGAACGTCCCATGCGCTGTGTAAGGAATAGTCATGTTAATGGAACTCCATAGCGCTGTGTAAGGAATATCTTTAATGGAACATCCCATAGCGCTGTGTAGGAATAGTCAGTTAATGAACATCCCATAGCGCTGTGTAAGGAATAGTCATGTTAATGGAACGTCCCATAGCGCTGTGTAGGAATAGTCACGTTAATGGAACATCCCATAGCGCTGTGTAAGGAATAGTCATTGTTAATGGAACTCCCATAGCGCTGTGTAAGGGACTAGTCACGTTAATGGAACGTCCATAGCGCTGTGTAAGGAATAGTCATTAATGGAACTCCCATAGCTGTGTAAGGAATAGTCATGTTAATGGAACATCCATAGCTCTGTGTAAGAAATAGTCATGTTAATGGAACATCTCATAGCGCTGTGTAAGGAATAGTCATGTTAATGGAACTCCCATAGTGCTGTTGTAAGGAATAGTCATGTTTAATGAACTCCCATAGCGCTGTGTAAGGAATAGTCATGTTAATGGACCTCCCATAGCGCTGTGTAAGGAATAGTCATGTTATGGAACATCCCATAGCGCTGTGTAAGGAATGTCATGTTAAATGGAACATCCCATATACGCTGTGTAAGAATAGTCATGTTAATGGAACGTCCCATAGCGCGTGTAAGGAATATCATGTTAGTGGAACATCCCATAGCGCTGTGTAAGGAATAGTCATGTTAATGGGAACATCCCATAGCGCTGTGTAAGGAATAGTCCCGTTAATGGAACTCCCATAGCGCTGTGTAAGAATAGTCATGTTAGTGGAACTCCATAGCGCTGTGTAAGGAATAGTCATGTTAATGGAACATCCCAAGCGCTGTGTAAGAATAGTCCGTTAATGAACTCCCATAGAGCTGTTAGGAATAGTCCATGTTAGTGGAACACCCATAGCGCTGTGTAAGGAATATATGTTTAATGGAACATCCCATAGCGCTGGTGTAAGGAATAGTCAATTAGAACATCCCATAGCGCTGTGTAAGGAAATAGTCATGTTAATGGAACATCCCATAGCGCTGTGTAGGAATAGTCATGTTATGGAATCCCATAATGCTGTGTAGGAATAGTCTGTAATGAACATCCCATAGCGCTGTGTAAGGAATAGTCCGTTAATGGAACTCCCATACGCTGTGTAAGGAATAGTCACTGTTAATGAACATCCCATATCGCTGTGTAAGGAATAGTCATGTTAATGGAACATCCCATAGCGCTGTGTAAGGAATAGTCTGTTAATGGAACGTCCCATCGCTGTGTAATGAATAGTCATGTTAATTGGAACATCCCATAGCGCTGTGTAAGGAATAGTCATTTAATGGAACGTCCCATAGCGCTGTGTAAGGATAGTCATGTTAATGGAACGCCCATAGCGCTGTGTAAGGAATAGTCTGTTAATGGAACGTCCCATAGCGCTGTGTAAGGAATAGTCATGTTAATGGACATCCATAGCGCTGTGTAGGAAAGTCATGTTAATGGAACATCCCATAGTCATGTTCATGGAACCTCCATAGCGCTGTGTAAGGAATAGTCATGTTAATGGAACATCCCATAGCGCTGTGTAAGGAATAGTCCTTTTAATGAAACATCCCATAGGCGCTGTGTAAGGATAGTCACGTTAATGAACATCCCATAGCGCTGTGTAAGGAATAGTCACTTATGGAACATCCCATAGCGCTGTGTAAGGAATAGTCATGTTAATGGAACGTCCCCATGCGCTGTGTAAGAATCGTCATGTTAATGGACATCCCATACGCTGTGTAAGGAATAGTCCTGTTTAATGAACATCCCATAGCGGTGTGTAAGGAATAGTCATGTTTAATGGAACATCCCATAGCGCTGTGTAAGGAATAGTCACGTAATGGAACGTCCCATGGCGCTGTTAAGGAATAGTCTGTTAATGGAACATCCCATAGCGCGGTGTAAGGAATAGTCATGTTATGGACATCCCATGCGCTGTGTAGGAATAGTCACGTTAATGGAACATCCCATAGCGCTGTGTAGAATGAGTCATGTTATGGAAGTCCATAGCGCTGTGTAGGATAGTCACGTTAATGGAACTCCACCATAGCGCTGTGTAAGGAATATTCACGTTAAGCTAACATCCCATACGCTGTGTAAGGAATAGTCCACGTTAATGGAACGTCCCCATGGCGCTGTTGTAAGGAATAGTCATGGTTATGGAACATCCCATATAGCGCTGTGTAAGGAATAGTCACTTAATGAAACATCCCATAGCGCGTGTAAGGAATAGTCACGTTAATGGAACATCCCATAGCGCTGTTAAGAATAGTCACTTTAATGGAACATCCCATAGCGCTGTGTAGGAACGTCATGTTAATGGAACGTCCCATAGCGCTGTGTAAGGAATAGTCACGTGTAATGGAACATCCCATAGCGCTGTTTAAGGAATAGTCACGTTAATTGAACGTCCATACGCTGGTACGGTGATATCACGTTAATGACTCCATAGCGCTGTGAAGATAGTCACGTTAATGGAACATCCCATAGCGCTGTGTAAGGAATAGTCATGTTAATGGAACAATCCATAGCGCTGTAGGAATAAGTCTGTTAATGGAACATCCCATGCGCTTGTAAGGATATTCACGTTAATGAACTTCCCATGCGCTGTGTAAGGAATAGTCACGTTAATGGAACGTCCCATACGCTGTGTAAGGAAAGTCACGTAAAGGAACATCCCATACGCTGTGTAAGAATAGTCATGTTAATGGAACATCCCATGCCTGTTTAAGGAATAGTCACGTTAATGGAACGTCCCATAGCGCTGTGTAAGGAATAGTCACGTTACTGGAACATCCCATATGCGCTGTGTAAGGAATAGTCATTTTAATGGAACACCATCGTGTGTAAGAATAGTCATGTTAATGGAACATCCCATAGCGCTGTGTAAGGAATAGTCAATGTTAATGGAACCTCCATAGTGCTTTTTAAGGAATGTCATTTAATGGAACTCTCCATAGCGCTGTGTAGAATAGTCCGTTAATGAACATCCCAAGCGCTGTGTAAGGAATAGTCATGTTAATGGAACATCCCATAGCGCTGTTAACGGAATATTCTGTTATGGAACATCCCATAGCGCTGTGTAAGGAATAGTCATGTAATGAACATCCCATAAACGCTGTGTAGAAGGAATAGTCATTTTAATGGAACATCCCATAGCGCTGTGTAAGGAATAGTCACGTTAAATGGAAACATCCCAGCGCTGTGTAAGGAATAGTCAGTTAATGGAACATCCCATATCGCTGTGTAAGGAATAGTCATGTTAATGGAATCCCATAGCCTCTGTGTAAGGAATAGTCATGTTAATGAACGTCCCATAGCTCTGTGTAAGGAAGTAGTCTGTTAATGGAACATCCCACTGCGCTGTGTAAGGAATGTCACGTATGAACGTCCCATGCGCTGTGAGGTAGTCATGTTAATGAACGTCCCATAGCGCTGTGTAAGGATAGTCATGTTAATGGACATCCCATAGCGCTGTGTAAGGAATAGTCATGTTAATGGAACATCCCATAGGCTGCTGGTAAGGAATAGTCATGTTAATGGAACATCCCATAGCGCTGTGTAAGAATAGTCACGTTAATGGAACGTCCCATGGCGCTGTGTAAGGAATAGCACGTTAATGGAACATCCAAAGCGCTTGTGTAAGGAATAGCACGTTAATGGAACTCCCCATAGCGCTGTTAAGAATAGTCCCGTTATGAACGTCCATAGCTCTGTGTAAGGAATAGTCATGTTAATGGAACATCCCATAGCGCTGTGTAAGGAATAGTCCACGTTAATGGAACGTCCCATAGCGCTGTGTAAGGAATGTCACGTTGAAGGAAGTCATCCATAGCGCTGTGTCAGAATAGTTGTTAATGGAACTCCCATAGCGCTGTGTAAAGGAATAGTCACTGTTACTGGGACATCCCATAGCGCTGTGTAAGGATAGTGTCAGTTACTGGACATCCCAGTAGCGCTGTGTAAGGAATAGTCTGTTAGGAACATCCATAGCGCTGTTTAAGGAATAGTCATGTTAATGGCAACTCCTATCGCTGTGTAAGGAATAGTCACGTTATGGAACCTCCCATAGCGCTGTGTAAGGATAGTCATGTTAATGTGAAAACATCCATGCGCTGTGTAAGGAAGTCATTGTAATGGGACATCCCATACGCTGTGTAAGGATAGTCACGTTAATGAACATCCCTAGCGCTGTGTTAAGGAATAGTCATGTTAAGGGACATCCCAAGCTGGTAGAAATAGTCCGTTATGAACATCCCATATGCTGTGTAAGGGAATAGTCCCGTTATGGAACTCCCATAGCGCTGGTAGGAATATCATGTGAATGTAACCCCACGCTGTGGTAAGAATAGTCATGTTAAGGAACATCCCATACTCTGTGTAGAATTCATGTTAATGGAACCCCCATAGCGCTGTGTACGGAATAGTCCACGTTAATGGAACATCCCATAGCGCTGTGTAAGGAATAGTCCGTTAATGGAAACATCCCATAGCGGCTGTGCAATGAATAGTCATGTTAATGGAAATTCCCATGGCGCGTGTAAGGACTAGTCATGTTAATGACATCCCATAGCGCTGTGTAAGTAATGTCATGTTAATGGAACTCCCATAGCGCTGTGTAAGGAATAGTCATGTTAATGGAACATCCCATAGCGCGTGTAAGGAATAGTCACGTTAAATGGTCACGGTCCTTGCGCTGTGTAAGGAATAGTCATGTTAATGGAACATCCCATAGCGCTGTGTAAGGAATAGTCTGTTAATGGAAACATCCCATAGCGCTGTGTAAGGAATGTCAGTTATGGAACATCCCATAGCGCTGTGTAAGGAATAGTCATGTTATGGAACGTCCCATAGCGCTGTGTAAGGAATAGGTCACGTTTAATGGAACATCCCATAGCGCTGTGTAAGGAATATTCATGTTAATGGAACATCCCATAGCGTGTGTAAGAATATCACGTTAATGAACGTCCCCATGGCGCTGTTAAGGATAGTTCATGTAAATGGAAACATCCCCATAGCGCTGGTAAGGAATAGTCACGTTAATGGAACATCCCATAGCGCTGTGTAAGGAATGTCACGTTAATGGAACATCCAATAGCGCTGTGTAGGAATAGTCACGTTAATGAACATCCCATAGCGCTGTGTAGGAATAGTCATGTTTAATGAACGTCCCATAGCGCTGTGGTAAATAGTCAGTAATGGAACATCCATAGCGCTGTAGGAAAGTCGTTAATGAACGCCCATAGCGTGTAAGGATAGTCACGTTCAATGGAAACGTCCACTAGCGCTGTGTAAGGAATAGTCACGTTAATGGAACATCCCATAGCTTGTGTAAGGAATAGTCATGTTAATGGAACTCCCATAGCGCTGTGTAAGGAATATCATGGTTAATGGAACATCCCATAGCGCTGTGTAAGGAATAGTCACGTTAATGGAACGTCCCATAGCGCTGTGTACGGAATAGTCACGTTAATGGAACATTCCCATAGCGCTGTGTAAGGAATAGTCACGTTAATATGGAACATCCAAGCCTGTGTGTAAGGAATAGTCATGTTAATGGAATCCCATAGCGCTGTGTAGGAATAGTCACGTTAAGGAACTTCCCATAGACGCTGGTGTAAGGAATAGTCACGTTAATGGAACATCCTAGCGCTGTGTAAAGGAATAGTCATGTTATATGGTAACATCCCCTAGCGCTGTGTAGGAATAGTCACGTTAATGGAAAATCCCATAGCGCTGTGTAAGGATAGTCCATGTTATGGAACATCCCATAGTGCTGTGTAAGGAATAGTCATGTTATGGAACATCCTAGCGCTGTGTAGAAGGAATAGTCATGTTAATGGAACATTCATATGCGCTGTGTAAGGAATAGTCATGTATAGGAACATCCTCATAGCGCTGTGTGTAAGGATAGTCATGTTAATGGAACTCCCATAGTTGCTGTGTAGGATAGTCATGTAGGAATGTCCCATAGCTCTGTGTAAGAATATCCATGTTAATGGAACTCCCCTAGCTCTGTGTAAGGAATAGTCATGTTAATGGAACATCCATAGCGCTGTGTAGAATAGTCATGTTAATGGAACTCCCATAGCGCCGTGTAAGGAATAGTCATGTAATGGACACCCATAGCGCTGTGAGGAATAGTCATGTTATGAACTCCCATAGCGCTGTGTAGGAATAGTCATGTTAATGGGAACATCCCATAGCGCTGTGTAAGGAAAGCTGTATGGAACGTCCATAGCCGTGTGAAGGAATGTCACGGAGAACATCCCATAACGCTGTGTAAGGAATGTCAGTGTTAATGCAACATCTCATAGTGCTGTGTAAGGAATAGTCATGTTAAGGAAGCATCTCTAGCGCTGTGTAAGGAATAGCATTTAATGGAACATCTCATAGCGCTGTAAAGGAATAGTCATGTTAATGGAACATCTCATAGCGCTGTGTAAGGAGTAGTCAATTAATGGAACATCCATAGCGCTGTGAAAGAATAGTCATGTAATGGAACGTCCCATAGCGCTGTGAAGGAATAGTCATGTTAATGGAACATCCATAGCGCTGTGTAAGGAATAGTCATGTTAATGGAACAATCTCATATCGCTGTGTGGAATAGTCATGTTAATGGAACATCCCATAGCGCTGTGTAAGAATAGTCATGTTAATGGAACATCCCATAGCGCTGTGTAAGGAATAGTCATGTTAATGGAACATCCATAGCGCTGTGTAAGGAATATTCATGTTAATGGAACATCTCATAGCGCTGTGTAAGGAATAGTCTTTTAATGGAACATCCCATAGCGGCTGTTTAGGAATAGTCATGTTAATGGAACGTCCCATAGCGCTGTGTAAGGAATGTCATGTTTATGGAACGTCCCATAGCGCTGTGTAAGGAATAGTCATGTTAATGGAAACGTCCCATAGCGCTTGTAAGGATAAGTCTGTAATGGGACATCCCTAGTGCTGTTAAGGAATAGTCATGTTATGGAACTCTCATAGCGCTGTGTAAGGAATAGTCATGTTAATGGAACATCTCATAGCGCTGGTGTAAGGAATAGTCATGTTATGGAACATCGCCATGCGTGTAAGGAATATTCATGTTAATGAACATCCATAGCGCTGTGTAAGGAATAGTCCTATGTTATGGAACATCCCATAGCGCTGTGTAAGGAATAGTCATGTTAATGGAACATCTCATAGCGCTGTGTAAGGAATAGTCATGTTAATGGAACATCCCATAGCGCTGTGTAAGGAATAGTCATGTTAATGGAACATCCCATAGCGTTGTGTAAGGAATAGTCATGTTAATGGAACGTCCCATAGCGCTGTGTAAGGAATAGTCATGTTAATGGAACATCCCATAGCGCTGTGTAAGGAATAGTCATGTTAATGAACATCCCATAGCCTGTGTAAGGAATAGTCCATGTTAATGGAACGTCCCATAGCGCTGTGTAAGGAATAGTCATGTAATGGAACGTCCCATAGCGCTGTGTAAGATAGTCATGTTATGGAACTCCATAGCGCTGTGTAGGAATAGTCATGTTATGGAACGTCCCTAGCGCTGTGTAAGGAATAGTCATGTTAATGGAACATCCCATAGCGCTTGTGTAAGGAATATTCATGTTATGGAACATCCCATACCGCTGTGTAAGGAATAGTCATGTTAATGGAACATCCCATAGCTGCTGTGTAAGGATAGTCACGTTAATGGAACGTCCCTATAGCGCTTGTAAGGAATAGTCACGTTATGAACATCCCATAGCGCTGTGTAAGGAATAGTCATGTTAATGGAACGTCCCATAGCGCTGTGTAAGGAAAGTTCACGAATGGAACTCCCATAGCGCTGTGTAAGAATATTCACGTTAATGGAACATCCCATAGCGCTGTGTAAGGAATAGCAGTTATGGAACTCCCATACCGCTGTGTAATGAATAGTCATGTTAATGGAACATCCCATAGGCTGTGTAAGGAAAGTCATGTTAATGGAACATCCCATAGCGCTGTGTAAGGAATAGTCATGTTATGGAACATCCTACGCGTAGGAAGTCTGGAGACATCCATAGCGCTGTGTAAGGAATAGTCATGTTAATGGAACCCATAGCTGCTGTGTAAGGATAGTCATGTTTAATGGAAATTCCATAGACGCTGTGTAAGGAATAGTCATGTTAATGGAACATCCCATAGCGCTGTGTAAGGAATAGTCATGTTATGGAACATCCATAGCGCTTGTAAGAATAGTCATGTTAATGGAACGTCCCATAGCGCGGTAAGGAATAGTCATTTTACTGGAACATCCATAGCGCTGTGTAAGGAATAGTCATGTTAATGGAACATCCCATAGCGCTGTGTTAAGGAATAGTCATGTTAATGGAACATCCCATAGCGCTGTGTAAGGAATGTCATGTTAATGAACTCCCATAGCGCTTGTAAGGAATAGTCACGTTATGGAACATCCCTAGTCGCTGTGAAGAATAGTATGTTAATGGAACAGCTATAGGCGTGTAAGAATAGTCATGTTAATGGAACATCATCATAGCGCTGTGTAAGGATAGTCATTTAATGGAACATCCATAGCGCTGTTAAGGAATAGTCATGTTAAGGAACATCCTCAAGCGCTGTGTAAGGAATAGTCATTTAATGAACATTCATAGCGCTGTGTAAGGAATAGTCATGTTAATGGAACTCCCATAGCGCTGTGTAAGGAATTCATGTTAATGGAACATCCATAGCGCTGTGTAAGGAATAGTCATGTATGGAACATCCATAGCGCTGTGTAAGGAATAGTCATGTTAATGGAACATCCCATAGCGCTGTGTAAGGAATAGTCATGTTAATGGAACATCCCATAGCTCTGTGTAAGGAATAGTCATGTTAATGGAACATCCATAGCGCTGTGTAAGGAATAGTCAGTTAATGGAACATCCATAGCGCTGTGTAAGGAATAGTCATGTTAATGGCACATCCATAGCGCTGTGTAAGGAATAGTCATGTTAATGGAACTCCATAGCGCTGTGTAAGGAATAGTCATGTTAATGGAACGTCCCATAGCGCTGTGTAAGGAATAGTCATGTTAATGGAACGTCCCATAGCGCTGTGTAAGAATAGTCATGTTAATGGAATCCCATAGCTGCTGTGTAAGGAATAGTCATGTTAATGGAACATCTCATAGCGCTGTGTAAGGAATAGTCTGTTAATGGAACATCTCCATAGCGCTGTGTAAGGAATAGTCTGTAATGGAACATCCATAGCGCTGTGTAAGGAATATCATGTTAATGGAACATCTCATAGCGCTGTGTAAGGAATAGTCATGTTAATGGAACATCCCATAGCGCTGTGTAAGGATAGTCATGTTAATGGAACATCCATAGCGCTGTGTAAGGAATAGTCATGTTAATGGAACATCCCATAGCGCTGTGTGGAATAGTCATGTTAATGAACATCCATAGCGCTTGTGTAAGGAATAGTCATGTTAATGGAACTCCCATAGCGCTGTGTAAGGAATAGTCATGTTAATGGAACATCCCATAGCGCTGTGTAAGGAATAGTCATGTTAATGGAACATCCCATAGCGCTGTGTAAGGAATAGTCATGTTAATGGAACGTCCCATAGCGCTGTGTAAGGAATATCTGTTAAGGAACTCCCATAGCGCGTGTAAGGAATAGTCATGTTAATGGAACTCCCATAGCGCTGTGTAAGGAATAGTCATGTTAATGGAACTCCCATAGCGCTTGTGTAAGGAATAGTCATGTTAATGGAACATCCCATAGCGTTGTAAGGAATAGTCATGTTAATGGAACATCCCATAGCTCTGTGTAAGGAATAGTCATGTAATGGAAATCCCATAGCGCTGTGTAAGGAATAGTCACGTTAATGGAACATCCCATAGCGTTGTGTAGGAATAGTCACGTTAATGGAACATCCCATAGCGCTGTGTAAGGAATAGTCATGTTAATGGAACGTCCCATAGCGCTGTGGAAGGAAAGTCACTTAATGGAACGTCCCATACGCGCTGTGTAAGGAATAGTCATTTAATGGAACATCCCATAGCGCTGTGTAAGGAATAGTCAGTTATGGAACTCCCATAGCGCTGTGTAAGGAATAGTCACTTATGGAACATCCCATAGCGCTGTGTAAGGAATAGTCAGTTAATGGAACATCCCATAGCGCTGTGTAAGGAATAGTCATGTTAATGGAACATCCCATAGCGCTGTTTAAGGAATAGTCATGTTAATGGAATATCCCATAGCGCTGTGTAAGGAATAGTCATGTAATGGAACATCCCATAGCGCTGTGTAAGGAATAGTCACGTTAATGGAAACATCCCATAGCGCTGTGTAAGGAATAGCATGTTAATGGAATCCCATAGCGCTGTGTAAGGAATAGTCATGTTAATGGAACATCCCATAGCGCTGTGTAAGGATAGTCACGTTAATGGAACATCCCATAGCGTGTGTAAGGAATAGTCAGTTAATGGAACATCCCATAGCGCTGTTAAGGAATAGTCATGTTAATGGAACATCCCATAGCGCGTGTAAGGAATAGTCATGTTAATGGAACATCCCATAGCGCTGTGTAAGGAATAGTCATGTTAATACGAACATCCATACGCGCTGTGTAAGGAATAGTCAGTTAATGGAACATCCCATAGCGCTGTGTAAGGAATAGTCATGTTTAATGGAACATCCCATAGCGCTGTGTAAGGAATAGTCATGTTAATGGAACATCCCATAGCGCTGTGTAAGGAATAATCATGTTAATGGAAAATCCCATGCGCTGTGTAAGGAATAGTCACGTTAATGGAACATCCCATAGCGCTGTGTAAGGAATAGTCACGTTAATGGAACATCCCATAGCGCTGTGTAAGGAATAGATACGTTAATGGACATCCCTATAGCGCTGTGTAAGGAATAGTCACGTTAATGGAAACGCCCATAGCGCTGTGTAAGGAATAGTCATGTTAATGGAACATCCATAGCGCTGTGTAAGGAATAGTCATGTAATGGAACATCCCATAGCGCTGTGTAAGGAATAGTCATGTTAATGGAACATCCCATAGCGCTGTGTAAGGAATAGTCATGTTAATGGAACGCCATAGCGCTGTGTAAGGAATAGTCATGTTAATGGAATCTCCTATCGTGTAAGGACTGTATGTTAATGGAACATCCATAGCGCTTGGTAAGGAATAGTCATGTTAATGGAACATCCCTAGCGCTGTGTAAGGAATAGTCATGTAATGGACATCCATACGCTGTGTAAGGAACAGTCACGTTAATGGAACATCCATAGCGCTGTGTAAGGAAAGTCGTTAGAACATCCCATAGCGCTTGTAAGGATAGTCACGTTAATGGAACATCCCATAGGCTGTTTAAGGAATAGTCATGTTAATGGAACATCCCATAGCGCTGTGTTAAGGAATAGTCATGTTAATAGGAACATCCCATAGCGCTGTGTAAGGAATAGTCATGTTAATGGAACATCCCATAGCGCTGTGTAAGGAATAGTCATGTTAATGGAACATCCCATAGCGCTGTGTAAGGAATAGTCATGTTAATGGAACATCCCATAGCGCTGTGTAAGGAATAGTTCATGTTATGGAACATCCCATAGCGCTGTGTAAGGAATAGTCATGTTAATGGAACATCCCATAGCGCTGTGTAAGGAATAGTCATGTTAATGGAACGTCCCATGGCGCTGTGTAAGGAATAGTCATGTTAATGGAACATCCCATAGCGCTGTGTAAGGAATAGTCATGTTAATGGAACATCCCATAGCGCTGTGTAAGGAATAGTCACGTTAATGGAACATCCCATAGCGCTGTGTAAGGAATAGTCATGTTAATGGAACATCCCATAGCGCTGTGTAAGGAATAGTCACGTTAATGGAACATCCCATAGCGCTGTGTAAGGAATAGTCATGTTAATGGAACATCCCATAGCGCTGTGTAAGGAATAGTCATGTTAATGGAACATCCCATAGCGCTGTGTAAGGAATAGTCATGTTAATGGAACGTCCCATAGCGCTGTTTAAGGAATAGTCAGTTAATGGAACGTCCCATAGCGCTGTGTAAGGAATAGTCATGTTAATGGAACGTCCCATAGCGCTGTGTAAGGAATAGTCATGTTAATGGAACATCCCATAGCGCTGTGTAAGGAATAGTCATGTTAATGGAACATCCCATAGCGCTGTGTTAGGAATAGTCACGTTAATGGAACATCCCATAGCGCTGTGTAAGGAATAGTCACGTTAATGGAACATCCCATAGCGCTGTGTAAGGAATAGTCATGTTAATGGAACATCCCATAGCGCTGTGTAAGGAATAGTCATGTTAATGGAACATCCCATAGCGCTGTGTAAGGAATATCATGTTAATGGAACATCCCATAGGCTGTGTAAGGAATAGTCATGTTAATGAACATCCATAGTGCTGTGTAAGGAATAGTCATGTTAATGGAACATCCCATAGCGCTGGTAAGGAATAGTCACGTTAATGGAAACATCCCATAGTCGCTGTGTAAGGAATAGTCATGTTAATGAACTCCCATAGCGCTGGTAAGGAATAGTCATGTTAATGGAACATCCCATAGCGCTGTGTAAGGAATAGTCATGTTAATGGAACATCCCATAGCGCTGTGTAAGGAATAGTCATGTTAATGGAACTGTCCCATAGCGCTGTGTAAGGAATAGTCATGTTAATGGACATTCCATAGCGCAGTGTAAGGAATAGTCATGTTAATGGAACATCCCATAGCGCTGTGTAAGGAATAGTCATGTTAATGGAACATTCCAGTAAGTAACGATGTTTGGCGAAAATTCTGGTAAAACTGCAAAAAATGCAACAAGGGAGAAAAGGGGCGGAAGGTGAAAATTCCCCTATTTATAAATAACTTTAAATAAAAAGTGACAAAAATATCTCGGAAATTACACTAGAGAGCAATCTCTCTTTTTCGCAGTGATACCACACAACGCAATGAATAAGGTGAAATCTATCGCCTCACATCGCCGCAGAGATACTTTTCCGCAAAGGCGTTTTTAATAAATAAGGCGAAAATAGCGTTATTTGTCATTGTGATGTCCTGCATGGCCAAAATAGCGAGATGGAGAAAATAGCGATCGTTTATAAATATGCCCCTAAGTAGACATTTGATAGATTTGAGGGTCCAATGGTCGTGTCTATCAAATGTCTATAGACCTTCCCTTCTGACGTTCCCTTACATTCCGTCATGGCCCATCTCATTTTGTACAGCACATGGCATAGTTCTTCAGTGGAAACATTCTGTGAATGTTGTGGTAACTTGGAAGGTAAGTTCCTTACACATACAACAAAAGCTCATCCAGACATGTCAACATCATATCAGATTTAGATCCCTTTCACCATTCTGTGGAATCAGGACATCAAAGTGACAGTGAACTTCATGCAGAGAAATCGAAGTCGTCAAGTTACATCCGTAATCTGTCTTTCTTATTCTAAATAACTATCTTAAGGAATTAAAAGTAGGTATTAACGAGGATAGTATAGGTATATAAAAGATAGCTAATATTATATCTATTAGAGTAGTACTAATATATTATATATATAATATATAAATATATATTAATATAATATAAGTATGTTTACTATATTATTATAGTATTAATTATTATTTATTACTATTATTATTATATTATTATATTATTATTATTATTATTATTACTACTAACTACTCTATAATTTTTACTACTACTACATTATATACTATTATTACTATTACTACTACTACTACTACTACTACTACTACTACTACTTATGTTGTTGTTGTTGTTATTATATTACTACTTTATTATTATTTATTATATTATTATTATTAATATTAGTATATTATCATTCTCTGAGTCATTGTTATTACGAACTACTAATTATTTTAGATATTATTATTATATATATTATTATTTTAGTAGATTATTATTTATGATAGTAGCTACGACTACTACTAAGACTTTTTACTACTACTACACGATATTATTACTATTAATTACTATTACTACTACTACTTACTTACTACTACTACTACTGTTGTTGTGTTGTTTGTTGTATTAGTTTACTACTATTATTATTATAGCTCTTATTTATTATATTTATGTTATTATATAGTATATTATCTATCTCAGGAGTCATGTGTGTAATAGTTATGTTACTACTTACTATGTTATTATTATAGTTATTATTATTATTATGAGATGTATAGAGTAGGGAGGAGGTAGGAGTAGGGAGTACGTACTACGTACGTACTAGCAAGGGATCGTTTACGACTAACAGGGGGGTAGAGTACGGATATTACTAGATACGATCGACTAACACGACGACTACGGTTGGGGGGGGGAGAACTGACGACGTCTGGTGATTGGTTGATGTTTAAGAGGGAAGGAGTAGGGAAGTAGACGAGGAGGTACAGTTTTATTCTAAGTTAGTCTAGGATTATTAGTCAGGATCGTATTATCGGTATTATTGCTCCTCATTATTCATTAGCTCTTCTTCATTATAGGTAATCTTGCTTCTAAGTTCTCTCTTCTACTTCGTATAGATTATTATTATTGATGTATTTATTATTATTATAATAGTTATTATATCATTATCTGATCATTGTTATGTATTATTACTACTACTATTATTTTATTAGTATTATTATTATATTATTATTATTATATTATTATTAAATTATTATTATTATCATTATCAAGATCCTTGTTTTATTACTTTACTACTACTATTATTATTAGTATTATTATATTATTATTATATTATTATTATTATTTTATTATTATATTATATTTTAGATTATTATTATTATCAGTTTTCATCATGATCTTGTTTTATTATTTAACTACTACTATATTATTATTATTAGTATTATTATTATTATTATTATATTATTATTATTATTATTATTATTATACTATTCTTATTATTACATACTCATTATGGTATACATATATACAATTTTGGAATCGTCTGTCTGTGGAATTGTCTGTGATAAAATGTTCTATTGTCCTGACATCATTCTGATCATGGATAATACTTTCATTTCTCTGTTGTAGACATTACTATTAGTTACGATACATTGCAGGTCGACTGTAATAGTTTCTTTTTCATCCAATGGGATTGTGGACAGTTATCAGTAGCAAAGTGGGCCCAGCTGTCCCATAAGCATTGCTTGGACCTGGTGGGTTCCTCGATTGAAACATGGCGGGCCGCTCAGTCTGATAGACTTTTTGACTAGTTGACCTTAACCCATTGTCTCTGCTTCACCGACATTACATTGGTTTCTCGTGTTTGTCTGTCTTTCCCAGTTAGTGATCATCAACTTGACCTTTTGTAATAATGGTGGATAATTGTAATATAACAATGGGCAGGTTGTCATAGACCCATTATTATGTTATGATGGGGGATTGTCTCTGTCTGTCTTTCTTCGTTCCCATAATGCCCCATTGACACCATACTCTCCCAGGACTCTGTCAGGCTCAGTTAAAGTATCGTGCTAGCCGGATCGCTATCGGATAATGTGGACTAATCTCCATATTAGGCGTTGGATGTGGGGGTTTATGCAAAAATCACCCACTCATCCGACGCTCGAGATTCAACATCACGTTTCTTGCTCTGTTTTAGCGCAGCGAATAGCTGGCGTTAAAAATCCCACGGTGGGTAAATCCCGGTAAGAGAAACGTGATATTGAATCGCCAACAGGACCCACAGCGATGGAGGCGGCTCTGGGTGTCTTTCAGGTTTAGAACTTAGTGGGTTCAATAGAGTGTTATTTTTACTTCTGAGAGAAAATACAACGAATTGTACGTGTGATTGGCTCTAGTTACTAATCATCTGTCGTCTGATTGCAAGGATACGGATCGCTTTCCCACATTGAAGGTGAGAATAAACAGAGAAAAAACCATGGAGGTCCCAGTATCCAATAGAAATATCCAGAAACTTCCACCACGTGGGTTCATCTGATTTCAGATCATTGTTCTCATATGGGCGCCGTATTCGGCATTAAACGTTGTGGGACCACAAAGGAAACATTCACGCCAACAAAATTTAAACAAGATATTGAATATTTTGTTTTGTGATTATTTTGTGTTGTTGTGGATACTTTTGGTTTGTGTTGTGATCTTTTTTGGGATATTTTTACATGATCTTGTGTTGGCTGCTTGTTGTGTGGATCTTCTTTTTGTTTTGATTTGATGTTTCTTATGGTTTGGGATATTTGGTTGTTGCTCTTGGATTTTCTATTGGTTGTGTGGATATTTTTGGTTGGTCCCGTCTCTTTTTTGTCTGCTCTTTGTTGGTGGCTTTTGGTTTTGTGTGCACTCTTTTGGTATGTTGACTTCTTTTGGGCTTGTGTGGCATGTGTGGTTTGTGGTGAACTCTTCTTGTTGTATGTTGGTCTTTTGGTTGTGTGGCTACTTTGTGTGTGTTGTTGGTGGACTATTTTGGTCTGCTCATTTCCTTTGGCTTGTCTTTTGGTTGTCTTTTTGGTGTGTGGGCTCTTTTGGTTGTGTGGTCTTGTGCTCTTCTTTGCCTGTTGCTCGTTGGTTGCTTGTTGATTCTCGTGCACTTGTGTGGCTCTTTTGGTTTGTGTTCTTTTTGGTTGTACCGTGGCTTCATTTTCTGGTTGTGTGCTCTTTTGGTTTGGGTGCCCTCTTTGGGTTGTTGCTCTTTTGGTTTGCTTCTTTGCTGGGCTTTTTTGGTTGTTTGCCTCTCGTTGAGTGTGTATCTTTGCTTTAGATTCTTTTGCTTGTGTGGCTCATTCTTGGGTTGTGTGGTCTCTTTTTGTTGTGGGTAGTCTTTGCTTTTAGGTTGTTGGATATTTGTTGGATTTTGTTGCATTTTATTGTGGGTTGATTTTGGTTGTTTGTTGGTGGATCTTTTGGTTGTGTGAATGATTTTGGGTTGTTATTTGGTGCTTTCGTTTGTGTGATTTTTGGTTGTGCTGCTATTTTGGTTGTTGTAGCGCTCTTTTGTTGTTTCGTGTACTTTTGTTGTTGGATATCTTTTGGGTTGTATGAGCTTATTTTGTCTTTGTTGTGTATGCTATTTTTGGTTTCTCTGTTCCTGTTGTGGCTCTGATTTGGTGTTTCTGGTTGTGTGTCTTTTCGTTTGTGCTGCTTTTAGTTGTGTGGACTTTTTCGGTTGTTCTCTTTTGGTGTCTTCGTTGTTGGATAGTTCTGGGTTGTACTGATTATTTTGATTGGGTTGGATCTTTTGTTGTATGAGTTATTTTGGGTTGTGTGGATATTTTGGGTTGTTGTGATATTCTGGATTGTGTGGATCTTGTGGTTGCATGCTTATTTGATTGTGTGGATCTTTTTGGTTGTGTGCATCTTTTGGTTGTGGTGGATCTTTTGGTTGTGTGCCTATTTTGGTTGTCTGCTTCTTTTGGTGTGTGTTCTCTGTTGGTGGTGTGGATATTTTGGTTTCATTCTTCTTTTGGTTGTAGTGAGCTTTTTGTTGTGTGGCTCTTTTGGTTGTATCCTTCTTTTGGTTTGTGTGCATCTTTTTGGTTGTGTGGATCTTTTGGTTGTGTGCATCTTTTTGGGTTGTATGCTTCTTTTGGTTGTGTGAGATCTTTTGGTTGTTGTGGATATTTTGGTTGTCGCTTGTCTTGGTTGTGTTGGCCTTTGGTTGTGTGGGCGATTTTGTTGTTTGGCTCTTTTGGTTGTACTGCTTCTTTTGTTGTCTGCTTCTTTTGCTTGTTGGCCTCTTTTGTTGTGTGCCTATTTTGGGTTTGTGTGATGCTCTTTCTGGTTTTGTGCTTCCTTTCGTTGTGTGGCTCTTTTCGTTGTGTGGGCTCTTTGGTTGTCTGCTCATTTTGCTTGGGTGGCTCTAGGTGGTTTTGTCTAGCTTCTTTCTTCTTGTGGTGGCTCTTTTGGTTGTCTGCTTCTTTTGGTTGTGTGGCTCTTTTGGTTGTGTGCCTCTTTTGGTTGTCTGCTTCTTTGGTTGTGTTGCTCTTTTGGTTGTGTGCCCTCTATTTGGTTGTCTGCTTCCTTTTGGTGTGTGGCTCTTTTGGGTTGTGTGCCTCTCTTTGGTTGTCCTGCTTCTTTATGCTTGGTGTGGCCTCCTTTTGGTTTATGTCTGCATTTCTTGTTGGTTGTGTGAGCTCTTTTGGTTGTGGGGGCTCTTTTTGGCTTGTGTTGCTCATTTTGGGTTAGTGTGCCTTTTGGTTTGTGTGGCTCTTTTGGTCTGTCTGCTTCTTTGTTGTGTGGCTCTTTTGGTTGTGTGCTCTTTTTGCTCTGTGTGGCTCTTTTGGTTTGTGCCTCCTTTTGGTGTCCTGCTTCTTTTGGTTGTGTGGCTCTTTTTTGGTTGTGGCTGCTCTTTTGGGTTTCTGCTTCTTTTGGTTGTTGATTATTTGATTGTGGTGGCTCTTTTTGGTTGTGGAAATATTTTGTGTTGTGTGGCTATTTTGGTTTTGTGCTTCTTTTCGTTGTGTGGCTATTTTGGTTGTCTGCTATCCTTTTGCTTGTGTGGCTCTTTTGGTTGTCTGCTTCTTTTGCTTCGTGTGGCTCTTTATGGTTTTCCTGCTTCTTTGTTGTGTGGGTCAACTCTTTTTGGTTTGTGTCTCTTTTGTTTTGTGGCTCTTCTGGTTGTGGGCTATTGTGGTTTGCATGCTTATTTTTGATTGTGTGGCATATTTGGTTGTGTGAAAGTTCTTTTGGTTGTGTGGCTCTTTGGTGTGTGCTCTTTTGTTGTCTGCTTCTTCTTTTTGGTTGTGATGCTACTTTGGTGGTGTGGCTTTTGTTTGCGGGTTTGTCTGCTTCTTTTGGTTGTGTGGCTCTTTTTGGTTTGGTGGCTCTTTTGGTGTCTGCTTCTCTTTGGTTGTGTGGCTCTTTTGGTTGTAGTGGGCTCTTTTGTTTGTGCCTCTTTTGTTGTCTGTTCTTTTGGGTTGTGGCTCTTTTGGTTGTGGTGGCTCTTTTGGCTTGTCTCTTCTTTGGGTTGGGTGTGGCTCTTTTTGGTTTTGTTGCTTTTTGGTTGCTCTTCTTCCTTTTGGTTTGTCTGTTCTAGTTGCTTGTGGTGCTCTTTGTGGGTTGTGTCCTCTTTGGTTGATGTGGCTCTTTTGGTTTGTGCCTTCTTTTCGTTGTGTGTGGTCTATGTTCGTTGTGTGGCTCTTTTTGGTTGCTGCTTTTTTGCATTGTTTGGCCCTCCTTTTGGTTGCTCTCTCTTCTTTTGCTTGTGTTGGCTCTTTTTGGTTTTTGTGCCTCTTTTGGTTGGTGGCTCTTTTGGTTTGTGTGCCATCTTTGGTTGTGTGGACTATTTTGGTTGTGTGGCTCTTCTGGTTTGTGTGGCGTCTTTTGGTTGTCTGCTTCTTTTTTGCGCACTATGTGTGGGGCTCTTTTGGTTGTGAATGGAGCGCTCTTTTGTTGTGGTTGGCTCTTATTGGTTTGCGCTCTTTTGCTTGTGTGGCCTTATGATTGTGTGGATATTATTTTGGTTGTGCCTGTGGATATTTGATTGTGTGGCTATTTGGTTGTGTGGACTATTTTGTTGTGTGGCTATTTTGCTTGTGTGCATATTTTGGTTTGTGGCTTTCTGGTTGTGTGCGACTATTTTGGGTTGCCATTACTTATTTTGATATGTGTGCTCTTTTGGTTGTGTGCCTTTTTGGTTGATGTGGCTGTCTTTTTGGTGGTGTCGCCTCTTTTGGTGTCTGCTTCTTTTGGATTTTTGTGGCTCTTTTGGTTGTGTGGGATATTTGGGTTTTCTGCTTCTTTTGGGTGTGGCTCTTTGGTTGTGTGGTATTTTGGTTTGTGATATTTTGCTTGTAATGATTATTTTGGTGGTTTTGTGGATAGTTTTTGTTGTGTGGATATTTTGGTTTTTATGCTGCCTTTGGTTGTGTGGCTCTTTGTTTGTGTGGATAGTTATTTGGTTGTACTGGATATTTTTGGGTTGTCAGTGCTTCTTTTGGGGTTGTCTAGCTTACTATTTTCTTGTGTGGACTCTTTTTGGTTGTGGCTGCCTCTTTCTGAGTTCGTGGTGGCCTTTTGGTTTTGTGCTCTTTCGTTTGTGTGGCTCTTTTCCTTTGTGTGGCTCTTTTGGTTGTCTGCTCTTTTGCTTGTTGGCTTTTTGTTTGTCTGCTTCTCTTTGCTTGTGTGGCGCCGCGTTTGGCTTTTGTTGCCTCTTATGGTTGTGTGGCTCTTTTGGTTGTGTGCCCTCCTTTTGGTTTGTGTGCCTCTTTTGGTTGTGTGGCTCTTCTGGCTTGTGTGGCTCTTATTGGGTTTCCTGCTTCTTTTTGCTTTGATGTGGCTCTTTTGGTTGTGTGGCTCTTTTGCTTCGTGTGGCCCTCATTTTGGGTTGTGCGGATATTTTTGATTGTGTGGATATTTTGATTGTGTGGATATTTTGGTTGCGTGGATATTTTGATTGTGGTGGCTCTTTTAGGTTGTGTGGCTATTTGGGATTGTGTGGACTATTTTGGTTGTGTGACTTTTGGTTGGTAGGCTTTTTGGGTTGTGGCTCTTTTTTGGTTTGTGTGGCTCTTTTGTTTTTGTGGCTCTTTTGGTTGTGGCGGCCCTCTTTTTGGCTTGTTGTGGCTTTTTTGCTTTGTGTGGATCTTTTGGTTGCGTGGCTCTTTTGATTGTGTAGGCTATTTTGGTTGCGTGGATATTTTGATTGTGTGGTATTTTGGTTGTGTGGGATATTTTGGTTGTGTGGACTATTTTGGTTTTTGTGGATTTTTGATTGTGTGGATTCTTTTTGGTTGGTTGTGCAGCTATTTTTGATTGTGTGGATATTTTGTTTTTGTGAATATTTTTGATGTGTGAGTGAGGGTAAAAAAATAAATAAATCGCTGGTGACCGCGGTGGATGTTCTGCTATTAAACAATACGCAGGTTTTCAACCCAGAGACCAAATCTCCCCAACGCACCAAGATTTCCCCCAATATCTCGTCTAATAAACGAGAATCAATAACACAATCGGATATTTTGGAGGTTCAGGAATTATTTGATAATAAACTGATAGATTGTCCTTGATATCAGTAAATTACATATTGTAACCTGAACCATTTGCTTCCTGCCCCGTACTGTGGGCGAATCAGTTCCATCCATGTCTGGATACACAGTATCTGCAATGTGATGGACAGATAAGGTTATTTGTTTAATTAAGCTATGAAATGTCACATTAGGATTGTACCAACAGTAGGGGTCTATTTATAGCCTGTGTCCCCCTGAGTGATTATGGATGGTGACAGCTCTAACCTGTGAAATGTACCAGCCAAATATCGTCCCTTCCAGTCCTTGTCCCCAGCTGTCTCCCGTTCATGTTCCGGGTTTACATGTTAATTAATGATGGAGAATGAACAAGAGGGAGGGGTTGTATATTAAGAATTCCATAAACAGTAAAGTCTAAGAAAATAACTGTCCAGCCCATGAATTAAATTTCTCTACAAAGCTATGAAAAGTTAAAGGGCATCTATAGTGGGAAAATGAACTTTTTTTTCTCTTTCTTTCCATGTGTTGTATAATTCCCCACAACCCCTAGAGTGTCTTCACTTTGTTCAGATTCCCTCTCTGTCCTGAGATACACCAGTTAGAAGAATACGTGATTGCATTCCTCTACTCCTACTTGGACTGTCAATCAAATCCCTGTGACGTGATCCCCCCTCCCTGCTCTGTAATAAGCATAGAGATAAGAGCATTAGCAGGGGAGAGAGGTAGCTTTGATGGTAGATATAAGGCTGCACTTGACCCCCCTTCTTATTAGCTGATTGATGATGGGTCACAAAGTGAGAGATCGTAAACTGTACTGTTCTCCTTCTTCTTCCGTGTCTCCAGGACAGCTATTGGCCACTGTGCGTGGGTATGTTTTTCAGGATGTTGAACTTTTAACTCCTACTGCCCATGATAAGCTTGTCGGTTAGCCGGAGTTGAGACATGGAGGAGGTAACAGAGGGGAGGGGGAAGGGGGGAGTGCTGCACAGAGATCTGACACCATGGAAAAACAGAGTCACTGACAGAGATAGGTTTAAGGCAGTACATGAATTTAACTTTGCAAAGGGGCAATGCGTTTTTTTCACTATAGATGCCCTTTAAAGCATGGCGAGTAGATGATGTCATAATCCTTTTTTTTTACCCAAAGCCTAACGGGATTGGAAAGGCTCAGTTAGTTGACGTCTGATGCAGATTCCCTTCCTGCTGGTCTTTGGTCCACGTTAAATAGAGTTCAAACTTCCTAACTGTCCCTCTGATGGTTTTAGATTTGGTCATGTCTCTCGGTGGACATATTTTTCAATACATATAAATAATTTGTAAGTGCACAATGATAATAATTATAAATATGGTTGTGTTATCCCATACTAATGGGATGGTGCTTAGGGTAAAATTATTAATATCAAACAAACTAAACTAGCGATGGGGATAGACCCCCTTCGCTTAAGTACCCTAATTAGCACTCACACACTTTAACCAGGATCCTGATGAAACCTGTTGATTCAAAGTACAGGTGAAACGTACGTCGAGTTGATCCTAGGACGGACCAAGAGAATGCCTACAACTGTGGAGTGATTGCATATTAAGAGGACAGCCAACGGGAGACCGGGTGAAGACGAACTGGAGGAAGGGTGAGAGACTTCCCATTTACTAGCAGCGTGCGTCTGCCATATTTAAAAAGTCCCGGGATAGTGTGGTCTGCTACTTCTACCTACCGCGGCAGTGATGTTAAATTTGATTTCACCCACAGTATTTATCTCTTTACGTCCGATCCTAGTGCCATTAGTCCGGGGACGCCCGGTAAGACTTACCTGTTGCCTTGGAAATTGAGATACGTGGAGTTCTGCAGTAATATGAGAAGGACTCAGTTGTATGTTGGACAGAATTAGCAGCAGTGTGAATTGGTTACTCTCAGCACGGCTGTGCATTATTCGCTTAACTACAAAGTATCTCTTTGCATTTCCTAGGAATTGATACTTAGAGTTGTGGCTACATTTTATCCTATTGTAATGGTATATGTATAATATTATGTGAAATGGGGAATTATTTATAGATGTGTGTTTTATTATTAAATACTTTATTAAATACTTTTTTGCATCAACACAGGATTAGATTATTTACTGATGGTTAAAGTGTGTGAGTGCTAATTAGGGTACTTAAGCGAAGGGGGTCTATCCCCATCGCTAGTTTAGTTTGTTTGATATTTTTCAATACATTTAAACGAAATTAAAACACTTTTCTTGGTGCTAAAGACAATTATAAAAATATTTAGGAACTTCGGAGTCCAACAGTTTATTCCATTAATGATATAAAATCTCTCTTCCAAGTAGAATCCCAGTGGAAACTCTACAAGGTTCTGAGATCTCCTGTTGGGGCCTCTCGCTGGGAAACGATTTTCTTTGAGGTCTGGAGCTCCCCATCTTTGTTTAGCGCAGTTCAGATTTCCCAAATGTCGACTTGCTGCAAAATAAACACATTTTATCCTCAAGGAAGATTCTGCAGTTACAAGATCCTGAATTATTTATAAAGTGAAGCTTTGCAGAGCCCCCAGTATATACATCAATGAACGTGAGCATTCCACACAATATCGCGGTACGGTTTACGCTTTCCTGCTTTGACCATTGTTAAATCTTAAAGTAAAAGTCATGTTTTCCCATAATTCCTGTTACTGGGTGTGTGTTATATGGGGTCAGTTTATCCTTTTATGGCTGAAAGAAAATGGAGAATATTTATCCTTGTGTCCCAACAGCAATAACTCAATCCACTGGAGAGAGAGAGAGCACAGGACGGTGATTATAACACTTATTATTATATAAAATAACTAGATCCGTATTGTCCGCTCTGTGGGGCATATTTATAAAGGCGCGGCATAGCAAGTTAGCGATACTGTTCTTTATCGCTAATGTACGACCGCGGCTGTAGAATAAACTGCCGCAATGGTATTCTATGGGGATCGTATATCTACAATTGCGTTATCGTATATTTATGATTGATTTTGGTAAATTACTATAACGATCACTAAACCAATTGGAAACTAATAATCAGTTTAACAAATCATATACAGCGTCTTTATGAATATGGCCCATAGGTCGGTATTTTACATAATGTTCATAATTAAAAAAAAACAAACAGCCGTATATATTTTAAATAATAAAACCAAGTACAATGCTGTGTAAGAAAGGGGCCATATTCATAAAGGCGCAGCATCACATTTAAGCAATACCATGCCTAGTGATCAGTTTAACGATCGCTAAAACAATTGGAAATCTATGATAGAAATCATAGATTTACGTTCCCCATAGAATACCATATCCAGACACATTATTCTATGACCGAATGTTCGGTAAATGTAGGATCAGTAATTTACCGATAATTGAGCAGTATAACTAATGTGCGATACTGCGTGTTTATAAATATGGCCCATTGGTGTTATTCTATTGTATGATATTATATTATTATCCTGTGCCATGCCATGTTAACAGTATGAAATGTGGCCTGGTCTGTAGGTAATAAAGCTTCATATTCACAGCTATCACATACATGTACACCTTATCCCATCCAGACACATTAGACTGGTCCCTGTCCCATCCAGACACGTTAGACTGGTCCCTATCCCATCCAGACACATTAGACTGGTCCTGTTCCAATCCAGACAAGTTAATGGTCCCTATCCCATCCAGACACATTAAGACTGGTCCTGTCCCATCCAGACACGTTAGAATGGTTCCCTGTCCCTCCAGACACGTTAGGACTGGTCCCTGTCTATCCAACCAGTTAGACTGGTCCCTTTCCCATCCAGACACGTTAGACTGGTCCCTGTCCCATCCAGACACGTTAGACTGGTCCCTGTCCCATTCAGACACGTTAGACTGGTCCCTGTCCCATCCAGACACGTTAGACTGGTCCCTGTCTCATCCAGACACATTAGACTGGTCCCTGTCCCATCCAGACATGTTAGACTGGTCCCTATCCCATCCAGACATGTTAGACTGGTCCCTATCCCATCCAGACAGGTTAGACTGGTCCCTGTCCCATCCAGACAGGTTAGACTGGTCCCTATCCCATCCAGACAGATTAAACTAGCCACTATCCCTCCAGACACATTAAACTAGCCACTAGCCCATCCAGACACGTTAGACTGGTCCCTATCCCATCCAGACACGTTAGACTGGTCCCTATCCCATCCAGACACATTAGGCTGGCCCCTATCCCATCCAGACACGTTAGACTGGCCCCTATCCCATCCAGACACGTTAGACTGGTCCCTATCCCATCCAGACACGTTAGACTGGTCCCTGTCCCATCCAGACACGTTAGACTGGTCCCTGTCCCATCCAGACACGTTAGACTGGTCCCTGTCCCATCCAGGCACGTTAAACCGGTCCCTGTCCCATCCAGGCACGTTAAACCGGTCCCTTTCCCATCCAGGCACGTGAGACTGGTCCCTATCCCATCCAGACACGTTAGACTGGTCCCTATCCCATCCAGACACGTTAGACTGGCCCCTATCCCATCCAGACACGTTAGACTGGTCCCTATCCCATCCAGACACGTTAGACTGGTCCCTATCCCATCCAGACATGTTAGACTGGTCCCTATCCATCCAGACACATTCAACTGGCCCCTTTCCCATCCAGACACGTTAGACTGGTCCCTGTCCCATCCAGACACGTTAGACTGGTCCTATCCCATCCAGACACATTCAACTGGCCCTTTCCCATCCAGACACGTTAGACTGGCCCTATCCCATCCAGAAAGGTTAGACTGGTCCCTGTCCCATCCAGACACATTAGACTGGCCCCTATCCCATCCAGACAGGTTAGACTGGTCCCTGTCCCCTCCAGACACATTAGACTGGTCCCTGTCCCATCCAGACACATTAGACTGGTCCCTGTCCCATCCAGAGACGTTAGACTGGTCTCTATCCCATCCAGACACATTAGACTGGTCCCTGTCCCATCCAGACAGGTTAGACTGGTCCCTATCCCATCCAGAAAGGTTAGACTGGTCCCTATCCCATCCAGATAGGTTAGACTGGTCCCTATCCCATCCAGACAGGTTAGACTGGTCCCTATCCCATCCAGACAGGTTACACTGGTCCCTATCCCATCCAGACAGGTTAGACTGGTCCCTATCCCATCCAGACAGGTTAGACTGACCCCTATCCCATCCAGACAGGTTAGACTGACCCCTATCCCATCAACAGGTTAGACTGGTCCCTGTCCCATCCAGACAGGTGAGACTGGCCCCTATCCCATCCAGACAGTTTAGACTGGTCCCTATCCATCCAGACAGGTTAACTGGTCCCTATCCCATCCAGACAGGTTAGACTGGTCCCTATCCCATCCCGACAGGTTAGACTGGTCCCTATCCCAGACACGTTAGACTGGTCCCTGTCCCATCTAGACAGGTTAGACTGGTCCCTGTCCCACCCAGACAGGTTAGACTGGCCCCTGTCCCATCCAGACAGGTTAGACTGTTCCCTGTCCCATCCAGGCAGGTTAGACTGGTCTCTATCCCATCCAGACAGTTAGAATGGTCCCTACTCCATCCAGACAGGTTAGACTGACCCCATACCATCCAGACAGGTTAGAATGGTCCTATCCCACCCAGACAGGTTAGACTGGCCCTTCCCATCCAGACAGGTTAGAATGGTCCCTATCATCCAGACAGGTTAGACTGGTCCTATCCCCTCCAGGACAGGTTAGAATGGTCTCTATCCCACCCAGACAGTTAGACTGGTCCCTATCCCATCTAGACAGGTTAGAATGGTCCCTATCCCATCCAGACAGGTTAGGCTGGTCCCTATCCCACCCAGACAGGTTAGACTGGTTCCTATCCCATCCAGACAGGTTGAATGGTCCTATCCCATCCAGAAGGTTAGAATGGTCCTATCCCATCCAGACAGGTTAGACTGGTCCCTATCCATCCAGACAGTTAGGACTGGCCCCTATCCCATCCAGACAGGTTAGACTGGTCCCTATCCCATCCGACAGTTAGGCTGGTCCCTATCCCATCCAGACAGGTTAGAATGGTCCCTATCCCATCCAGAAAGGTTAGACTGGCCCCTATCCCATCCAGACAGGTTAGACTGGTCTCTATCCCACCCAGACAGGTTAGATTGGTCCCTGTCCCATCCAGACAGGTTAGGACTGGCCCCTATCCCATCCAGACAGGTTAGACTGGTCCCTATCCCATCCAGACAGGTTAGACTGGTCCCTGTCCCATCCAGACAGGTTAGACTGGCCCCTATCCCATCCAGACAGATTAGACTGGTCCCTATCCCATCCAGACAGGTTAGACTGGTCCCTATCCCATCCAGACAGGTTAGAATGGTCCCTATCCCATCCAGGACAGGTTAGACTGGTCCCTATCCCATCCAGACAGGTTAGAATGGTTCTATCCCACCCGACAGGTTAGGACTGGTCCTATCCCATCCAGACAGGTTAGAATGGTCCCTATCCCATCCAGACAGGTTAGGCTGGTCCCTATCCACCCAGACAGGTTAGACTGGTCCTATCCCATCAGACAGGTTAGAATGGTCCCTATCCCATCCAGACAGGTTAGACTGGTCTCTCCCATCCAGACAGGTTAGACTGGTCCCTATCCCATCAGACAGGTTAGATGGTCCCTATCCCCTCCAGACAGGTTAGACTGGTCCCTGTCCATCCAGACAGGTTAGGACTGGCCCCTATCCCATCCAGACAGATTAGACTGGTCCTATCCCATCCAGACAGGTGAGACTGCTCCCTGTCCCATCCAGACAGGTTAGACTGGTCCCTTCCCATCCAGACACTTAAAGCCACTATCCCTCAGCACATTAAATGAACTAGCCCATCCAGACACGTTATGATGGTCCCTATCCCATCCAGACACGTTAGACTGGCCCCTATCCCATCCAGACACGTTAGACTGGCCCCTATCCCATCCAGACACGTTAGACTGGTCCCTGTCCCATCCAGACACGTAGACTGGTCCTATCCCATCAGACACGTTAGACTGGTCCCTATCCCATCCAGACACGTTGATCGGTCCTATCCCATCCAGACATTCAACTGGCCCCTTTCCCATCAGCCAAGTTAGACGGTCCCTGTCTCCATCCAGACACGTTGAATGCCGTCCTATCCCATCCAGACACATTCAACTGGCCCCTTTCCCATCCAGACACGTTAGACTGGCCCTATCCCATCCAGAAAAGGTTAGACTGGCTCTGTCCATCCAGACACATTAGACTGGCCCCATCCCATCCAGACAAGGTTAGACTGGTCCATGTCCCTCCAGACACGTTAGACTGGTCCCTGTCCATCCAGACACATTAGAATGGTCCCTGTCCCATCCAGAGCGTTATAGACTGTCTCTATTCCCATCCAGACACATTAGACTTCCCTTCCCATCAGACAGGTTAGACTGGTCCCTATCCCATCCAGAAAGGTTAGACTGGTCCCTATCCCATCCAGAAAGGTTAGACTGGTCCCTATCCCATCCAGACAGGTTAGACTGGTCCTTTATCCCATCCACGACAGGTTTACACTGGTCCCTATCCCATCAGACAGGTTAGACTGGTCCCTATCCCATCCAGACAGGTTAGACTGACCCCTATCCCATCCAGACAGGTTAGACTGACCCCTATCCCATCCAGACAGGTTAGACTGGTCCCTGTCCCATCCAGACAGGTTAGACTGGTCCCTATCCCATCCAGACAGGTTACACTGGTCCCTATCCCATCCAGACAGGTTAGACTGGTCCCTATCCCATCCAGCAGGTTGAGATGACCCCTATCCCATCCAGACAGGTTAGACTGACCCCTATCCCATCCAGACAGGTTAGACTGGTCCCTGTCCCATCCAGACAGGTTAGACTGGTCCCTATCCCATCCATACAGGTTAGACTGACCCTATCCCATCCAGACAGGTTAGACTGGTCCCTGTCCCATCCGGACAGGTTAGACTGGCCCCTATCCATCCAGGACAGGTTAGACTGGTCCCTACCCATCCAACAGGTTAGATGGTCCCTATTCCCATCCAGACAGGTTAGAATGGTCCCTATCCCATCCAGACAGGTTAGACTGGTCCCTGTCCCACCCAGACACGTTAGACTGGTCCCTGTCCCATCCAGACAGGTTAGACTGGTCCCTGTCCCATCCAGACAGGTTAGACTGGCCCCTGTCCCATCCAGACAGGTTAGACTGGTCCCTGTCCCATCCAGGCAGGTTAGACTGGTCTCTATCCCATCCAGACAGGTTAGACTGGTCCCTATCCCATCCAGACAGGTTAGAATGGTCCCTATCCCCTCCAGACAGGTTAGACTGACCCCTATCCATCCAGAAGGTTAGAATGGTTCCTCCCTATCCCACCCAGACAGGTTAGACTGGTCCCTATCCCATCCAGACAGGTTAGAATGGTCCCTATCCCCTCCAGACAGGTTAGACTGACCCCTATCCCATCCAGACAGGTAGAATGGTCTCTATCCCACCCAGACAGGTTAGACTGGTCCCTATCCCATCCAGACAGGTTAGAATGGTCCCTATCCCATCCAGACAGGTTAGGGATGGCCCTATCCCATCCAGACAGGTTAGAATGGTCTCTATCCCACCCAGACAGGTTAGACTGGTCCCTATCCCATCCAGACAGGTTAGAATGGTCTCTATCCCACCCAGACAGGTTAGACTGGTCCCTATCCCATCTAGACAGGTTAGAATGGTCCCTATCCCATCCAGACAGGTTAGGCTGGTCCCTATCCCATCCAGACAGGTTAGACTGGTCCCTATCCCATCCAGACAGGTTAGACTGGTCCCTATCCCATCCAGACAGGTTAGACTGGTCTCTATCCCATCCAGACAGGTTAGACTGGTCCCTATCCCATCCAGACAGGTTAGACTGGCCCCTATCCCATCCAGACAGGTTAGACTGGTCTCTATCCCACCCAGACAGGTTAGACTGGTCCCTGTCCCATCCAGACAGGTTAGACTGGCCCCTATCCCATCCAGACAGGTTAGACTGGTCCCTGTCCCATCCAGACAGGTTAGACTGGTCCCTGTCCCATCCAGACAGGTTAGACTGGCCCCTATCCCATTCAGACAGTTAGACTGGTCCCTATCCCATCCAGACAGGTTAGACAGGCCCCTATCCCATCCAGACCGGTTAGACTGTCCCTATCCCAACAGGACAGGTTAGACTGGCCCCTATCCCATCCAGACAGATTAGACTGGTCCCTATCCCATCCAGACAGGTTAGACAGGCCCCTATCCCATCCAGACAGGTTAGACTGGTCCCTATCCCATCCAGACAGGTTAGACTGGCCTCTATCCCATCCAGACAGGTTAGACTGGTCCCTATCCCATCCAGACAGGTTAGACTTGTCCCTATCCCATCCAGACAGGTTAGACTGGTCCCTGTCCCATCCAGACAGGTTAGACTGGCCCCTATCCCATCCAGACAGGTTAGAATGGTCTCTATCCCATCCAGACAGGTTTATTGTTATAAGTGAAAGTGACGGTTCCTTAATAGCAAATCTAAGGCATCGGAGTTGGCTCTTTGAGTCGTCCCGTTGGGTTGGTAACGAATCAGTAATGTGGGAGAAGCTTTTAGAAGGTTTAGAAGAAAACGGATCAGGTTCCATTACAAATTATAATAATAATATAATTATAACGTGAAGCCAATCTGGTCCCTTCGATGCGTCTTAACTGGTTAAACTCCGTCTCTCTCCTGCGCTTCTCTCTTTATCTTTCTTGGAACAGCTGCGGAATTTTAAAATTAAACACAGACAAAGGCAGCGAGAAGATTGAGAGTCGTCACCACAAAAGGAAAACATTGACTCTTTACTTCTTAATGCCGGGGGTCAGCTGTCTAAATTAGACCAAAATCAATAAAGAAATGAGCGTGCTTATCTCTGCTGAAGGTCGGAGGGTAGAAACGTGGGCGCTGCCCCCAGCTGAATTCGATTGCGTCTCGTTTTACCAGCGTTGGGTTAGACACAGCGAAATCTAATGTTGTGCACGGGACAGATCTGCTGAATAGCAAAGTGTCAGGGTAACCCAAGAGCGAGATTGATAGCTTGGTAGGTTACAGTACACTGCCAATTGATAAACATGGCCGACCTGGCGTTAAAATGCATCGGATTCAAACAGTATTTCGTACACTTTTTTTTTCGCTCCAAAGCACCATGGGAGGAACTTGTACATCCAGCACTAACATGGACTTAAAGTCGTACTAACCGATATCGAACCAGTTCGCACAACTTTAACTATCGCTCCGACCAAATCTCCTTTCCGTGATTCAATATCGTGTTGGCGCTCATGCATTAAAATGAGTGCAAGTTCGATATTGACTCACGGAGCCAGATGCGCAGGTGTCTTTTGCGTCTTTTGCGGCACTAATATCAAGTTAAAGTCACGCTCACCGGATCGTTAAAACCATATTATTTCCCAGCGGCTCTGGGTAAATGAGCCACTTAGACGCCTTTGTAATAAAAGTTCTAATTTTCCCCAAAAAATCAGATGTTAGTTTTCCAATTGTACATGACATCTGATTGGCTGGGGCACAATTAGCACCATTTATAACAATAAGAACCTTTATTACCTCCCCTGAATGTGTTTAAACAAGTTCCCAGGTCCCACAGCCATTTACAGTAAGTTACCCTTGTTAGTTTCATTGTATTTATTCAGAACTTTTTGCACTAAGAAGGAAACTGGATCCTGGTTTTATTGCATCTCCAATACACTTTGTTAAGTGGCAATTACATAGAATATAATGACCAGGATCCCATTATCCTATTAACCCCTCAGCTGCAATCAGGCTAAACCATGGAAATTCTAAATCGCTTTCTATTGAAATGAACACAGACATTCTGGGCTATAAGCTGCACCTTACACAGTGGGATCCTATGCAGGGAAGCACCTTGATCCCGTTCTGATCTCTGGTGCCTACAGGCAGAGGGACCAGCTCTATTTCCCTCCATCGTTCAGGCAGATTTACTACTGTACAGGGAACTCAATAAAACATCCCCAATGTCCTTAAAGGGGAGGTTTAGCCTATTTACATTTTTGCCTGACATACAGATCAGCCACCAGAGAGTAACGTTAAACCCCCCTGTACATGGGAGGGGGAGGGGTGACATTTTACTGACTTTACCTAGATTTTGTTTAGGGCAGTGGTGGCTAGATTACATTTCTATGACCCCAATTCACAGCCAATCAGGGCATTAGAATCTATAAACAGTAACAGCCCATTGCCATATCCTCTAATTGTAATATTAACAACCTAAACCCTATAGCTCCTCTATGTAATGTTCATGTCTACCTACCTTCTATTAACGTTACGGTCAACGTTAAACATAACCACACTTAGCCTTATAGCACCAGCCTTCTGCTGGACAGTGATGAAGGTAGAACACATTGAAATGAATGAAGACAGATTACACATCGAGGTGGGTGTATGATCCTCACAGTCTATAGATTTGTCTTATTCCAAATGGAGAAAGTCACCAAGTTGTCGTGTCGTCTGGGTATAACATTTGCATGTAAAGTTGGATCTAATCTGCCTGTGATTTATAATGTATGGAACACATCAGGAGCGGTTATAATAAATGTTACTTTTTAACTCTACACTAAGGGGGTTATTCAGTTAAAGTTCTTATCGTTTAAAATGGTGCTAATTTTGCCCCAACCAATCAGATGTTAGCTTTCAAATGTTTCATAAGCTCTGATTGGTTGGGGCAAAATTATCACCATTTTAAACGATATGAACTTTTATTGAATCTCCCTGTAAGTTTTCTACTATAATTTGATTCCGGGAACGCGGCCATACTTTCTCCTTATGGTCAACGTTAAACAACAGCAGAAATACAACAAGTAGCCAATCGGCATTAGAAAGCTCACTGGTCATATATCTGGAAACCCAACTGCCTTGTCCAATGGAATCAAATACATTATGGTCATTATGTTTAATCACAAAGATACTTTGGCTGAATTGACCCAGTTCATTGAAAAGTCCATGATCCATCAGGTCTTCAAGAACCAAGTATTCGATAACCAGAACATGCCCCAAATCTGCAGCTTTTGCCAAATACATATGGAAGGGAATTTCCTCCTTCTCACTGCCAATTGGTGGCTTAGATCAGACACCTACAGATAAAGTAGATACAGGGAACTGTGGTCTCCATACAAGTCGCCTTTATAAAAAATGGGCAAAATTAGAAATAACCCCAGGATCCTTAGCTACAGTCTTTCTGAAGTGACAGCAGTATAAATGGTGGTTTATCCTGCTAGTACTGTGAGCTGTGACATCACCAGCACCAGAGCTCTGCCCCAGGTTTAAGGTTGGAGCGTGCCCACTGCTGGGAGAGAGCATCATCAGCTGCATCAGCTCCACCCCCAGATTTATTTTTTTTTAATAATTTTTAAAGCCTGAAAATATTTATTTCTCTAAGTTGCCCATAGGTAGAATGGATGCAGGTCTGTGACTAGTTTTAAAAATGTTTAGGGGGAGGGGCAACTTTATAAGCCAATAACTTTTCCATATTTTCAATTTGGCTTAAATTCCTATTTAACATAAATAAATACCCCTCTCCATTCCTATTTACTCTATCCTGTCTTAACAAGGTGTATCCTTCTAAATTTATTGCCCAGTCATGTGAATTGTTTTGCCATGTTTCTGCGATTCCTCCTTATAAACATTAAACTATTATCCTTTTATCTTATTTATATAGATAGTGAAAGTTACCCTAAAACCTTCAATCTTTTTTTTTTTTCTTTAAGAATACCTGGCAATTTCCATAAATTTTATTGGTGAGTTTACCAGACCTGCTATTACCTCTGATTTGTGTGAAATACTCTCATTACCAGTTGGTAGAACATTCCTGCAGATCTATAATTTAAAAGCAGGTGGGATTTGATTTTGTTGCTACTTGGGGAGACAGTTTAAACCTCTGTGTCTGTTCCTAGGGCCTGTTTACCTTCTAATCCTGCTGATTCTACAACTTAGCACGGCCATTAGTGGAAACCTGCCATTCAGTTACAGTTTATTTCACTTTCTTTAAGCTGTTCTGACAGTCAACCCCTTTCAAAGCAATAAGTGATTTCCCCAGGACCAAATATATAACAGAGCACCGGGCCTTGTTATTACACCATATAAACGCCAGTCAGAACAGGTGCCCTGGGCTTTTAGAAAACAGGTAAGATCCTTTCTAAATGCAAAGTGGAGATGTTACACTGTGTAGGATTTTGTATTTTATCTTTCATTGAGTGTTATCATTTAGCATTTTGTCATTGTGTGTAATCATTTTGTGATGTCGGGTTATCATTTTGTGATATTTTGTTATCGTTTAGGGTTTTGTCATTGTGTGTAATCCTTTCGTGTTACCGGTTTCAATATTCTGTGTTATCATTCTGTTATCGTTTAGTGTTTAGTCATTGTGTGTTATGGTTTTGTGTTTTGTCTTTGTGTTTTATCATTTTGTTATCATTTTGTGATGTCATTGTGTTATTATTTTGTTATCATTTAGGGTTTTGTCATTGTGAGTAATCGTTTTGTGTTACCGGTTTCAATATTCTGTGTTATCATTCTGTTATCGTTTAGTGTTTAGTCATTGTGTGTTATGGTTTTGTGTTTTGTCTTGTGTGTTTATCATTTGTTATCATTTTGTGATGTCATTGTGTTATATTTTGTTATCATTTAGGGTTTTGTCATTGTGAGTAATCGTTTTGTGTTACCGGTTTCAATATTCTGTGTTATCATTCTGTTATCGTTTAGTGTTTAGTCATTGTGCGTTATGGTCTTGTGTTTTGTCTTTTGTGTTTTATCATTTTGTTATAATTTTATGATGTCATTGTGTGTTATGATTCCGTGTTACCATTTTGTGTTGGATAATATTTAATAATCAGGTAATAGATTCAGAATTCAGTATTTTATTCATCATGCTTTAAATTCATTTTCTTTCATTCATCCTGTTTTAAAATGAATTTAACCCCATTTAACCCCGGAGTGAAGAGTTATATAATGAGATCCACATTTTATAAAGTGATTTTCTTTTCTGGTTCTTTTCCATTTTCACTCCCCATTGTAAGGTGATTGGCACATGTGACCAACCTATGATCTTCCACATGTATATAAGATGTTACCGTGTCTTCCTGTTAATCTTTGCCAAATCCCGTAACTCTCCTTCCAACCACTGTTCTTTGGTAGAGACAAATATATGAAGACAAAGTGCAAATCTAGTGGGTAGGAAACATTAATCCTAGTTGTGACGTTAAGTAATTGTGCTAAAATTGCAATTGAGTCGTTCATTAAATATTTATATATCTATCAGCTCCGGACAGTCCACACTAAACTATATCACACGTATGAAGCCTTTAGTCCTTTAGAGGCACGAACCATGTGGGATTTAGATAAGGACATGAATTGGAAGATTTCCCAATGCATCAAGCTGAACTAATGGGTATTGACAAGTCCCCACATTGTACAGATCGGCTCAGAGACCTTCACATGATAAGGTCCATAGGGACTGGGGAGAGATATTGTCTCTCTCTGCAATCAGGAAATCCTATGACCCCAACTTTATCTCCCTCCAACAATCGTCTGAGGAATCCACTTCTAAGTCCCTGTTAATTAGGAAACAATCTATATTATGGAACATGAAAGGAAGAGCTAATGTCCATTAATAGACTCTCCACTGTGACCATCTGGGGTGAATCCATTGGGTTACCTAAGGCAGACACATGTTTATTGTCACTTTGTTTAAGAACCTTATAGATTGACGTTTAATAACGTTTCTATCGAAAGGTTCGGGACTTGGGTTGCCCATTAAAGACGGCACAATTGGAAGAAATTTACCGACATGTCTGAAAGTTTGGGACGTTAACCTGATCCAATAATCATCATTTTGGTTGGTGATGTTCTTGATATGGCCCTGAACTTATGCCTAGTACACAGGTCCACGCACAGAGCTCACAAATGGCTCCCAGGAGGTCCACGCACACGGCGAATGGCGTTTCGGCCGATAATCGCAGATGTGCTTGGTTGATTTGAACTATCGTCTAAAACGTTCATTAATCGCACCTGTGTCGTACACTCGGGGATGCTTATTGGTCCGAGCGTCGGACGTGCGTACGAGGCTTTAGTTAGCAAACTGACACAACTTAATTCCACAACTTCCCTGTTGATATGTAAATTATGTCCAATGAAAATTCTCCCAGGACATGAAGATTTTTAAACCTGACATAGAAACTTGTAGAAGGAAATAGGAAGATTTATCTCCCTTCCAGACACCCGGTAACTGCCCTAGATTCGTACGTCCAATAAACCACATCCCGTGATACTGTTACCTACCTCACAGTTACATTTCATCTGGGAGGATGATGGAGGTTTCTGGTTTTACACACCGGTCTGGAATTAGGGATAAGGGGGAGAATTCATTAGCCAGGGCGGATATAGGAGATGATTTAACATGATTTCTCATGGTTTAAGCTGTTGAAGGCCCAGAATTAATTGTTTTTATTATAATGACCTCTTACTCCTCAGTCACATTATATTTTTATGAGAGACGTTCATCAGTTGGAAGAATCTTTTTAGCTGAAATAACGAGCGTCACTTGAAAAATCTACGTTTTAAAAAGGAACATTTGTTTTTAATCCTTGTTTTTTTTTTTGCATTTCGCTTATTAATATCATACGACATAGAGATGCTCCAAACTCGGAATTTTTTATGGAATTTACGGAACTCGGGAAAAACCCAAAGATCCAAAAAACGTATGTACTTTCGAAGGTTCGGAATGTACAAGGTTATTTTTGAGGGTTACTGGAAACAACAACGTACATTCGTTAACCCTCGCAAATACGTTTTGAAGTTCCGAAATCCACATGATCCGCTGAGTTCCAACAGCGTCAGAACTGGATCCCATTTCTAGTTATTAACTGAGATTCCAAGTCATTGACTGACTTCATTCCCATGGTAATGTAAATGTAAACTTGCATCATCAGTTCCTCTAATACACGTACAATAATCATTAGAGGGGGGGTTTCACCATGACCAATCACGTGGCCTATTGTAGACACATGTTCACCCAAAAAATTGCCACCAAAATGTCTGTTGCCGTTACCCTGATGAACTGATTTTAATGATTGGGATATAGGGAAATCACTAATTCTCATTGACTACCTACTAGAGGCTCCATCACATGGGGAAAGATCATTTCCATTGAACCTCAATAGAGGGAGGTGATGCAGTCCGAATGTGTCTGATTACCTTCCTCATAAAGAACGTGGGAGGTTGGTCTGTCGACCGATGGAATCCATTCTGCAATGTGCCACATCATGTGTAGGTTTAGCTTTAGACTAAATGGGGCCATAGACAATGAAGTGCCAGGCAGTAACAGCCAGAGCCAGCATGGTATTGTCTTGTAGAAAGAGAGGTATGGATTCAAGGGAGGAAATGGGAGTGGGGGTTTCCCTTCCTCTGAACAACAGTTTAGTTGTGTATTGTATCATAAGGTGCCACACAGACACCGAAACGTTGATCTAATAAACAATTATTGTTTAAGACAAGTTGGTGTGTTGGATCCTTTGATCTTCAGGCAGGAGATGTGGGTATAATATTAAGATCTATTGTAGATATGTTGGGTAACAATATACTGTGAAATGTAACACAATGTGTGTTTTAATGGGTGTGTTAGTGTCACTTTCTGTTTAATCTCCGTAGCAATAGAACAGCAGGAGGGCCCCTTGAGACTGAGACACATTGAGAGACACCGAGAGACAGTGAATGATTGAGAGACAATGAGAGACACCGAGAGACGCTAATATTGTGTTTCAGAAGATTCTTAAAAGGACAATGTACTCAATTTATATACACAACAACTAAGAGACACCGAATGACACTGAGAGACATCAAATGACAGTGAGTGACACTGAGAGACACTGAATAATACTGAGAGACACTGAGAGACACTGAGAGACACTGAGAGACACTGAATAATACTGAGAGACACTGAGAGACACTGAGAGACACTGAGTGAAACTGAGAGACACTGAGTGAAACTGAGAGACACTGAGTGAAACTGAGAGACACTGAGTGAAACTGAGAGACACTGAGAGACACTAAATGAATATGAGTAGCGACAATGTAGAGCACTGAGGACACAAAATGAAACTGAGAGACACTGAGAGACCTGAGAGACACCTGAGAACACAAGACAACTGAGAGACTCTGAGAGACACAAATAAATACTGAAGAGACATGAGGACACTGAGAGAAGAGAGGCACTGAGAGACAATGAGAGACACTGAGTGACACTGAGAGACACTGAGAGACAATGAGAGGCACTGAGAGACACTGAGAGACACTGAGAGACAATGAGAGGCACTGAGAGACACTGAGAGACACTAAGACAATGAGAGACACTGAGTGACACTGAGAGACACTGAGAGACACTGAGAGGACATGAGAGGCCACTGAGAGACAACTGAGAGACACTGAGAGACCACTTAAGACACGAGAGACAATGAGAGTGACACTGAGTGACACTGAGTGACAATGAGAGACCACTGAGAGGGCACTGAGAGACACTGAGAGACACGAGACTGAGAGGCACTGAGAGACACTGAGTGACACTGAGAGACACGAAGACACTGAGAGACATGAATAATACTGAGAGAGAGACACTGAATAATACTGAGAGACTGAGACACTAAGACACTGAGGACACTGAGAGGACAATGAGGACATGAGAGACAATGAGAGGCACTGAGGACAATGATGACTAGAGCAGAGACACTGAGAGGACAATGAGAGGCACTGAGAGACACTAGAGAGACACTAAGAGAACTGAGAGCAATGAGTGACACTGAGAGACACTGAGAAGACACTGAGAGAACAAGTGAGAGAGCACTGAGAGACACTGAGAGGACACTGACGTGACACTGAGAGACATGAGAGACACGAGAGCAATGAGAGACAATGAGAGACACTGAGAGACTGATATACTGAGGACACTGAGAGACACTGAATAATACTGAGAGACATGAGAGACACTGAGAGGGACAGCTGAGAGACACTGATGAGACACATGAGAGACACCTGTGAGAGACACTGAGAGACACTGAGGAGACACTGAATATACTGAGAGACATGAGAGACACTGAAAAATGAGGACACTGAGTGACACTGAGAGACACTGAGAGACAATGAGAGGCACTGAGAGACACTGAGAGACACTGAATAATACTGAGAGACACTGAGAGACACTGAATAATACTGAGAGACACTGAGAGACACTGAGAGACACTGAGAGACACTGAGAGACACTGAGAGACAATGAGAGACACTGAGAGACACAGAGACACTGAGAGACAATGAGAGGCACTGAGAGACACTGAGAGACACTGAGAGACACTGAGAGACACTGAGAGACAATGAGAGACACTGAGAGACACTGAGAGACACTGAGAGACACTGAGAGCACTGAGAGACAATGAGAGGCACTGAGAGACACTGAGAGACACTGAGTGACACAGAGAGACACTGAGAGACACTGAGAGGACACTGAGAGACACTGAGAGACACTGAGAGACACTGAGAGACACTGAGAGACACTGAGAGACACTGAATAATACTGAGAGACGCTGAGAGACACTGAATAATACTGAGAGAACTGAGAGACACTGAGAGACACTGAGAGACACTGAGAGGCACTGAGAGGCACTGAGAGGCACTGAGAGCACTGAGAGACACTAGAGAGACAATGAGAGCACTGAAATACGAGAGACCATGAGAGACACTGAGGAGACACTGAGAGACCACTGAGAGAGACACTGAGAGACACTGAGAGACATGAGAGACACTGAGAGAAACTGAGAGACAATGAGAGCATGAGAGACACTGAGAGACATGAGAGACACTGAGGACACTGAGGCAATGAGAGACACTGAGAGACACTGAGAGACACTGAGAGAATGAGAGACAATGAGAGAGCACTGAGAGACACATGAGAGACACTGAGAGACACTGAGAGACAAGGAGAGGAACTGAGAGACATGAAGAGCCACTGAGGACACTGAGAGACACTGAGAGACTGAGAACTGAGAGACACTGAGAGACAATGAGAGCCAGAGAGACACTATGAATGAGACACTGAGAGAATGAGAGACAATGAGAGACAATGAGAGACACTGGTGAGAGAAACTGAGAGACAAAGAGACACTGAGAGACACTGAGAGACCAGGAGACAATGAGAGACAATGAGAGGCACTGAGAGACTGAGAACTGAGGAACGAGAGACATGAGAGGACACTGAGAGACACTGAGACTAGGCACAGAGAGACAATGAGAGGCAGAGAGACATGAGAGGCAATGAAGACAATGAGAGGACACTGAGTGACACTGAGAGACACTGAGAGAACTGAGTGACACTGAGAGACACTGAGAATAATTACATGAGAGGGACATATGAGAGACACTGAGAGACTGAGAGACACTGAGAGAACCTGAGAGACAATGGACATGAGAGGACACTGAGAGACCAATGAGAGACACTGAGAGACACTGAGAGACAATGAGAGACCCTGAGGACAAGGAGAGGCACTGAGAGAGAGACAATGAGAGACACTGAGGACACTGAGAGACACTGAGAGACATGAGAGACACTGAGTAGAACAATGAGAGACAATGAGAGACACTGGAGACACTGAGAGAACTGAGTGACACTGAGTGACACTGAGAGACACTGAGAGGCACTGAGAGAACAATCAGAGAGACACTGAGAGAACTGAGAGGCTGAGAGACCATGAAATACTGAGAGACACTGAGAGACATGAGAGACACTGAGAGACACTGAGAGACAATGAGAGGCACTGAGAGACAATGAGAGGCCTGAGAGAACTGAGAGACACTGACAAACTGAGAGACACTGAGAGAAACTGAGAGACATGAGAGACACTGAGAGACACTGAGAGGACAATGAGAGACACTGAGAGACACTGAGGACACTGAGTGACACTGAGCTGACACTGAGAGAGACACTCAGAAAATGAGAGGACACTGAGAGACACTGAGAGACAATGAGAGACACTGAGAGACATGAGAGGACACTGAGACATGAAACTGAGAGACACTGAGAGAGACACTGAGAGGGACACTGAGAGACATGAGGAGACACTGAGAGAACTAATAAACTGAAGAGACACTGAGAGACACTGGATGAAACGGAGACACTGAGAGACACTGAGAGAGACTGGGAGAACATGAGAGACAATGAGAGACAAGAGAGACACCGAGAGGCATGAGAGACACTGAGAGACAATGAGAGGGCACTGAGAGACGAGGAGAGACACTGAGAGACATGAGAGCACTGAGAGGCACTTGAACCTGAGAGACACTGAGAGACATGAGAGACCTGAGAGACAATGAGGCACTGAGAGACACTGAGAGCAATGAGAGACACTGAAGGACACTGAGAGACATGACGAGACACTGAGAAGAGACACTGAGAGACAATGAAGAGACATGAGAGACACTGAGTGACACTGAGAGACACTGAGAGACACTGAGAGACATGAGAGACACTGAGGACACTGAGAGACCAGAGGAAATGAGAGGCACTGAGAGACACTAAAAAATGAGAGACACTGAGAAGACAACTGAGAAGGACACTGAGGACATGAGAGCCACGGAGAGACAATGAGAGGCACTGAGAGACACTGAGAGAACTGAATAATACTGGAGATGACGAAACTGAGAGACAACTGAGAGACACTGAGAGACACTGACGAGAGACACTGAGTGACCTGAGAGACACTGAGAGACACGAGAGACCACCGAGGACAATGAGAGACACGAGAGACACCGAATGACACTGAGAGACATCAAATGACAGTGAGAGACACAGAGAGACACAGAGAGACACAGAGAGACACAGAGAGACACACTGAGAGATAGTATAGTATAGTATAGTATATAATTTGAGGTTGAATAACGAATACGTCCATCCAGTCCAACCCAGCTAGAATACCTATTTCCTGCCTAACTGTTGAGTCCAGGAGGAGGCAAAACCAAAAAAACCCACAATTTATGAAGGGGGAAAAAAATTCCTTCAGCCATCAAGTGGAATCGGAAATTGTCACTGGATAAACTCTACGTTATTGTATCACTACCAGTAAAAGTGCAACATTCCTGGTTGCAGAACTCATCCAGTTTTTTTTTAAACGGACCACATGAACCGCCATTACAACGGTCCACTGGAAGACAGTGCCATAGCGCTTACCGTTCTCACAGTGTGAAAAAACCCTTTAACGAGTTGAAGCCTACAACCTTTTGCTTCAAGTCTTAAGGAGGTCACTCGGTCCTTTGACATGTTCTCTTGGTGAACAATCCCACAGATAGTTTATTGTATGGCCCGTTAATGTATTATACACAGTAATCATAGCCCCACGCAAGCGCCTTTTCTCCAGCGTACATTAATTGTAACTTTTCCAGTCTTCTTCATATCAAGCTCCCACATCCCCTTATTAATTTAGTTGCCCTTCTCTGAACCCTTTCCATTCCAAAGATGTCCTTTTGTACACAGGATTCCAAAAGTTGCACTGCCATTCCAAATGAGGCCTTACAATGCTTTTTGTAAAGCGGGAGAATTACATTTTCCTCCCTGAATCCATACCTCGCTTTTATACAAGACAATACCATGCTGGCTTGGCTGTTGCCGTCCTGGCAGTGCTTTGCTACCTTAAGTTGTCTATCCCCAAAAACTCCAAGATCCACTTTCAACAGGGATTCACTTACACAAGAGCATTATAGATAAGAAGCACACTGATTTTTAAGTCCAAAATGCATCACCTCCCATTTACCAACATGAATTTCACTGACCACTTAGCAGCCCATGGGTGATTAATCATTCTAGATCCCTTGCAACGATCTGCACATCTGAAGTTTTTAATGGTCGGACAAAGTTTGTTGTTGTCAGCAACACAGAAACCTTGCTGACATACCCATTCCAATCATTAATACATAGTTAATTAAATAGAAGCGGCCCCCAACACAGAACCCTGTGGCACCCCAACTTAGCACTTAGGTCCATAATGATGAAGCCCCATTAACAACTATTACTCGCTCCAGTTCTTTAACAAATTTTTTCTATCCATGTACAAATGACTCCCCAGGACCCAACAGGACCTTAGCTGTATTTCATTTAGCGCGCTATGTGGGACGTATCAAAACCTTTGCACAAAATACAAAGTAAACTACATATATGCTATACCAGAGTCTAAATATCCTAACTTATCCTCATTAAAAGCCAAGAAGTTAGTTTGACACATATTATTCCTCCTAAATCCATGCTGGTTACTCACTTATAATGCAGTCCTTGAAACATACTCTAGGAAAGATCCACTTATTAACTTTAACAGGATTTTCACAACCACTGAAGTTAAACTTCAGGCCTGTACTACTCCGGCTCTGGAACGACTACCTTTTTGAGAATTGAATACATCAGATTTTCCAATCCAAGAGGCACCACCACGGACAGTGAGGGGAATCAGCAAAAAATAAGAAAAAATGGCCTAGATAAAACTGTGAATTAGACTCCTTAACGTACCCGAGGTGATCTTATCCGGTCAAGGAGATTACAATAGTAACCTTATTTAGTTCTTCTTGTACCATATCTCGGTACCAAAGTGCACTTGAAATCTGTATACCTTTATTGCTACTATATCTAGTTATATCAGTACTTGGATCTTCATAGGTATACAGAGAAAAAACAATTATTCAAAGACATTTGGTGTTATCGACCATCCTCAGTAATTACTTATCCCCATTAATTAATGGTGCCACATTCTCGTTCCTCATCTTTCTTACTATTGATATACATTAAAAAAAAATGTTTAGGCGTAGTGTGCTTGTAGCTATCCTAAACTTACATTATTAATCTTTAGCTTAGTTGAGTGACTTTCTACATTCTTGTTACGATTTTTACTACTCCCTAAAGGCTCTGTTCCGTTCCCATGCCTTAAAGGTTTAAATGCCTGTTTCTCCTTACCATTTGCCTCTTTACATCAGGGAATTCAGCCACATGGGCGCGTGGATTTATTTTTACATTTATTTCCCCAAGGGTATAAATTTAGAGACACTGAGAGACCACTTGAATGAGACATTGAGAGACACTGAGAGACACTGAGAGACAATGAGAGACACTGCGAGACACTGAGAGACACTGAGAGGAAATGACGAGACACCGAGAAGAGACACGAGAGACAATGAGAGGACAATGAGGATTACACTGAAGAGACTTGGTTTAATTTCCCATAAAGTGACGAGCACATCACGGACACACAATGTGAGGGAAACATTCGCCTGCTAACGCCATCAGCATGCCCCACTGATGGACTGTAATCTATCACTCCCTGCCGCTGTGGTGCCAGGAAAAAACCTCAGTTAATCATTTCCTAAAATGTTCAAACTGTTACATTCCCATGTAATTCCCTCCCGTGGATGTTCTCATCCCTCTTCGTCTCCCACGGCAAG